>JAWZYV010016612.1:0-600000 GCA_038373885.1 Cheiracanthium punctorium
GACAAACAGCAATCAGGCTAATTAATCAGCTCTGGAATGCAAACGAGTTATTTAAATCTCATTCTGAAAAGTTCTAAATCGGCGAAGGACAGTTCAGGCAAATTCTGTATTGAATTTTGCCAACGTTCTGTCCTCCCCTTTTCTTTTTTGACTGCGTGTGGCATTTTTTAAAACGTATTTAAAAAGAACATTGTGCACTGTTAAAACTACATTCTTAGAAATAAACTAAATGTACTCATTTTTGAGTACTTTCTCATCTTGTAATAGCTGCGAGTACTTTGCTCTTAAATTTAAGAAACTCGTACTCATTTTTTTTAGTTCATGCAAGAACTCAAACATGAGTGTACGTATACTCAAAATTTTCGAGCACATTATATACTCAATTTTGAAAACATATGAAAAACTCATTTTTGAATACTATTGATATTTAATGTATTTTTGTGTTATGCATTTTTGTTATATTTTTATTATATTTAATACGAATATAGTGGCTGTCGATTTTTGTATGTACTCTTACAAGAATCAATATATTCTTATTAAATATACTATTTTTTAAATGTATATTTAATAAGAATATGTTGATTAAAATTTAGGAATAACGTATGCGTAAGTAAAGCTTATCCATTATTTGATTGTTTTGTGTAAATTATTTCGTTTTGTTAAATTTTTATTTATATTCAAGACACTGATCTGACATACAATGATCACAGAATGTTGCTATGATTGTCTGCGACTATTAATCTGAGATAAACTTGACAAAAAGGTGTAGCGATTCCCTAACACTGTTTAGAAACATTGACATTAAAACTTTTAAAATCTAAAGAAACTTCAATATTTTTGAAAATCTTATATCCTCCCCCCGCTTCCGTCTCCCCCCCAAAAAGCGGTCACTAATACAGTGACCGGTTTATTCCCAAGCATAGATTCTATACTCACGAATGTAACTCATTCTTAGGTGAGTGTACAAAATAAATAAGCAATGACAATAACCATAAAAATAGTTAAAACATAAATATTTCTCCCGCGATAGTATTCTTACAATATCAAAACAAAATTAGTTTACTAAACAAATACTACCGACAAATGAAATAATAGCTATAAAGTTTTATGACCGATCAGCGTCTTAAATATAAATAATCAAAAGCAAAACGAAATAACTATAACTTTAAACAATCAAATAACATAAATGTTTTACTTACGCATAAGACGAGGGCTATTTGTAATTTTTAACCAATTCTCCTATCTAGGGATGGACGCGAGGACGTGCGAGACGAGAATAGAGGCTGTCTCGTCTCGTCTCGCAAAACACTGTGTCTCGTCTCGCGTCTCGCAAAGAAATTGCTGTCTCGTCTCGCGCGAGACGCGAGACGTCTCGCGAGTCTCGCAAAATTAAGGACTGCGATTTCGTTACAATTTTATACTAACTTAGTATTGGGATTTTATTGAAAATTAATATTAATAATAACAATTACTTACATATAGCCACATTAGTAGATATATTAATAACTATATCAGCATATATCGGCATTTGAAGTAAAAGAAATTGAGATTTAATCCGTATATATAATGTCACACCGAAAATATAGTATTTATTTTTATTTACTAGCTGCGTGCCCGTTCTTCGCACTGTAGTAAACGAAAATTTTCCTAACATGAGTAATTTCAATTAATTCCAGTGATGTGGAATCTAAAATAAAAGCAAAATTATTTGACTCTTGATGTAAAGTTTGCGTCATGAGTATTAACCTGGCATCATTGCAATATAATGACTCAAAAAACTACGTCAGTGTCATTCGCGATCAGAAAAGTGAAAAGCTTAGCGGTTTGCAGAGAACTCCCGACTTTCAAAATGTGTTATTTCTACATCATACTGTAGTTCTACATCATACTGTTCAAGTTGTAGCATTAAATACCTCAGACACTACATGAAATGGACAACCGTTTGTTTTAAAATAGCTGCGCACCCGCTCTTCATACGAGAAGTAGCGAATATTTTACTAAAATCATATCTGCATGAGACAAAACAGATTTTTTTTTTTTTTAAGTTCAAGTAATCTCCTCTGTTGAAATTACTGCGGGATATATTAACACAAATTAGAATTACTTATCGTTCAGTTGGTTGTAAGATAACCCTTGAAAAATTATAAACAGAACACTTTTAGTCTTTATTAAATCTCTACTATTTACTTTAACGTCAATTTCAAGTCTCTAAAATATGTGTAATTTTTATATTAATGAAAACAAGATTATATTAACGATAATTATAATTATTTGCCTAATATTTCCAATAACATTACCGTGTGTGCATTTTTAGATTTCATTATAGTATCTCAGTTGGTTAATAGACGTCTTATTTTTTGTTTATATTTTAAATTACTGAACAGTTAATTTGTTGACGACTATCCGTTTGTACTTTTCCACAATAATTTTTAGCGATAGTACTACAGTCGTTATGGTCGCCCTGTTTACAGAAAAATTAAACCATAATCCCCCTAATGTATATCCAGTGTGGATTTTTAAAAAAAATGAAAAGACATCTAACAGGCGAAGATAATTTTAGAATAGGAACCCAACTGCAAGATAAAATGATGGGGAGGAAAAAAATTTATAAAAGTTTTGCAAGCCGAAGGAAGGGAAAACATGATAATATAAACGAAAAGAGAAATAGTTTTTAAAAAAATTGCTTGCATTTCTTTCCGTACGATATTAATATATAAGAATAAAAAATGTCATTTTAATCTCTTTAAAATAGGCCAACAATAGGGATTTAACCGCCCCTAGAAAGTTGTTACCAGGGTGGGCGCCCCCCCCCCCCTACGCACGCCGCAACGTGCGGGAAAGTTTGAGGATAATATCGGTACAAGGATATTTCAACCAAGGATATTCAACCATATTTCAACCTACTCAGACTAAGCATCAATGCGAATGCAAGTTGCTCTACTTCTAATCTCTCTCTGATATACCCGAAACCCGATTATCACAGGGGCAAGGGGGGGGCGGTAGTCCGGTGCCCCTGAAGAAAAAGGGGGCCCATATATATCCCGATTATCTAAATTATAAATTCATATGTACTGAAATAGTAATTGTTGGGAAAAAACTGAATTTCCTCTATAATATAGGTATTACCTAATTGTCTATCACTAGATCAAGTTAGAGATAATTTTTTGGGGTGATAAATACGATTTGATTAAAGTACAAAAACTACAGTTAACTGAAATGCAATTTTCGAGTACAAAAACGGTCAAAACTGGGTTAAAATGCTTAAAAAAGGGGGGCTCAGTAAAGGGGCTTAATGCGTAAAAAAGGGGATAGTAAGGGGGCCCCAAAATTAATGCCCCGGGCCCCGTCTAAAAGTGGTCAGATTTGAACATACCGTACCGCCTTTCCTATTTACTTATTATTTTTCTTTCAACTCTTCTCTGTTTTCTTTTTTTTTCCGCCTCTTTCTTTATCCTCTCCTTTGTGTGTTTTGTATATCTCTCGTCTGTTCTAATTTTAAATGTTACGTGTTTGTGCGTATTGTAGAGTGCTGATAGTATACCAGGACCGAAAACGAAGGAGACGCATGTTAAACGGTAGAGGCTTCAGGCAAATTGTCGCTTTTCAGATCGTATTTATGCGAGACAGAAAAAAATGAGAGAAATCTCGTGCGAGACAAGACTCTGTCTCGTCTCGCGTCTCGTTCCGCAAAATATTTTCTTTCTCGTCTCGCGTCTCGTCTCGCAAAAAAATGCCTGTCTCGTCTCGCGTCTCGTCTTGCGAGACAATGCGAGAATTCTCGCGTCTCGCGTTCATCCCCACTTCTATCATTATACATGATGGATTATTTCTTCCATTTTTAAGCAACGAACGCCACAAGCCCGTTACAACAATATGGCGATATGCCGTCGACCACGTTGAGCGGACTTCCAAAAATAGGCTCTGGGCATGCGCAGAAATCCGGTGAGGGGTGGTTCAGAAAAATGATATCTTATATGTACTCATTTTTTCGCCGTTCTCTTTGAGTATTCTTCCGCGCGTTGTAATAAGATATAGTTCGTAAATTTAAAGTACGCTACTAATTTATTCTTATAACTACTGAAACGAAATATTTCCGAACACCACATAAACCTTTATTAAATAATTTACCAGTGTGCAAATGACGTAATAAGGTATTATAATTATATTTATCCACATGCTTATTTTTCAGTTCTAATTGTTATTTATATTTAAGCACGTCATGTACTCGTTTATGATGCAAATGTATTTAAAAAAATATGAGTGCATTAAAGTACTTATTTTTAAGTAAATCAATTTTAACAGTGTGGTAGTTCCTAAATTAATTGTTATAGAAGGAGATATTTCCTGCAATAATGTGATTCTCTCTCTCTCTCTCTCTCTCTTCTTTTTTTTTTTTTTTTTTTTTTTTTTTTTTGAAGGTTACATTTTAATACAGCGAAACCTTCGTAAGTTGTAAAATGTCCAACTTTCAGAGGTGTCCAACTTGTAGAGGTATATTTCTATATTATGGACTAGTTCCGTTCCACAGAAAAGTGTCCAACTTAGGGAGGTGTCTAAGTTGTAGGGGTGTCAAAATTGGGAGGCTTCACTGCACATATTTCCTCCGCATTTGATATTTTTCTTTTAAGGGATTACTTCGTTCAGTTTAGATACCTTATCGCTCTCTAACTAGTCATGATAATACAGCTGTCTTTGAGAATCCTCTGGAAGCGAAAAGCATTAATAATAATAAAATAATAATCTATCTGCAAAGAAAAATGGCGCATTGCAGCTCGCAGACAATTAAATAATCTTTCAATGTAAACAGGTTTATTCTTAGAAAAGTTAAAAATCTGAAATGAAAGTCATTCAATATTTTTTACAAGTAGACGAAAACCTAAATATCAATAAAACTTAAAAGAGCTAATATTTTCTGTAAAATTCACTAAATGCTCTAAAATATGAAGATGTCATATTTAAGTGCATGAGAATTTTTTATTTTTCACGCAAAATTTGCCCCAATCCAAAAACATGCAAATATTTAATTTACTCACACAAACATAGCACCATCCCAAATGGTATTTCGACTAAAATTTCTCTTTTTAGCATAACGCGCTGTTTGTTTCGCTTTTCAATTTTTAACTTTAGTGTGCGTTCTTTGAATTTATAAGGAGCGCTTGTGCATTTCACGAATGCTACTTTCATATTTAGATTTCATTGGATTGCAAAGGAAGTATTTTGCGACAGAAGGATCCCCCCCCCCCTCCACTGCGATTTGAAAGAAAAAGAAAACAACATTTCCGGCATTTATTCAAATTTTGTCAATAGCAGGTGGCATTTTCAATCACCTGTCTAGAAAAACTCAAAAGAAATATTCATGAAATCGAAAGCTATTTCACTCTTTTGAAGTTCATTCCAGTAGGGAAAGCATTTTGGGACTGAATTATTTCAGGGCGAAATTTTTTCGGCGATTGTAATTTTGCCGCTGGAAAAATATGTAACTAACCCAGTTATATAATTTTATGTGCAAAAATTATATTAATTTTTGAGCTTTCCAGATTATGAATCAGTTAATTGAATTTTGCTAGATACATATCTTAAAAGTGGCACTATGCCTTCTTATGTAATCTGAAAGTTTCTGTTTCAACTATTTCATATGAGCACATTTTCAGCACTTTTATTGAAGTTGAAAGAGAACTGCATCCAATCATTCAGCAGACAGCAATGTTAGCAGCAAGAGCCAGCATATGAAGAAGGAAGAATCATTGCTACAAAATTTCAGTGTAATTTCTTATATCACGGGTTCAGAAAAAGCTTTCTTTAAAACTATCGGAACAAAAAAGAGCGGTGTTATAATAAATTTAAAGCTTTCGTCTGTAGCATTTGCGTGGGTGCCACTCTGTGCATTTTTAATTCTTTTTAAAAATACATGCACCTACTTCAGTTTTTTTTTTTTTTTTTTTTTTTTTAAGAAAACTGGTTTAATTTAGATAGAATGATGACCTAATGAAAACCTATTCAGTCATATAAATACGTAGCTATGCCAAATGGATGAGACGAGTTTAATTAGATTTGCTCAGTGAATTATATTTAATAAGGATGGTTCTTAGCTATATTTGAATACAATCACGTCAGTTAAGGGACTTATACGGAACGAAGGCGAAATTTTTATTTAGAATCAATTCTTGGTGGTAACGGTCATCCTGAAAACAATCGGTTAAGGTAAAGAGGAAGAACTCTCTGAACCCTCCTAGAAAAACTAAAACTTTCAGACCTGATAAAAAAATTATCTTGGAATTAAATAATTTTTCTTTCGGTAATACAGATTAAATTTGACAACTAATGAAAATGAAATAAAAAATCCTGATAATGGAATTTTCCAGGAAAGTTGGCTTTTCTTTATGTGTACAAACTCTCTCCTGTACAATAGTATAGGTAATTTTTGAATCTTCAATTGCGGACGCAGGGTCTGAAAAGTTTTAAAATAAAATAGAGGGGTGTGCAACCTCTGTCAGCTTAGCATAAGATCTAAAACAGGATAGAGGTATTGAAAGCGCATGAAACGTACCTTGTCTGATCCCCTACTCATTTCTAATATGATGGAAATAAAAGATAGTATCCAATTTCGATAAGTTTTTATGTGTGTCTCGGGTTTAGAATTTCTTTTTTCTTTTATTTCTCGAGTGAGAATAAAATGACTGTTTACAATTCTTCCTTTGTTTCACGAATAATTGTAAAAATTTGGAACATTTGTAAATGCACCAATAAATACATGAAGCAAATATGCTTTTGATTAATTTTCTAGAAAATATTGAACAATGATCATGTAACATAATTGGTCAAAAAGGAAATGAAATGTTGTATTAGGGCCAATTACACCGGTCAACACGATTTTTGGGCCTGACTTCTACATGCTAAATTTTAGTTTCTCCTACGCCAAAACTAAGGAAAATAATTTTTTTTTTAAATGCAAGTTTGCTTTTGTAGAAATTAAAGCAATTTTTCAATTTTTTGGCAAAAATCCCATTTTTAAAAATTTATTATTATTTTTTTTTATAATTCCACTCTAAATTATGACCAGAAAAGTTTTTGATGGATATAAAAGTCTTTTTTATTCAAAATTTGTGATCAACAATAACATATAAATGTAAAATAATAAGAAATTAATGTCTAAAAGTGAATATTTTTCGTATTTCTTTTATGTTCGTATAAGCAAATAATAATACAAACAAATAATAATATTACAAAGAATACTACAAATAATACAAGATATACTACAAATACTACAAGCAATACTATGGAGTTACAAATAATAAAACAGTTTACTTTCGGGTTAATCAAAGTGCTGCCATCTTTCGTTTATGAAATAAATTAAAATATACTTATCGACGTAAATCAGACAATACAAACTTCAAGAACTAAAAATGAAAATTGAAGTGTTTATCAATGTCTAGAATCAGAATTTAAGCATGAGAACAGACCCCCCCTCCAAAAAAAAAAAAAAAAATGTTGACCGGTGTTATCTACGGGAGGGATCTAGGCCGAGGGGGGGGGGTTGCTATCCATTGGGGACTTTCTACGCATCCTAACCTGTAGTTACGCGAGCTTTCGGAGAAAACGACGGAAAACTCCAAACAGCTAGGTCGGCGGACGCAATCTGGGTTTGAACCAGGCACCTTCTGTCTTCCAGTTAAGAGTGCAAATGCGCTCGGCTACTAGTGGGGCATAATTGGTCAAAATTTCTTTCCATTCAATATTACATCGGAAACTAGTGAAAAAAAAAAAAAAAAAAAAAAAAGAAAGAAAATCTCATCGCTTTTGTTTGCAATTGCCCGCCTAGCTGCACATCAATCACAATCCTATTAAACTTCCTATTTATCACGAAATTTGGAAGAAATGTTAAATAGTACAGAGATGCAGACATACAGATGATTTTTTAATTATCTTGAATAATAAATACAGATTTTGATGTCTAACGTTATATTGTTATTTTCAAAGTTCTTGTCTCTATTTTCGAAGTTTTGTTCTAGATTTTAGGTCTTATGTAACAAATACATGGATATATTTGTTTATTTCTATCATGCAAGCGACAGCGAAATACTTTTAGATAAGAAAACAATGTTCACGAAAATCCTTATAAACTGTAATACAAATTCTAATGAATATAAAATATAATCAGAAGATAAGCTCTTTCCCGAACACCGTTGTAATTATTTTAATTAGTGGTAGTAGCTAAAGAATAAAAAAAGATTTTTTTTCTTAATGGAAGTTAACTCGGTTTTTTTTACTTTTACTTCCGTTAAGAGATTTTTTTTTCTTGGGTGAAAAAAATAAAATAAAAGTTTAAGCTGAAAGCTGTTGCAATTAATTAAACAAGATTACTATTTTGTTTTTTAAATTAAACTATTGGTTGTTTAGATAAATGCGTATCCAGCTTGAAAATTTCTTAAGCACAATGTTTACATTTTTATAACTTTGCATTTTTCTATAAGATAATTTTTATTTGCTAAAGGGAGAGCGAGACTATGTGTTATTGATTAATCAATAATTTAGTAATTTACGAGTATTTTGCAAATTCCTCGTAAAAATCTCTCCTGGCAAAAATATTTAAAACACAATAATTTTTTAATCCTTTGAAATTCAAACTTTTATTTTTAAAAAGTTATGTTTATCTTAAACATTAGAGAGTTTTTTAAAAGTCAAAATCAAACTGAAAATGATTGCACACTTAGTCAAAATATTATTCGAGAGTAAGCCAGTCACCCACCCTCCTTCTCAATATACACACATACACAACCATATTTTAGTTCAATAACTTTTCCCATAAACACAAAATTCAATGAAAAGTCTGAAGAATGAATTTTCCTAATTTATGTGTTAAATAAAACAAAACTTTTATTTTCTAATAAATTAATTTTTATATAACTCTCTAACACGAAAAAATAAATGCAAAATGAGTGGTAATTAAAAGTGGCAAAAAGCTTAAGTGGCAAAAGAATAATTAAAATGTATATTTTGTGAGATTGCATTCAATATAAAAGTTATAATTTCATTTTTTGCTAGCTGTCAAATTTACGTACAGCGTACTTTTGGTATACGTTTTTCTACAGAAATGGTTTTATTAAAAAAACTAACAAAAAAAAATTGCCAAAAACCGCATAAGAATTAAAATGTATCCAAACACTCATTTATTGTATTTTGAAACAATATGATTAAAAGGAAATAATTCTACAGGTATAGAAGATAAATGGTAATGCTCATAAATAAAATTAAGCAATATTAGTGTATTCAATCATAAATATTAAAGTTTCAAATTATAAAGAAGACATACGAAGCTTTTGGAACTTAAGTTTTGACAGATTATTTAAATTACCTTGAAATTTTTACGGCGACGATGCACACTTTTACAATTACACACAACAAATTATTGTTATGGAACTTTTATCAATCTTTTTCAATTTAAATTGCATTACCTATGTTTATGTTTTAAAAGCGCATTCACTGTACATCAGACATTCTTACATAAACGCATTAAGTGAAATATTGTTTTAAAGTGATCAATTTTCCAGATTCCGCCATGATATTTCAAAATAAAACAAGCACTAGTTCTTTCTGAAACAAATGAAACTTGGTTAATTGAAATGGAATTATTTTACAAATTTGAAAAAAGTGTTTTATTTTCTGACTAAGCATATCGACGCTCAGCAATCCATAAAAAGTTTCAAGGAAGTTGAAAAATTTTAAACCTCTTTTTAAAAAAAATGTTGTTTCCACCTCGCTAATTAAAAATCTTTAGGTCCAAAGTGCTCTTCTGCTTCGACAAAAGATAGTGACAATTAAGTTTTAGAAGGGAAAAGAAAAGAAGAAACTGTTATAAAAGCATCGAAAAAGACCCCTCACCTCCTTTTTTTCTTCATTTATTTTTTTCAACATTCGTCTTATCTTTTTCTTATTCTAAGGTAATTTGAATTATTCTCAAAATAATCTGCTACTTCGATTTTTATCACTGTGGATGATGGAACTTCTTTCCTTTTTACTGCCATTTCGATATCAGGCTAATTATCGATGATATTATTGGTTTAGCGATCGTGAAGCGATAGGATACTTCGGAATATTCTGACTTGAACTTTAAATTTAGTCCAGAAATTTACTAGCATACACACTGCGCCAAGCATATCAAATATGAAAATTTCAAACGCAACGAAACTATACCTTACATGAAGTTCTTTTTCACAAAAAAAAGCGATTTTGGGGCTCCCTGCAGAAAGGTATAAGTTTACAGTACTTTAGAGAATTCTTCACATAATTTAAGTTAAAATTATGTAAATTTTTTACAGATGAAGGAATTTCTAAACTACAGATTCCTAAATTACGTACATCTTGTAGTTCCTTGATGCTTTAAATATTCTAATTTATTAGGAAGACTAGGTAATGGTAATTAACTCATTCAAAAGAAAAAATATATATAATGTTATATTATCGGACATTTTTAATAATTAAATTATTATCATTTTGGTAGATTATAAGATTCCTAGCATTTAATTTTGACGCCATGATTTATTATTTTATGACACATTATGAAAAATTTGAATGTTCCGTTTATCCAGAAATGTTAATATCTTTTTATAGTTGCTGAGATTAGGTAATTTTAATTATATCAATTACTTGTTTGTGTGAAAAGCAACTAAATTTAAATGAAAGTTGGCTTTAAATAACATTTTCAAACTTTAAAGATGCGGGAAAAAATATGGTAAACATATTTTAACTGTTAAAAGATGCAGGTTCATTGCAGTAAAAGTCAGAAGTCAATAAACTTAATTTTATGTCAGAGTCTTTTGCAGGGTTAAACTTTAACGAAATAACTCGTTCCAAACGTCAAAGTCTTGTGTAATACTTGTTGACATGAAGTAGTCAATGTCAGTCTGATTTGTCTGGAAATAAAACTGGTTGTGTCATACGTCAGGGAATTACACAAATTAAGTTTAATACTTAATTTATATGTAAATAAATGTGCATACGAGATCATCGTTCTGTATCATTTTGCATGTTACAGATGAGCCCTTTATAATTAGAATAGATGAATCAAGAAAATGTTAAGTACGGGTTCCAGGTATACATAAGTAGTTTGAGAAAACAAAATTGCAATTATTGCTGCCATAATATTCGTTGCTGCAGAAATTTAGAAAACCTTTCACAAAGAAATCTGGAATATCAAAGTTTTGAATTAAGACAGTTTATCTTACATTAGAAATATATTAAAATTCATTTTAACGGCGAATTCCGAGTCAAAAATTAAAATGCAATTCAAATTGTATAACTGGTAATCTTTTAAGTGTTTTGCTGTCAATGTGCTATTGTCATATAGGAGTCCGTTATTATGTTTTTCAATTGTCATATTCTCCAAATGTTTCAAGAACCTTCTAAATACATTGTATTTATATTTTAATTAAATATGTATTGGTGTACTGCTAGGGTCTTTTTAAATGAAATTCTTCTTGACTTACTTTTAAGGAATATTTTCTTGCAGACTAAGCAGTAACAAAATTTGAAATTCGAAGAGTGTAACTTTTAAATCAATTGTTTTTACCTTTAAAAAGTATATTTTCGTGCTTGAAGTGAATTAAGTAAGCATTAGTAACAAAATTTCAAATTCGAAAAGTGTAACGTTTAAAGCAATTATTTATATTTTAATAAGTGGTTGTATAAACGGACTTCTTACAACATACAGACCTTCTTAAAAGAAGACTGAATTTGGTTTATTTGATATTGAATTATTTACTAGTTTGAAAAACTCGATCTTCACACAGGAAGGAGATTTGTTTTTTTTTCTTTAGAATATCAAACAATTCATTCTATGGAAGTTGAAGCTTTTAAACAATAAAGAGAACAAAATAATTTGATACTATAAAAAGAATTGAGAATTTAATGGAAGACACTGTCAAAGAGTCCCCCTCCCCCTCAATGACGGGCACCAGCTGTCACTAAGTTCAATTGTATATTTAAATATAATTGGTAAATTGTTTTCTATTGGCATCATTTAAGCAGAGGCTTACATAAAAACTCTTATAATTAATATACGTGCAATGAAAACAAATATTCATAACGCCAAGTGAAAGTTACTTTAAATACTGTATGAATTTTGGTTAGAAATTTGAATTAAAAAACATTCGATTATTCTTTTAATTATTATTACACGCAAGATTTAAAATCGATAACAAAAAATTTCTCCATTCTACATTATAATGTCAAAAGACGGTAACAATTAGGTTTTTACAATTGTGCACTTTTCTTCTTTTCCTTTGCCATCCCACGAGAAAAACTGTTGAAGAATTTTTTTTCTTTTTCTTTCCATCCCTATTTCTCTCCTTATTGGTTTTAATATTTCTCCTTATGTGGGTAATTTGGAGTCCGAAATTACCTTAAACAGACAGCCAATCGGGCCAAATTTTGTCAAAGTAAAAGGTTTTGTTTAAATGATCGAGCTTATCTAAAACCGATAAGAAGTAATCGTGCCTGAAGTGCGAAATCTTTCGCGAGCTCTTATCTTCCCGTTCATGCAAGGGACTCACCGAAGTGGAAAATATTCAGTTTGAAACATAGTAGGAACTTCGTTTAAAATTTTGAAATTTATTTTTTAGGAAAATGAGTTATTAGCAAAGAAGTTTCAGGGTTACGTCCAAGAGATAAATATTTTTCTGAAACTATCGGCACTTTCGTTTAATTTTACTAGGTGCTAATTTTTGCCGTCTGTCCCCAGAATACTTAATGAATCAATACTGTCTTAATGCGTTCAAATATACGTGAAACTTGGCTGTAAATGCACATGAAACGAAAAAGCGTTTGAATTTAGCTATATCTCAAAAATGAAATGACATAGCTAAATTCAAACTTAATACTGCACTATACTTCAATTAATAGAACATTTCGACGTGAAGTTTCAATAATGTCATCTGAGAGACAGACGACTGAATAGACCATCCTTTCTGAGCAGATTCTCATACTGTCTTCCTATTGCATTCAACCCAGAAAAAGTGCATTAGAAGCATCAGCTTTTATTATCTTTAATCACTTCGAAACATAAAAATGCCCGTGGAAAGTCAAAGTCAGAGGTTTACTTAACCAATTCAATCCATTTCGATCATTCAAAAACATGAATTTAACACTTTATTTATTGTTAAAAGTCAGGTTTTCTCCCTTAAAATACATTACGAGAACACAAAGCTGTCTCGCAGATCTGTCGCAAGAGAGGCTAGGCTCATCGAAATGCTCTATACCTTGCTCGTCAAAGTTTTTCAGCTGAGACAGGAACTAGTTTCGAACAGTGTAGTGTCCATGACTCTGATGTTCGAATGAAAACGATGATTTTTCAATGCCCTTTTTCAACGGATCAAAGATGTGAAAATCATATGGTGACACCTCGGGACAAATGGTGCGTTCACCGAATGTTCGTCAGCCTTTTCTTCCTGCGATTAGTGATATGTGGCCGAGAGTTATCGTCGAACAAAGCCGCTTACACCAGCCTAGAACGTTGGTCATGATTGCTGGACGGTATACCGGGTAAAGCAGTACTGATCAGCGTTGATCGTTTGTTGACGGTTTTTCGTCATCGTTTGATGAGAAGTAGTTTCTACCGATAGGAAAAAATTGCTACACGATTTTGGCCTCCGGTAATCGCAAATCAAATAATTCGTGATGACCTAAGGGCAAGTCCATTCTGACTTGAGTTGCCTTCCTTTCTTCTCACTCTACCTCTATACACAGTTTTCGTAGCAAAATTTTTGATACAAAAATACACCACAGTTACTGTTCCGTTTTCATTTAATCTATTTTTGCCGTACAAGGTGGTTCTGGATTATTCAAGGCACTACAGTTTAGAGACTTATACATAAGTTTTGTAAAATACTATCAACTCCGGTAATAGTGAACCTCTAGGGAGCATCAAATTTCGTTCACTATATCCGAAGTCTCTCCATAGCAAACAGAGATACTGTATGTGAATCAGGACTAATGGTTTGCGTTTACTATAGCCGATAGTTCACTATATCCGGAGCTGACTGTACTAACTAAAATAAGAAAACAACATATGAAGCACGTAGCCAAGTACGTATGGGTGAAAGGAGCTATTGAACCAGGTTCATTTGAAATTTTCTTTCCATTAAATAAAATGATGAAAAATCAAACTTTTTTTGAATAAGTTCGATCTTTTTACAAAGATGAGACATTTAAAATACGAGTCTCCCTTACTCCTACTTCATCCACACAGTTTTTTTCGCAACATACCTGTCATTTGCAATAGCAAAACGATTGAAATTATTTTATAAGAATTCTACTGAAAGATGGGCACTGTATACGACTGTCGTATGAAGATTTTTAAAAATACACTTTTCTGTGAGGGAGCAATGGTGATTTATTAAAATCTGACTTATTTCCATTATAATTATTTAGTTTATAGCGTAGAGTACCCGCTTCTCTTCATCCAGCGAATATAGGCTATTTTTAAACAAACATGTCGCTAACGATTGACAACATGCTATAAACAAGTTGGTTCTATAGTAGACACTTTCACAAAGTTCAGTTGCATCTACGAACACGGAGGTAAATTATTTCCTGTTTGTCGGTATTACCTAATTCCAGGGTTCTTCTATACGCTGGTATTTCTAAAAATCTACTAAATAAATTAAAATTTTATTTTTATACAGTGCTTGTAAAGTAGCTTTTATTCTACCGTGAGAAGCAGAATGCCTTTTTTCCTTTTTGCACAGATTACAGAGAAAACTCGAAAATCTTCTGGAACTTTTTTTCAAATCTTCGAATACTTAATTCAAAACTTTTTTCCGGATCTTTCTTAAAATACGTTATTTAGCATTAATTTAATGACATATCAGGGTAATGGGTCCCTGTCTGAATACGTCCGAAAATGTCATTAGTAAAAGTGACTTTATCACCCTTGGCTTGAAGAAATCTCGTCGATCAATGATCCCTTGAATCCATACATTAAAGGACAACTTACGGACCTTTGATATGTATTTTGACTTCAACTTAAATAGACACCAAAACGTAAAAAAGAAGAAAAATAAAGGATCAAAATGCCACCCGCTTCATAAAATAAATAAATAAATAAGAATCCTATTTTGAAAATTGCGCTGGATTCTTTTTATGCTTTTTATTTCTTTGTATGACAACATGCATTTCGTCTACGATGACATACCATTACAATGCTTTTTCCTTTGCAGGAAGAAAAGAAAGAAATTCGTTGTAGAGACGGAAGAAACCTTTTAGTATTAGTTATTGCTTGGATTTTCTAGGCATGTAAGACTACATGTTTTTACCCTGCATCTCAAATTATAATGAGCGGAATTTGAATTCTTTTATAAGTGAAGGAATCCTGTTTTTCATTTGATTAAGTTTCATTAAAACCGGCTCATCTGTTTTGGATAGCTACCCCCCTCCCCCCCCCAAAAAAAAAGAAAAAAGAAAAAAAACCTATCAATTCTTCTCTTAATATTTTATTTCCTGCGTGCATTCCATATCACAGCGAGATATACATTGACTAACAGAACAAAGTTAACACTTTATGTACGTACACCCTCTCAAAAAAATATTCGAGCAAAAGCGAAATTTCCTATTTTAGCTTTCAGAACAATTTATAAGTTTATGTAAAACGCACAGCTCAACAGAAATATGAAACATTATAATTGAACACATCCTATTCATATTTTATGATAAATCATTTTAACTGTATGAAACCAATGTAAGAAGTTTGACTTTTACTCGAAACATTCTTTTAGAGTGTGTACATGTAATTATTGCCATTTTTTAGGACCATTATATTATGCAAAATCTTTTATTCAACGGTTATTTGGATAACTCCACTAGCATGCAATGATTTCATGGATCAGTAATGGTAGTTGCTTTATCATTGATTTCATAGCAAATACTTGCGTAACTTTCTTCAGTTATTATCTTTTCTCCTCTTTTGCATGATTTTTGATTTTGTAATCGACTTAGCAGTGCCAGGTTTTCCACAATTTTTAAACAATTGGTTTGTTGGAAGTGGCGTAGTGTAGGGGGCATAGGGTGTGTATTTTGGGGGCGGCAGTTTGTTAGGCCGTCAAAATTCCGGTCATTCACTTAAATGTATGAAGAATCAATTGTATTGTAAAAATTTATGATGATGTTTTTCCCTAAATGAGTCCAATTCCTTAAGGACTGATTTAGATTCACCTCTCCAATATTCTCTGAGGGGGATTGAGAGCCCTTAATAATTTCATTTTAAAATAACAAAAGTCCCTAATTAATAATATTGCCGATGTGAGAAAAAATTCAACTGAACAAGATCACAAAATATTTCTTTTGTCGAATTGGATGTAATTCACTTTTGGCCCATGAAAGGAGGTTGGGGGGGGGGGGGGGTGTCCTAACTGCTATTTTATAACCCGAAAAGGTTTTCCATCTAGAATTTTTTGTTTGTTGATAAATTAATGAAAATAATCTGGACTTTTTAGACAGTTTTTAGACAGTTTAAAAAAGTATCCTTATTTAAACACTTTTATTGCTTTATGAACAGGGAAAAGACCACATTTAGCATAAAATGTTTTGCCATTTAGACATGTGATGTTTACAGCACGAGTTCTGAGATCTTTAGCAGTATTAAAAGACAATTTAGTTGTCTGTATGCATAACGATGAGTATATACAGCGGCGTAGAGTGTTGGACCGTAGCCAGGAAAAAATTTCGAAGGGGGGGGGGTAGTTTTCAAAAGCTTATTTTGTAAAAATGATAAATTAAAAAAAGAAAAAAAGAGCGTCAGTATAAATTTTAACTTACATTTAGTTTTCATTATCTTTTTACAAGAAATTATTTTAAATTTCTCCCAGAAACACAAGGGTAAATTATTTTTAATAATAATAGTAATTATAACTATTGTTGTTATAATGTTACTTTTATTTTAGCTTTTTACCAACTAGTATTTTAACGAAATAAGATTTCAAATCAATGTTTTAAAAATGATTTGCATATAAAATAAAAAAATTAACGTGAATTTGATATAAAAGCCACGTATACTTATTTCTAAGAGATTTATTTCTTTCTGTCAGTTCTGAAGTATAAATAAATTCGAGTATAGCTGCTATCTTCTTTTATTTTAAGTTTTTATTGTATTTTTTACTTTCGTTCATTTCGAAAAAAAAAAATTCTTTGCGATCTTAAATTCTTAATATTTCTTAATTTAAATTAAAAGTAAAAGCTTTTACCGTTAAAAATTGACGTGCATTAACATATATCATCAATAACAAACATAAAAAAAATGGACAGTAAATTCTATTTAAAAGATCATATAATTGAAAGAATTTAGTAAGATATGTGACATATAATAATTTTATGAAAGTATGTTTCAAATATTGAATTTTAACGTTCATAGTATAGATGTATTTGAACATCTGTTTCATTTGTTCACGTATTTTACAATGTACTTTGATTTATTTCTATGAACAAGAGCATCAATGATGCTGTAGCATCATTGTTTTTATAGACTGCTTTATTAGAATTCAAATTTTCTTTCGTAAATATTTTTTTTTTTAACGGTGTTACTCGAAAAAAATCATGTGATTTTGGTACATAATTACAAATAAACTAATTATGCCATAGGGACTTCAAAATTTTGAAACTATCTCTTTAAAAGCTGTATTACAAATTGAGAAGACAGGCATATCTGTATCAGTTTCAAAACTTTAAAAAAAATTCTTAAAAATCGGAAATTTTTGCAAAGCGTGTGTGTCACTCTTCGAAAAATCTTGCAGCTCAGATCCATGTTTAAGAATTTTTTCTGAAAATTTCACAAAAGCCACAGCGTTTTCGCTTATCGCAGTGTGTAAAACAGCTTATGAAGAACCTCTGGAATTTTTTGGAGACCATGGTGCTATTAGTTTATTTCAATTTGTGTACCAAGACTAAAAACGAGTTCTTTTTTTTCGAAGAACAGCCTTAAGCCTTGTAAGAATTTTAAGTTTTGGAGGAAAAAAAATCTGTTTGCGGCATAATACTTTCTTGGACTGGAAAAGCTCATCTTGTAATCATACTTTGCCACTGTTGTTGATCCGGAATCATCTGCTTTCAATTTTTTTTTCTCTCCGTTTCCCCACTACGTTTCCCCACTAACAGAATTTTCACTTTGATGAACATAATAGTACTTCGGACAAAAAATGGCCCCACTATGTCCGAGTGGTTAAAGACACTGAACATGGTAGATGGCTGAAGTGTGAAGGTCACGGGTTCTAGCCTATAGAGCGTCTAACAGTCGGGCGTTTTGGGTGGTTTTTTCAGATGTTTTTCAGATGTTCCACCTCCAAGGACCAAGGAGGGGGCCTTTTTAAGGGATTAGAACCTCTTAAAAAGGCCCCCTCCTTGGGAAGATAGCCCACAAGTAGCTTGGCCTTAATGCACAATACAATTCTGAGATAAAAGTTTTCTTTATTAGTAAAAAGTTTTATTTAAAGCATAAAACATTTTTCTTCCATTTTTAGCCATTCATTACTCATTATTCTGGGCAATTCATTTCTTTTCGAAAATCTACAACTATGCAGTCAGATCATACATACCTAATGCAACAAGAAGCAGTACCTCTTCGTCGATTGTGAAGTTGATCAACTTACAACAATTATAAAGCAGCTGCATGTCACTTATCTTAGAAAGTGCACGTAGTACCATCTCACTGAAGATACTTTAGAGAACATCTCAGATCTAGCATTATGAATTACACAGCGCATTAACTTTTAATATGCCCCAACTTCAGAGAGAGAGAGAGTTTGGTGGTATTAATTCACCATGTTCCCTCTTAATTCTAAAATCTCTTCTGAATTTCTAAAACCCCTCTCACTTATAATAGGCACTTTGTTTTCCGGAGCCTTTTGTTCCTATACGGAGTCAGTCAAAGTGCGGGGGGGGGCTATTGAGAACGCTAATGCCTAATAGATTTCAGGGCGTGCTCCATTTGTCGGGACACGTGACCGCAGACAATGGAGGGCCCCTTTCCGGAAGAGTGAGGAGGGCCCCCGGACCCTCTAATGGATGGCCATTTTCGACGTGTGCCGGTTCCAGTGATACCGCCTCTAATGATGGAGGTGAAGGCATAGAAATATATACATATACCACTGGCCACGAGTATGGAAACTCAGAGACGTTATATGCACACTGGGAGAAGGGGGGGGGAGTTGAAGTTGTTCAGAGTGGGTATTTACGGCTCGAAATTGAGTGAAACTGTGTAAATAGAAACTTGCGCTGGTGCGTAGGGTGGAAAACTATACTTTGTGTCGTGAATAGTTCATTCAGTTATTAAGGGAAAACAGCACCGAGGAAGACACGGCTGAAACGGTATTACTACGCGTGTGGCTTAGTAAAGGGACTGGCGAAAATGCATGCATGCAGATGTTTGGTTTTAATGAAACCATATTTCTGCTTTACATCCACCGTGCAAGGAACGTATTAATAATCCAGGGCTCTCATACGAGTGCTTTTAGGAAGGGTAGAGGGGGGGGCTATTCAGGCTTTCAAACACACACACATTTTAGTACAAAAAAACCAAACAAATAAGAAACAAGCATAAATTGGTATGCTATGAAACTGATTGTGCAATATACCGATGATAAAGAAGGAGGGGAGACGAACCCACTCTTGCTCCCCTATATGCAGGGTGTTTCACCCTAACTCTGAAAATAAATAACTCAAAAATGGGGATCGATAGAATCATGAAACAAGTGTATGTTTATTAAAAAGCAGTAAGAAATTGATACACCGGTCACAAAATTTTATTTGCAAATTGCACCAATAGATGGCGCTGTAATCAGCATAACGAATGCCAGAAAGAGAGCTCGGACGCTGAAAACAATCACACCAAAATCGTTTTAATAGTCTAGCTTTTCACTGGACACCCATGTAGCAAAAGAAGAAGAAGTTTTTAGTAACTCTGTGTAGTGTGATAGCGTAAATCCACACATTAGCCTGACGAATAGACTCCTCTAACTCGTCGAGTACTGAAAGATTTCCACCGTAAACAGTGACTTTTAGTATGCCCCACAGAAAGTAGTGAGAGGAAGTGTGGTTGGGGTAATAAGGAGGCCAAGCCGTGATTTTTCTTTAATTGTGGAATAGCTCTATCGTCAAAGTCAAAAGCGTCTCGTGTAAGGTATGGTGGCGCGCCCCCATCTTGCATGAACCAATGCCGTTCTTAGTCGATCATCCAACGCTGGTTGAGAGTTGACAAATTATTTCAAAAGCGCAATGTAACAGTCAATCGTTACCGTTTCTCACAAGAAAAAAGGGCGCAATGATGTCTTTATAGGAAATCCAGCCACAAATTTTGGGCATTAAAGCGGTCGTGTGTACTACAGTGCCCCTGTATCGCAAATTGTACCCGCTACAGTGAAATCCTCTACAAATAATTGTACTCGGCTTTTGAGCTGTCTTGTTAAAATCAGTATTTTGTTTGAAGCGCTATCTATCTGCAAAATTTGCAACTAAAATTGTGGCTTCTGTATCCAATACCCTAAATAAGCTACACAAATTCCAACATATCTGTGGCACCATGAGACGAACGCTAAAAAGGAAAACAAGAAGAGAAACGCAACTGAAGTTTTATTGGGTTATGTCAGTTCCCATTTTATTACATGGCTCAGAGACATGGACTTTGGATGCTAAGGATATAAGCAGAATCCAGGCAGCAGAGATGCGATATCTACGATCCGTAAAAGGCTGCACAATTTTAGATAAAATAAGAAACGGAGATATTAAGAGAGAATTAAAAATATTTAGCCTATCTGAAAAAATCCAGGAATATCGTACTGGCTGGAAAAATCATGTCCAGCGTATGAAACGCAGGAGATTACCCGGAGCTACCCTCTACTACATGCCGAAAGGCAGGCGAGACGGTGACAGACCGAGAAAGCGGTGATTGGACCAAGAGACCAGAATAGCATTTTAACCTAATCCGTGGTGATGATGATGATATATCCAATTACGATTTTTTAAATAAACACACCACTGATTTCACGCTTCTATCAATCACCATTTTTGAGTTATTATTTTCAAAGTTAGGGGGTCCTCCGTGAAACACCATTAAATGTGTATGTTGCCAATAGCCAATTGAACTCATTCTTTGAAGGTTCCCACTGAGCTGACTCGAAGAATTGTCTTTTGGATCTAGGCCCGAACCGATGATTTGGGCCTCGTTAGCCCAGTTCGCAGTGTGCAAAACTCTGGATCAAGGATTCAGGTTCGCATCCCGGCTGGCCAAAGACAACGGTTCACATGCAGCGAACGAGAACGTTAAATCTGTTGCGCTCCATGTCCTCTGGCTGGGTAGGTAAAAATGAGAGAGGTTTGGAGCTGGGAATGACCCCTTTTCTGTTGATGGTCTAAATTGCGGGGTACCCCTAGAAAAAGTGCATTGCGTAAGGTGACCCGATTTTTGAACAAAGAATTAGAGACGAACAAGTGTGGTGTTTCCTATTCCGAAACCAAAATTGGGTGCATTTTTAAATTTCATGCTCGTCTCAAATAAGCTTCTACTTTTTTAACTAATGCATCATTAACAATCAGAAAATAAAAGAAACATCGATTGTTGGTTTTTTTTTTCGGGGATATAAATAATTATTATAATTAAAATTTTGTACTCAATTGCTATTTTACATTTTGGGAACATATTGAAAAGATTCCGAAGTTAGGACTGTCCCCGAAAATTGGGGACATTTGATCACCTTAGCGATTGGCCGCGATAGCGATTAGCGATTGATCACCTTAGCGAGGTCCTATCCCACCAATGAGCAAACTCTCAGTACTCCTTCCCCCCCGCGTCTCCACTTGTGGGTAACAATAGCAACCTGATGGTTTTACCCAAAACCTTCAGTTCGTTCCTGAAAGTTTAAATTTAATTAAACACGCCATAAGCTTTAAAATTATCAGAGAACCACTTAATTCTTTCTTTCTTCTGCCGAATCAATATAATTTTTTTCGATCAAACAAAATTTCGCTGATTAAAAAAAATTAAAAGGATAAAAAAATATTTGATTAAACGGTGTTAACTAAATTTAGTTAAAATAGAGCCAACCGAATTTTTCGTGAATCATAAAATATAAAAAATAAATATTATAGATTTAAATATTAAAATCTACGACTCCATAATACCTAATCTGCAAAGGCTGTGGTAAATAATTATTATGAATCATAATGCAAAAATGATTAAAATAAAATAGTCTAAATTTGGAATTTTTGCATTTTAAATTTCCATGATCATATGGATAGCAAATATTAAAAAAAAAAGTTGCTATTCAGTATACTTTATTATTTTGTCTAAAAAGGAATTTCACATCAGCTAACAAATTCCTTGTGATTCTTATGAGATTTATCTCTACCAGTAAACTGCCAAGATGTCATCTGCAACAGAAATAAACATGAAGAATTCATTTTCCCAAAAAGGTTGCCCAAGAAAATCAAAATATTCAAAAAACATATATTTTTCTCTTTTCCACTTAAAGAAATAAAAAAAAGTAATTATCTGAATTAAGCTATATTATTAAAAATATTCTAAAAAATAAAGTAAAATAAATCGCCAAACAAGTAATTTAAGACCCAAAGATTATTAAAAAAATGTAGGGAAAAAAAGTTGTACGTCTGCATTGCATCTAATCATTTTGTCTAGCTATCGACTCGTTTACATAATAATCTAAAAAGTGAAAATATAAAATGAAAATAATTTGCATGGTGATATCTGCACGTCAGCTAACAGTTAAAAAATATTTTTGCAAAAATATTCTCGCAAAAAAATAATTCTAAGCCCTAAATTAAAATAATTATAATTAACAAGAAAAAGAAACTCGTGTCGACAATGGTGAATATTTTCTTTAAAGATTCTGTTTTTTTTTCTTTTAGTAAGTACTAACTGAACCGTATAATGAAGACAGCGGGTAATCTTTAAAGTCTAATTAAATGAAGTCTCATTAATTAGTCGACGTCATCGCCTGGGAGATCAGAGCACCTTAATTAAAATCATTAAAGAGCAGACATTTAAAGCGACGCTAGAAAGATAGTTATGTATTCATGAAATTCAAATTTAACGTGGAATTTAAGTTAGAATTAAATCTCTAAAGAAACTGGTAAACAGTTCGAGAGAAATATAGTTTCTCTGTTGGTATAGAAGTATTTAATAAAATAAATGTATATATATATATTTAATTTTACATATGGAAACATTAACATCTTTATGTGCTAATAAATGAACGATAGATCATTTAAAACCTTACGGACAATTTTTAGCCAATTAAAAAGCGTAATATTTTAAATTAATCAAAGATGAATATGCAAACGAATATATTTTTAAACTTTACAGCTTTAGCATGAAGAAGTTTGAAAGTAAAATAGTCACATTCAAAAGTATGATAACACCAGTTTATTATTAATTGAGTAACTATCCATTCTTTCGAAAAAGTGCTAAAAATATTAATGAACAAGGAAAACCCCATTCTTTAAAATTGAATAACAGAATGGGAGATCCAGGAAATCGTTCTTCCTTGATGATTCAGTTGAAAAACAGAAAAAAAAAGAGATTTGTTTGTCAGAAAAAATACCTCTTCCTAAAAAAAATAATATGCTGTTGTGATAGGAAAACCAGCTTTTTACTTATCACAGTACTAATTTAAGATTTTTATTACGATTATTGAGAGAGGTAAAAATGCTCTTCAATGCAGGTGAATGATTATAGATTCTGTGATATTATTTCTCTTGATTACCTTCATTACATATGTATTTTAGGATCTCACGAGTTTGGTTTCTATTACCAGTGTACTAAATATCTGCATCCGTGTCTGTGTAAACGTGTTTATTAAAAAATAAAATAAAACCCTGTTTCCGTGTAACCGAGTTGGAGTGAAAAATATTCCGTAGCCTTTCTTTTCAGTCTTGATCTTGTAAGGATATCACAGGAAACTTGACATTTCTAATTAAAAAATAGATGTTTGTAATGATGAAGCTGAAGTCACAAAAATCTTTAAATTGCAAATAAAAGCATATTGATTATCGCAATGCTGAGAACCCACCATTATTTTCTATAAAAAGATCATGCGAGAGGAGATGTTTGTAAATGTTCACTTTTTGAAAATTACATGTCTGTGTTTTATCGTAGTTCGTAGTAAATTTAAGAGCAATTGCTCCTCGAACTTCCCAAATCAGTTGCAATTCAATGATTTCGATTTGAATACTTATTAAATCTCGAATTATAAAAAAATCTGATTCAAAGAAAATATTTTGATTTTTTGAATAAAAAAAGCTTTAAAAATTACTTTATTTTCAGCCCATTTACTATCCATAAATTAGGCATCAAATGTTTTATTGTAGCTGATTACCTTGCAAAGCAGTGCTCATTTAATTAAATTTTTAAAGTGTGTTTCTGAAACTGGATACAAGAAACTCACATGAGATTAAAGGAAACGATGATTTGTGAGCAAAGATTTGACTGATTTTGTAAGTTGAAAGAGTGGTAATTATAAAAAAGGGCAGCTGTTGCCATCGCTCGACTTAACTACCAGCAAGATGACGGACGATCGAAACGTTCATCGCGTGCCACAGATCACAGACTAGACCTTTTTCGACGACAGTTGCGTCGAAAAAGGGTCTCTAGATCTGTGGCACGCGATGAACGTTTCGATCGTCCGCCATCTTTCTGGTAACTAAGTAAGCGAGGGCAACGGCTGCCCTTTCTTCAGCATTGGGCAATCTATCCAGCTGTTCTCGCAATCTTCCATTATTCAGCAGATGTCAGTGCTGTTAAAAATAAGCGTGACAATTTTTTTACGGGAAATGACGCGCTAAAAAATAAAGGATTCTCGTGGAGCTATGTCACCCGCAACTATTTTTATAGAAATCAAACCTATTCTTCGTGACTGGCAACAGTCAAAACGTCAGAGTTTGGTGTTCCTAGAGCGAGAACACTGCGCGTTAAAGTGTTAAATACTGAAGGTAAACTTCGATACTAATGATGACTTAATTCGTAGATAATGACTTGTAAAATACATTTAAGGTCCAATGCACTAGTTAATATAGATTGTTGTGGCATTTTGAATGTATCCAACCACACAGATTTATAGATTTATAGAAAATTAGGAACATTCATTACTAATATGAATTCAATTGCATGTACACATGCTGACTTCAATCACTCACATGTAAGTCCATCAAAGTTTGTCTCAATCCGTAAGAGGACAAAAATACAGCAAATAGTGTATCAAAAAGGAATTACATTTCTTCTTTGCTTGGAGAAAAACAATTAAGACAAGTTTTTAAGGAATACATTGCAGTTTCTAGGGGAAGAGAAAAAGTTCCCAACATTTGATTTCTTAATAGATAATGAGAATGAAAAAAAAAATAAGTAAAAGTAAAATAAAAATAAAAAACTCTAGAAACTAATCAGCAACCGTGGAAATTGAGAACAAGGGAGAGAAACATTTGGACATTTCTATTTCCTACTCCATTCCCGCCTCTTGTGATATATGCCGAATCCGGGTATTTTCTGATAAAGATTTTGCCCGGGCACTCAATTACTTAAAGCACTGTAAATGGCTACCCTGAGCTCTCATTTGGAGAAAGGTTTTAGGATGAAGAAAGCCTAAAAGTAGGAGAAGAGGGGGAGGAGAAAAACTGTGGGGTTATTTCGTCTGTAGCCCCATTGTGTGCGATGGGACTAGAGTGCAAAAAACTTAGGAAAGAACGGGGGGAAAAAAGTTGCATCGAAGCTATTAAAAGTTCGGGATCGATAGAGAAGTAATTAAGACATTTCTGAGATGAAAAAGTAGAAGGAAAAAAAAAAGTTCCTGAAATAATTGGCAGTGTAATAGATTCTGAAAGATGTTTTGGGTTTCATCTGGTCGATTTTTTTTCTCTTTTTTTAAGAGGAAAAATAAAAAAATAAATAAAGATCTGTGTAATGAGACATAAAAAATAGTTGTTTTAAATTGTTTATAGCTTAACACTTCGTATTACTTTATATCCAGAATTTCAGTTTGACTTTGTTAATTAATAACTCGTTAGGAACACACTTTGCTTACTTTTTTAGGAGGATAACATTTATATTTGTTGAACAGAAATGTTGACTTAATTTTCATATTTTAAAAATTGTTTCACACGCAATTTTAGGAAGTTCACACCAAAAACTACATAGTTAAGTGACAATAAAATTAAAAAGAGAAAAAAAGAAATTTTTCAGTTTTTTTTTTTTTGGGGGGGGGGAGATATATTTGTTAAATCGAAAACTACATTCTTTAAAACTATATTGTCATTTTATTATAGCATAAAAACGTTAAAGTTATCCACAATTAGAAACATGCAAAATCAATTTTCATGCTTTTAAATACACAGGTTAAAAAAAAAAAAAAAAAGAATTTAGACAATTTAAGTTGTTACATACAAACTCTTGTACAATCTTGGTGGAAAATTAAGAACATTTGTTAGTAGTTGTGCATGATGATTTAAAAAAAAATTACAGTAACAGCAGTCTCAACAAAAAGATGCTTGGTAAAAACAAATTTTATTTTAAATTAGTCCTAAAAACAAGCATTTTATTTTATCATCAAAATACTCATAAAATGTGATAATATAACACTTCGCGAAAGATATACTCAGTGGCGTAAATTTGTCTACTATTTAGTAAGTTTTCACAGTCAGTTTTATCAGGTAATCGTAAT
Source organism: Cheiracanthium punctorium (assembly GCA_038373885.1). NCBI lineage: Eukaryota > Metazoa > Arthropoda > Arachnida > Araneae > Cheiracanthiidae > Cheiracanthium > Cheiracanthium punctorium. The sequence goes on from JAWZYV010016612.1 coordinate 26,703, forward strand.
GTTAAACACAATAACCAAAGGAAATTAGTGAATATGCGAAAGTACTGTAATTCTACGTACGAAATTAAAAAGGTCTGCTATTTTATTCTTAATGTGTACTCGCAGGGAAAGTTGTATAAATCTAAAGGAAACATTAAGGAGAATAGATAAATCATCATTTTTTTATATAGGGCATCTAACAGTGTATATATATTAAGAATAGTAACACATAAATAAATATATGTATTATATAGAATAGGTACAGGATTTATTCTCTAAATAAAGAAATCATAAGCATTCAATGGGCTGCTAGCGTTATCCCTTATGGAGTGACGGATAAGTTAACACCCAACCCCAAGCCGGGAATCGAACCCCGGCCCAAGGTGCGATAGAACGGTTCTTTAGCCCCTACACTACCAATGCGGCTTTTATCAAATTTATGATGTATTTTTGATCATCTTAGTTAAAAATAGCAAATAAAATATTGGTGACAAAAGGTGAGTGAGAGCATTTTCCTCTCATATACTTTTCTCAGCTTAAAAGAGTATCCGCATTACATAAATTCATAAATATCAGATTTGAATTGCGTTTAATAAAAGTAAACGGCATATGTTATACACAATGACTATAATTGTCTGTTATTCCCCTTGCTATCAAGATCGTGCAATCTACAGAACCCCATTTCTTTCCGCGTGATTTATACTTTTTTTGTGTCTGTGAAACTATGTCTTTCGCATACACATTTTCACTCGTTAGTCATATGACACATTTCCAAACTTGACGCTTAAACCACAGCGAATCAAGTTTGAAAGATCGGGAAGCTGAGTCAGGGGAGCATTTTATGTCATTACGCTAAAGCTACTGCAACTTCCACTTTGAAGGCGTATGCATTAAAAAGCCAGATTTCACATTACCATCACGTCTAAATCGAGCCCGAAGGATAAAAGTAACGCAGCGCGTATAACTACGGTAATTGCCTCTTTTCCCATGCTATCAGGGCCTTGCAATCTAGCATGTGAGGCCGATTTCTTCCCAACTACCCGACCGCGTATCACGTGATCCCAGAACTACCTCTTTTGCGCAACGAAACTCCCTCTAACGAGCTGGACAATTAACTTTGGCAGAGAAATTAAAGAAACACAGCTAACGAGATAAAGGGGTTTCTCGTGAGAATCTGATGCAAACATCATCGACAGTCCAGTGCTTCTTGAAAGCGGGGCAACGAGATAGCTCGACTCGAACAAAAGCCAAGAAACGGGTGAGTGGGGGGGGGGGGGGGAGTGGGTGTCCCGGCATCAATATTCCATGTGCTGACCTCCCCTGATCGGGCCAATTAGGACAAGACAAACGATTCGAAGTTTCCCCGCAAATGAGCTGCCCGCGCTAATTAGGAAGGAGGTGGCACGGTTTGGTAGTTTGGGAGCTCGGTCCGCCATAGAGCTCTGCCTCCTCCGTAGACGCGTAAATGGACGGACCACTGGAAGGTTGCTGGAATGCATTAGACGTCAGCTCCACATTTTTAATGAAAAGCTGGTTGGCGAATTTTATGCATCAACCGCCTTCATTTCGAAATTAATCAAATTCAGGCGTATGAATTTACATTTTAATTAACTCATTAACTTCTAACGGCGTGTTTTCACGACATGGCCTTCATGATCTTGTTCCTTTAATTAAAAAAAAATAAATTTAACAATCAAATACCACCGTGTTTACTCGCGTAACAGTCACACTTCATTTGACATTTTTTCATGGTGAATGTCTAGTCAACTATCATGCGGGGAAAATTTACTACATAATTTCGTAACTCTAAAGCTACATTTTTTACTTCAAAACGGGATTGCGACTATTATGCGAGTAAACACGGTATGTAAACACTGAACAATTAATTTTGTCCTTTAAAACAATCATAAAACAATTGTTTTGTTGTTAATTTTTCTTACCTATCTGCGTGCAATAATAATAATGCGAGAAACTTCAGACTTTTACGTTAATTTTTGATTTATTCTTTGATAAAAATTATTTATCTCAAAATAAATTCGTAGCTTAAAATTTCCTTTCGTTTTAGTCATAAATAGCGAGAAAATATTCAGAGCAATTGAACAGAAACACACATTTTTAATATTAAATGAATTAATAGTTTCATATAAACTATTTGATTTGATTTGTCAAATAGTGGTATTTGCGCATGTGTATTTTAAAATAATTATTAAAATTGCTTAACAACAACTGCTGCTCTCAAAGCATAAACAATATCGAGGAAAATTATCGTACAATATACATTTTTAGTAATACACATTTCTAACGCGTTCATTTTACGACGGGGAAAATGAGCGTTGCGATTGGAAATTTTCGAGTCTCTGTAACTAAATAGTTAACAGTGAACTCCCAATTTGTTGCCGTTCACAGAATTCCGAACTCATACCTCTAAATAATTCAATCCGAAATTTCATCTCGATCTGCTGAACAAAACAAATATCCATATACAGGAATCGTTTTTTCATGACCATTCTGTATACATGAATATACAGGGTGTATCTAAATTCTTTCAACAAAATAATATGGAAGATAGGGCACATAATAAGGAATCAGAATCACACTGCAATTTGGGGTCAAAAACGTTGCGTTCATGTTAACTGTTAATAATCACTTTATGAAAAGCGTTGAAATGTTTGCATCAAGGAAATACGGTAGAATTTATAAATTGCAAATTTTAGTCACATATTTTCTGAGAAAAAATACGTTAGTTTTTGACAAACAATGGTCGGAAAGTTCACTGTTGTTTCAGCACCCATTAGAAAGTGATTATTAACAGCTACACGAAGACAACGTTTTTGAACCCACATTGCTATGTGATTCTGATTCCTTATTATGTGCCCTATCTCCCATAATATTTTGTTGAACCAATTTGGATACACCCTGTATAATTAAAGTCAAACTGTGTGTATGCATCTATCTGTGTTAAAGAGAAAATGAGAAAAAAATAAGAAAAAGTGAAGGTGAAGTCATGTAAGCAAAAGAAGATAGGCATAAAATGTACATTAAGAACGAAGTTATATTTCATTAAAAGATATTTTAAATCAATTGAGAAACTAAATTAATTCTTTTGAATAAAGAATTTATACCAATGACTAATTTATGAAAAATAATTTTTCGTGGCATATAAAAATTATTTTACAATAATAAAACTCTTTCATAATAATAAATTTGGTAAAATAAACCTTTAAAAGTATAAGATAAATGCAAACAGGTTTTATTTATTTTTCTCAGGTTTTGTTTATTTATTTCATCATCATTCCATTTTTAGAATGATTCCACGATGATCATCGTTTCATTTAAGATAAAAAAATATTTTTAAATGCTGGCATTCAATTACTCTGAATATTTTCCCACTTTTTTACGAGCACAATCAAGCGAGCACTTGTCTTTTGAGCAATATAACGAGCACAATTACGAGCACTTGTCTTTTGAGCAATATAAGGGATGCTATCACAGAAATTTGCAGATTTTTCAAGTATTTAATTGGTTATCTTAAAAGAATATTTCAGAATAATGCGATACTAGGAAACCTACCATACTTGCAAAAAGTGAAACTATAAATAGAAATGCATTTTACAACTAAAAAAAAAAAAAAAATGAAAGGCTAAATTCAGAAACACATTTAAATTCTAAGCTACTGCAAACCCACTTTTTTTTATCGTGTGAAAGGGACGGATAACTTTATTAAAAATGCATGCCCTTTACATTACTGGTAATCGTTTAAAATAAAAGCCAGTATTTTCTTATAAATAGCGAAACCTTTTCTAATGGATTTTATTTAATGATAAATTTGAGGAGAAAAAATAAATAAATATTAAATAAGATAAAGTAATACTAGCTCTCTCTCTCTCTCTCTTTTTTTTTTCCAGAAATGTTAATGGTTTTTTTTAACCTTTTTTGTAGCCAAAAGCATCTGGAAACTTTTGAAACATAACACAACATGAAAGAAAGAAAATAAAATAAATATTTTCATATCAGTTTTCATAATACATGAGCAGTAAGAAGCGATTACTGCGTTAAACTTTTAAACTCATTCACTTTTTAATAAATTTTCGCCAACCAGCAAAAAATTCGCCAAATACTACACCCACATATTGAAAATAAGCTAACCGCAAAATCTGGGATCCCACACCAATTATCCTTGTTCGAAAAATCCCCTCCTCTCCCCTACCTCAACTATAATCGCAATATAATTAGATTGGACAGACTTAACGAGGTCAATTATCTAAATACGGTAGCAGCCCAGGACCACAAAAGAATATGTCTTTCATTTTTATAGATTGTTATTCTTTCTTCCGCTCCCTCTTCGCTTCTTGAATGTGGTTTTTATTCTAATTTTTTGAAAACTTTTTAAATGTAACTGTAAATGATTAGTTACTTTTCTGATATTAAAGATTTCATTTGACGATAATGCAAGGTATGCTATGCGTACTCCACTGATCATAATTATGACTAAACGAGTTCTCTAACGAAGTAATAACAAGCTACACAAGCGTGTGAAATTCAAGGCCAGTTTTTAATTAGAAGTTCTGGCTGAACCTCGCATTGCATCCGTCTAAGTCCATTAAGATTATTTGCTTGCGTTGACTGTTTTAACAATGTGTGAGCAGGAGAAAATAATTGGCACGACAATGTCCATATTTTGTTTTGTAGCTGTGAAATTCTAAATTAACTGGTAACGTCCTTAACACCCCAATTGGAAGACAATACAATTCTGGAATAGAGAACCAAAGGCTGATAAAATATTTAAAAAAAATAAATAATAATAACATGTTTTGTAATGATTTAGCATGATCTACATCCCTCTCCTACCTGCCGAACTCCCGAAGAAGAGGACATACGGCTTCACAGATTTAACGTGCTCGTTCGCGGCGATCTTTGGTCAGTTTTGATAACGAACCGAAGTTGTTAACCCAGAATTTGGAACGCCAGCGACCGAGCCTACCACGGCCCCGCTAAATCTGTTATGTTCTTTTGGTGCTTCTTTTCGGCAGCAAAAACAGCAAGAATATATCTCTGACTCTCACTCACAGCACTGAATTTTCTTTCGCCCTTTCTAAGTACTTACGTGAGAGAGGGGATTTGATCCTGTTAATGATAAAACGCAATTCAGAAATGGAGTTGATCACTGATGCTGAATCAAAGTTGAAATTGCAATGGACCAGAAATGCTTCTAAAATAGACTTAACTTGCGACAAAAACTAGTGAAACAATCCTACTCATCATAGTTAACAAAACATAGTTTTTTGTGACTGTATTATCTTTTATTTAATAAAACTCCTCATTTTCTTTTATAGTTAGCTATAACTATTTTTTTTCAGTTGTTTGTGAAAGTTGGTAGAGGTACGCCAGAAGTAGGCCGAAGTTTGAGAACCCTGGTCTAAATGGACAAAAAAATTTCGATTGCTCTTCTTTTACTGTTTATAAAATTCATGCAGTGAATAGTAGAAAAAAATACTAAGGAAATCAAACATGACTAATTTGCTACAAAACTTAGAAATATCAATCTATTATTTTAATCAAATAACCATACACCATTATTTACGTTTAAAAATATAGCACCTGTGCTAAGGAAACTACCTCTATAACTAGTTCTCGAAGAAATTAAATATAAAGAAATTTTAAAATTATAAGTTTTAGATTAACTCTGACATTTTCATGAAGAGAGAACGTTTAAATCTCTTGAAAGAATCGCCAATTTATTGAATCCTTTCTTCCAAATGTTATTTATACTTCATTTTCAGATGAATTTCAGCTTAATCCTATTTAAGGGCGTCTTTAATAGTTTTAACATCTCTACTTATTATAAAAGAAGGTGTCTGTGTGTGTGTGTGTGTGTGTGTGTGTGTGTGTGTGTGTGTGTCTGTCTGCAGCGTTACGGACAAACGGCTACACCTAGAAACACCAAATTTGGTATTCGGGAAGATGTAAATAAGTAGTTGTGCACCTCGAAGCGATTTTTTCAAAATTCGACCTAGATTTTTTTTTATTTTATGTTTTATGCGATTTTTGGCATTTTTTCTCACCTAATTCGTAATAACGGCGGAAATTACGCTCGCAGCAAAACGGCATTTGTATCATCGGATAGAGGAGAAAATTTTCTTTTAAAAACAGTTTGTTCTGAATACTTAACCTGATTTACCGATTTTTAGGAATTTTATTACTAAACATCTGCTTCGCGATTGTTTTTCGTAAAATAATTTTAAAACTGTCGCATCTTGAATTCTATCCGTCATAACTTTTAGATATTTTGACAAATCGTGAAACATTCTTTTCTCCCTCTTTTAAAATAAAAACGAAAAAATTATGTAAATTAGATGATTTTTTACGAATTTTAATGCAGCCTAATGTTTAGAATTTAATAGCATCAGCGCGATCTTACGCCATTCATTACATTGCGATCACGGCACGAGAATTTATGTTCGGCTGTTGCCACAGAAAGGATTAGAAAAAAGGGTTTTTTCAACCAATCGAGTTTTTAAATGGGATATCAGAATTTCAATTCGCAAGTGAGGATCTATGACGTCAAATGCTTTAAGATACCTAAAAATTACGCCATAATTTTAACTCATTTATTCCAGCTCTATTTTCAACACAGGGAGACGATATTTTGATTAAAATTTACTGTAGAAATAAACTAAGAAATTCGCGATTATTATTATTAGAAGTGGTATTTTAATCCGGTGCTTATTTAAAAATTGAAATGTTTTCACGGCGCTGAAAATGTTCATTTTAAACGTTACAAAGTTCGTTTCAAAGCGCGATATATTAAAATTTTTCTATTTATTATTTTTATTTTGGGCATTTAATTTAGCGCAGGCGTTGCCTAACATACGCATGCAGGTTGCGAGTATAGTTTTATTTTAACGTTGAATTACGTTCCTCCATAAAGGTCACGCAAAGTTTTAATGATGCCGTTTGAAAACAATTATGCGAAATATCGAAAGTAACTCCGAAATTAATCTACCGGGGTATCCTTTACGGCAGTCAAACAGTGACGTCATAAATTAAAAAAAAATGTGTGAAATTTGTAAACTCTGCAACTCTAACGCCCTGTCACAATTAAAATGGGAATAAGTAGCTCCTCGAGATTACACAGTTTGATGTTTTTCAGGAGACAGGACTATGGAGGATATAAAAGATATCGCTATTGGATATTTAAAATGGCACCCCTTGGATATTTTCTCCCCACAGTAAGATGAAATGGTTTACGGCGCTAAATACGCCAATCTTATAAAACTATGTATAAATTAAATATATATGGAGAGTTTCCTTAATGGCAACCATTATGTGAAATGATTATTATTTATGCTAATGCGTAAATTGCAAAGAATCGCCACAGAATCAAAAGATCCCATTGAGGCCAAATAATCTAAGCTGTTTCTTTTAAGGGAGCCTTGAAGAGGGAGAAGCGAGTATAGATAGTATTAATGTACGTAATAGGTAGTATTATTAGATTTGTAAAGATAGTATGAATAAATCGCAATGTACCACGTTAATAAATATTTCATAAATTAAAAGTGTTTATCCTTTTTCAACGGTTGTCTTACAACCAACTAAACGAAAAGTAATTCTAATTTGCGTTAATATATCCCGCAGTCATTTCAACAGAGGGGATTACTTGAACTTTTTTAAAAATGAAATTCTGTTTTGTCACATGCAGATATGATTTTAGTAGTAAAATATTCCCTTCTTCCCGTATGAAGAGCCGGTGCGCAGCTATTTTAAAAACATCTCTTGAAAATAGCATAAATGAATTCAGAAGACCTCAAAACGTGTAAATACACCAAAATCTCGAAGTCGAATTTTTTTCATGATTGCAATACTTTCCTTATATGGTACATTTTCGGAAAGAAATAAATGGTGCTCCATTTCATGTAGTGTCTTGGGTATTTAATGCTACAACTTGAGCCTAAAAAACAGTATGATGTAGAAATAAGACACTTTGAAAGCCAGGAGTTCTCTGCAAACCATTAAGCTTTCCACTTTTTTGATAGTGAATGACACTGACGTAGTTTTTTGAGTCATTATACTGCAATGATCAGGTTAGTACTCATGACACAAACTTTACATTAAGAGTCAAATAATTTTGCTCTATTTTTTTTTAATTCCACATCACGAATAATTTCGAATTACACATGTAAGGAAAATTTTCGTTTCCTACCGTGCGAAGAACGGGCACGCAGCTAGTATTTTATAGATGGGGAAAGGTGTTGCAGGAACGTTCTAAAAAGTAGTATTAGAAGGACTTGTTTCATTTATGCCCCAGCTAAAGACTGCAAAATATTTCTTAATTGTTTTAAATTTATAGAATAATGATATGATAAACTTTCATTTCGCAATGCTGTTGCTATCATTCATAGGGACAAAAATACGCAAAAAGTGAAAATAAATAAAATAAAACACAGAGATAAAAAATAATTTTATCGATTCACTGAGATTCCATTTTAGTTCCACCCCCCCCCCCCCCCCAATATCAGACACTTTCCCTGTAGAATGTGACCACTACAAAGGCCAGAAGTATTGCAATCTGTATTGGAAGTCTTTAATTTAGGGGCATACAATAAGTGGGTCCACGTCAACCCATATGAACGGATAGGCAAATTATCGATAAAGTCAGGAGTTAAACTGGTACCCACAATCGTAGAGTCCAGGTTTTATCATCCCCTTACACATTTACTATCCATTGAAAAAAAAGTTAAAAAGAAAATTTCAATCATTTCGGTTCCTATAGTAACAAATTTAAATTAAACTTAACAATCACAATGAGTTGATTAAATAACAGTATAAAAACTTTAATATTTACACCGCATTTAATTTTTTTTCTAAAAAGTAACAATGTTTGCAACTTATTGTTTTTTGAATGTTATCTAACAAAGAGAAAAAAAACTGTAGCATTACTTCAAATAAACCTGTTATTACCCGTTTTCATTCACACTTTTACTAAACCATTCATAAGAGTTACCGATTTAGCGCCACCTAGTGACACACGACTGTACTTTTGCTTTGAAATCTCTCATCGGGACACAAAAAAAAACCCTTTGAAAAGAAAACAAGTTGGTTGTTGTTGTGAGTGCGGGTTCTAGGGTTGAGCAGTGTTGCGTCCTCATCACTCATTTTCTTCACAATAGTGAAAAAATAAAATAAATAAATAAAAAATAAAACGAAAAAAAAAATTGTAAAATCGTGACCGTACCAGGCCTACTTGCTTCCCAGTTTAACGGCCCGAAAAGCGTGGATTCCATTCAAAAAAGCTCTTTAACCATTTCAAAGCGTCCGACCTCATTGATACACATGAATTAGCGCTTTCAATAGCGGGGACTCTTTAATTGCGGGCTCTTACGCACCACTCTATGGGTCCTTTTTCACGCGGCTGTGGAGCGGGGTCCTGTAAGATGGAAACATTCTAACTTATACAGCATGGGAATACGGCTTCTGTATGAATACAAGAAAAAAAAACAATATTAAAATAAACAAATGAGTACGTAATGAAATTAAAAATGCAATTTGTAAGTGATGACATATGCGTTCATTCAGTCGTGTAATGCTGATAGGGTGACACTTATTTAATTTTAGCTTTCAAGCATAGGAATTTGTATGAGTAATTAAAACCCATTGCTAAGAGTATGAGAGGGTGGGGGTTAGGTTCCAAAACATTGTGAATGCCTCCATAATTTAATTATTTTTAAGTAATTATTTAGTTCTTTTATGAGACTGCATCTACCCTCCTTCTCTTTCCTCGATTGGAAATAAATCACAATTAAGTCTTTTTTAAAGCTTATAAATAGCGGAAAAAAATTGTTTAGTTTTTAGCAATCATAAAATTATTCTTATATGTTTTAATATATGATGAAATTTATAAATATTTTTAACGGATAATGACATAAATAAAGTCATAGAATATCAAAATTTTATTACGCTTTTTATAAATATTTTATCATTTTTCTAAAATAGGAAAATATTTGTAAAAGAAATATCCAACCACGAAACGGAAGCTATAAAAAATGAATTTAAAAAAAAATAAAATTAATTATGACTCTTTGATAAATATAAATATAACTATTTTTTCAGCGTGAATAAACTAAGCTAAAAATATTTTAAACAATTTTAGCAAAGCTGTAAAATTGATTAGATGAAAGAAATACGAAGAATCTGATTATTTTGAGCTCTGGACACGAGCTAAAGTCTGTAAAACATGGAATTCAAAAAAGTAAGTCCGAGCTCAGCTCTAATAGAATCGTTCAGCTGTGTAACTTGAAATGGAAACTAAACAATACAATATAGTATAAACTGTTATGAGTAAGATTGAACGTCGTCGTCGTGAAATTATTTACCTGATTTCCTCTAATATTTCCTTTGATTAAAAAGTACATTTTTCATTATTTTCATTTTAATAGTTATAAATATCACAATTTTAGAAATGTTCATAATTTAACTAAGAAGGAGTTCTGTTTTTATTAGAAGACGTTTTGTTGCATAACAGTTTAAATTAAATTTGGAACAATGTAGAAATTTTAACAATTTTTTCGATGAGAACTTTAAAATTTAATAAAAGTTTATTAGTATAGCATCTTTTATTGGATTTACATTACATTTCCAATGCTAACAATTATAAAATGTAACATGCGAAACTTCGCAAATACTCTTTATTAATAGTAAATAATAATTATTCTTATATATGCGTTCATTTTAGTTTAAAAATAAATATTTCCTTCTTTTTAATAAAAGTAATAATTACATTTTCATAAAATATCATTCAGCTTGAACTACATCATCTAAAGCTTTTTTTTTTCCATTTCTGAGAGGTAAACACATTTAGGTAAATAATCAGATAAAGTGAAAATTAACTGAATTAATTTTACAATTATCTATTAAATACCTTTCTATTTAATAATGCTCGCTTTAATTAAACAATGGCATAGATGATAAAATTTCTGAACATTTATCAGTATTAAAATCTATTGCTAAATAAACTGGAGCATTTTTAAAAGGTAAAGAAGAATTGTTCGTACTGCAATATTGATTTTATCAAGTAAGCAAACATAACATAATATTTAAATACATAATTCTTGTAATTTCGCCTTTCTCAATTCTGTTTCATATCAATTAGTAGCAAATTAGATTCACTACCGTAGAGTAATTTTGTATTTCTCATACGGTATTTATTTTATTTAGATCGAATGATAAAGTTGGTACGGAAAAGTACATCTACAATTGTAAAGAAATAATTTCTATTTCAAAACGAATATTACTTCGATAATTTTAAATACAAAAATGGAAAGTGAAAACTATGAAAAATAAAATTTTATTGTTACTAAGTGTCAGAATTTATTAAAAGCATTAAAGAATAACTGCATAAAGGTAATTAAACGAAATTAAGACGCAAATCAAAATGTACTTTTTTATAAATACTTTTAGTGAAAAATGGTTATTACCACTTCTCCCACAATCTAGTAAAAAGTGGCAACAAGGCAAAATACTTTTTATTAATAAAAGTACTATTAATTTCATTCATATTTTAAAATTTCAGTTCGTAAAACATGCTTTTTGTAATAATATGTGTAATGAATTGTTCATTAATTTCTGAATGTTTTATTGTACTAAAATATATATTACAACAATTATGCAGTGTTTTTTAAAAACTTACACAAAAAACAGGCAATGCATATTACATTACGTTTTAAATTCTTTGTTCATTCAGTTGTTTTATGTTTCAAATAATGTATTTTTCATAAAATAATTAACTAAAAGTGCTTTCTGTCTTTCTCTTTTTTAAACATATTCCCTGCTTTACCAACAATCTTCCTGCTTGAGGAATATTGTTTATTCTGTAGTATACCAGTAAATATCTCCAAATAATGCAGTGCTCAATGTTTTTATGTAAATAAAGTGAAACAAAATAATAATTAATTACCAGTTTTTTAAGCAAACCTTAATTTACAGGCATAAACTTTAAGATAAAACTGTACAATGAATAACTGCTCTCAACATAACATTGACAAAGGAAATAATACATAATTGATATTTGTATACGCACTAATAACACATAAGCAAAAACTAATGTAGGCATTTTAAAGATAAGAATATTCTGCTAAGTAAAATTTAGTTTGTACACAAAAATATAGCACTAAATAACAGAATAAAGGTGTATAAATAAATAATTCCATAAATATTAATATTTCATCTTACTTAAATGTAAATCAACGAAAAAAAAAAACAAACTGAAAAAGAAGAGTTAAAGTAATTTCAACTTAAATAATAAAAAGTAAAAATAGTGTAAAATTCAAGTAAAATTTAAACTGCAGCAGAAATCTTGAATAAAGCTTGCTTATTCTTAAATTTATCCATTTAATTTGCCTTGCAAAATATCTTTTTTAATTTCAAAAAGAGAGAAAAAAAATATCTCCCTTAAAAAAATCAAAAACCTCCAAAATAAGGAAATGCCAATTACCTAATTTACTACTTATACACATCGCGCCATCTAGTGCTCACAGTCGTGACAACTCACAAAGAGAGAGAGAAAAAAATTCAATAACTCCATACAATGCCTTTCTATTATGTACTGCACACAAAGAGCCAAAGGAAGGTGAATGAATATTCTTTTTTAGATTATGGAACAGTTTTGCTTTCAATGAAAAGAGAAAAATGTTTCTAAAAAAGAAAGTGCAAGGTCACAATGTCAATATCACACACTTTTACAACTAAAAATAACCATGCGGGTACTTAAAGAATGCCGAATCGGAGTGAGTCATGCTGGATTACAAAATAAATAAACAAATCCTTTTAAATACTTAAGATTTTATGTGGTATGTTGTTTTACGAATATGACCTTTTTCCGTCTTTGTAAAAACTACTTTTAATTATTTAAGCGAGTTTTTATCGTCTTTATTATACTATTTAAAAGAACAAAAGCTCTCACAAAACCATAAATGCAGGTGGACCAGATGTCCGAAGCTGTATACTTGTATTGGATGCTTTGATTTATAGGTGGGAGCAGAAAGTCGTACAGAGTATCAATCGAACTGCACAGGCTCCGAATAAGCAGACCATTCATTAGGTTATATCATCAGTGAAATTTGGTTTTATATCATTAAATGCATTAATTTTTCTTGTGATATAATATTTGCAAGATCTCAAGTAAAATTTCTAAAGTTAGATGCGTGCACATTTTTTTTTAATGTAAGAAATATGCCAGTTTTTCAGGTTAATTATACTGCTTTTGAACTTTAATTGTTCAGCTATTCAAAGCCTTGAAAGATTCAAAATATATATTTCAATGACACCGGGAAAAATAATAAACCCTCTGCTGTAAAAATAAATAAATAAATAAATAAATGTGCCATAGATTTTACATAGATAATGAAATTTTTATACTATGTAATCAAAAGGGAGTATTTAAAAGGACAAAAGCTGTGTTGCGTTGTGGGAATGCGGCCAATCAGCTACCCGTGGACTCTAGGCAGAGGAGTGGGGTGCCCTTCGTCGGAGGTCTTTCTAAGGGGTCCTAACCCGTATTTAAGCTAAGTTTCGGGGAAAACCACGGAAAACTCCAAACAGTTAGGTCGGCGGACGCGACCTGGTTTAGACCAGACACCTTCCGTCTCCCAGTTCAGAGCTCTGTGCCCTTGACCTCTGCTGGGGCTAAAAGAACAAAAGAGCTAGAATTTACTTAAAAAATAAAATAAGATAAAATAAAATAAAATAAAATAAACAAAATAAACGAAGAGGACACTAACTCTTGATTTGAGAACAGTAGAATCTAAAGATATTTTCGAATAAGTTTTTATGATTTATACGTCATTGCATGTTAGCAGTAATGCATTGCATGGCGAAGAATTTCAGAGAAAATTATTTTATCCGTAGCAGCATGCTCAGTCTAAAATAAAACAACATTTTACGAAACTTTTTATTTCTTCTATTTTTCATTTTTAATCTTACTGCATAAAACGTAGAAATAGCGATGTTTCCGAAAGGCACGCAGCATATCCAAAAGTGAAAGAAGTTAATTTTCTTTAATATTTGAATCAAAGAAAGTAAAAAACCAAATGCCTTTAAGCTTAGTACAAATGTCACTTCCCGTCTGTCACACCTGTGCTTATTATTTAAAAATTCCCTAGTATTTTATTTTTTTCAATGCCGTTTCTATTCTTTATAATTTGATTCTGATTGCTGAAGCGGTAAATTAAATGTATTTAAATTTAACCCTTCCGCAAATGGGGTACCCGACAGGTGGTTAAATTTATTTAAACTTAGCTACCCATCTCCGTTTCTTTATTTGGTTATATTCGAGAGCTGAGTAATAAGTCTGTTAATTTATTTATCCTGGACGTAAACAATTACACTGCGGACAATATAGAACCCACACGTAACGTGCTCTAAATTAGAGACGCCAAAATTTACGCATGGAGCACATTTAAAATCTTGCTCCCCGGGATAAATATCTGGGTGCCCTCTTAAGACCCGGTCACATTCCAGTGGTGAATTAGATCCTTTCCGGCTCTCGGAAGCGGAAAAGGGCGGAGGGCCAGTTCCGCTCCAGCAGTGGCGGATTGACCGCTGGCCGTAGGAACCACGGACTCTAATTCAGTGAAAGGATATGATTGCGTGGACAATAAGTCCAAAAGTATTAGGAAGGATTAACTGGCAGTAGCTTGTCTCGGTGAATATTGACGAAGATTAATACTTTTGGGGAGCATTAGTTTTCCTCTGATTTACTTATTCGATATTTAAATATTCGAATCGAACACTATTCGATTCGTTATTTGATATTTAACATTCGAATTTTTTCATTTCGTTTGTTAGCAGTAAATAAAGGGGTTTTAACGTAGGTTTACGTACTTCCATAATGGTTCTATTGAAAGAATTTTCGTAACTGTAGTAAGCTGTAACACTGCTTCACAGGAAAATTAAGTGGGAGAACTAACCAGGTGAATCAGCTGAGCTAACTGGGATTTGTTTTATGGCAGTCAAAAAAGTGACGTCGTATTAAAATTTGTGAGAGATTGAAGGACTCTGCCACAAAATTAGAGTCATATCAAAGTTCATGCTCAACTTGTGCGGTTCTAAACAGTTCCTCAAGAACGCACAGTTTGGCACTCACGAGATTTAAACTATTTTCTTGTGCTCAACCATGGGGGATTTAAATTAAATATTTCAAATCCCGTGGGAATTTATTACAGTTATTGCAAATAATTTTAGAAAAAAAAAAGATAAACAAAGCTTCCCCCCTTCCCCTGAGAATTACTTTGTTAAAACACATCTTTTTTGCAATAAAAAAACCTTGTAGGACAAACAAACTATATAAACTGAATAAAAGTATAAAATTCTGTGTGGATATATTTTTTAATTAAATGTTCTATCAATAGTTTTATTTTAGTAACATATTTTACAAAAAGTTATTGTTTTCCTGTAAAAGTTTTTCACCTCTATATTAATGTTGATACAGGTTATTAGTACAGGTTTCTAACAGTACTGCCAAATGCAGTTTCCTGTGAAAGTGTTTCACCTTTGTATAAATGCCGATGCTGTAAAATGTTTATGATTAAACTAAATGGTCATATAACCCTTCCTCTTCAAGCAAGAGAGAGAGATAGAGAGACACGAAGGAATATTTAGAGTTCTAATTCTTGCAGATATAAGCATCTAATACCTATGTTTATGGTTTAACGTTTGTTTATTTGTCATTAAATTTTAACTTTTTAAAAGTCTGTCTATGATTTTTTAGCTCCAATGAAAACCTTTATTTTTCTTTTGCTCAATCGTTTTCTTCAGTTAGAATCCTCCCAAATGATAAATTTTACTGCTACGCTGTGAAGATTGAGCTAGTTATAGTGGTTGTGGACTATGTCAATATTTAGCTTCGGTACTGAAACTAGGAATCTGAATCTGACCATGCGCAAAATAGTAGAATCTGACATACGGTTCCTTAAGTTTCGCTTTTAATTATATCCCGTAATATACTTAAAAATATTAATCCAAATGAAAACAAACTTGATTTGGTATAGTTTTGAAGCATACCAGTTTTAATGAAAGTAAAATCTTGTAGGTTAATTTTTATGATTTTTGAACTGTTATTTAATGATTTATAATTAACAGGGGGAAAATGTACAATTAAAAATTATTTTTACTTTTGAAGTTTTATAAATTATTTTTTAAATAAAATGTAGTGAAGTATATTAATTATTTCAGGAGTTCAGCTTACAGTTTAAAATTCATGTTTTACATTAAATAAGTAATTTTTCAATGCTTTACAACTGTACACTATTCGGTGAAATTATATTTATTATTTATTGTATTATGATAAGAGGGTCACTGAAATTTCAAAACTTTGTTCTGTTTTAACATGTAGATTTACCGTCAAGTTAAACGATTTTTTTTTCTTCTAGTGCATCAATTAGACTCTCATATCCTCCGTTCGTTCAGTTTACTTTAGAGTTGTTGTACATAAATTATTGGCATATTAGCGCTTTGCCCATTTAAAGCTAATAAATAAAAAGGTTATAGCCTTAAAATAAAAGGCAAACCGCAGTCTATATACAGGATGTTTCAAAAGAGTTTTGACAACTTTTAAAGGTAGATCAGGCATATAACAATTCATAATCACATCGCAATGTGAAGTCGGAAACGTCGTCTCAATGTAGCTGTCATGATTTATTTTGAATAGTAGTAAACTTTTCGGGCATGGTTTGTCAAAAACTAATGGATCTTTCACAAAAAGCTTTTGAGTAAAATTTATTATTAACAGAATTGGTTATTAAAATATTTATTATCTATTGAAAGGATTGAACTGATTATTAAAGTGATTATTGAAAATTAAGTGAAATAGGCGTTTCTGACCCCACATTGCTATGTGATTCCACTTCCTTATTATGTGCCAAACCTCTCCTTGGAGTTTTTTAGAATCCTCTGAAACACCCTTCAGGTAAAAAGCTTTGGCACCAGCGGTCTGTCTGTATGTGAGTTAGTCATAGGCGACTAGACTTCATTGTATACGAATCTACTTCAGCACACTGTCTGAAAACTGAATAGAACAAGATTGCTCTCGCTGGAAAAAAAAAAAGATTTTTTATTACTTGATAGGACTATTATTTTGTAAGTTGTTTTATATTTTGCACCTTTTCGACCATTTTTTTTTGCTCATTTCTTACAAGCTCACCAGACATCATATGGAA
The DNA here is from genome assembly GCA_038373885.1 of Cheiracanthium punctorium. NCBI lineage: Eukaryota > Metazoa > Arthropoda > Arachnida > Araneae > Cheiracanthiidae > Cheiracanthium > Cheiracanthium punctorium. The sequence continues at coordinate 43,889 of JAWZYV010016612.1, forward strand.
TTCCGATGAAGATTTTTCCAAATAAGCTTTGTGACAGAAAAGCAGTTAAATTATTATTATTAACAATTTTTTCAATGTCACCAGAACTTCCAGTTTTTAGTGACTGAAGTTTTTGCCAATGAATTGTTAATAATAATAATTTAACACACACAGAATAAAGAGAGAGGCTAGTTAAATTATTATTATTAACAGTTTTTTTCAATGTCACCAGAAAATTTCAGTTTTCAGTGACTGAAGCTTTTATAAATTGAATAATAATTTCTTTCTCAACAAACTGCTCTCAAAACTTGATAATCTTCTGAAATTAAGAGACACTACACCCCCTACCCTAACATACACACACACTTCTTCGAGCCAGATTTCGACACCCAAGGCAAGCTCGGGGATCATTAATTACATGTAATTACACGTAAGCGCCCCCCACCCCACCCAAATCTTTTATAGTGACCAGGCGAATTGGATACAGATTGTCACATACAATGTTTGAAAAATATAACATACATCCAGGATTACGTTTTTAAGAATTCGTTTATGCATGAGTGACAGTGGTTGTAAAAAAAAAAAAAAAAAAAAAAAAAAAAAAAAAAAAAAAAAAAAAAAAAAAACCTATTTCCGTTCAAAGAACGGGACTAGACTATCTGACTAGACAAGTGGATACCAGAAGTTTGTTTGTTTGTTTGTGGGATTACGGCCGATTAGCTACGCGGGGTCTCTAGGCCGATGGGTGGGGTGCCCTCCGTTGGGGTCTTTCTAAGGGGTCCTAACCCGTATTTACGCTAAGTTTCGGAGAAAACCACGTGGATACCAGAAGAGATCAATTATATATAAGCATTCTTTTTACCAAATTTATGGATTAGAAATTATATAATGGTTTATTTAACTATTAATTTTTAGGAGCTGGACGTGAAGATTTTCTTTTTTTTTTTTTTTTTTTTTTTCTCATTTTAGGATAACGAGACTTCTCGCAATTTTAAAATTATCTTTTTCAGTTATAGGGTTTAGTATTATTTCTCACTCTTATTATTCTTTCGTCAGTCAACGAAACATTTTTTGGGGGTAGTGGGGGGGGGGGAAGTCACATACGGTATTCGAAGAATCGCAAATATATGCACAGACTAATGTTTTTAAAAATTCATATTTATTTTATGCGTTAGTGGTCGTGAAAATAAGTCTGTTATTCGGGTTCAAAGAACAGGACAAGACTAAAAAACATTTCTTTCTTTCTTTTTTTTAGTGGCGTTTTAAAACCTATAGTACACACACACACACACACACAAATATGCCGAGCTTCATATTTAGGTTTCAAATCTTAGAAAAATGTATCAACTAAAATGCGTTGCAAAACCCTTTTTTTCTTCTTTCATTGTACTCATTACAATTTGTGTTTAAAAAAAAAACTGAATTTTTAAAAGAAAAAAACTTCCAAAACAATGAATGATTACGATAAATCCCATGCCTTGGCATCTTTCGATTCAGACATCTAATCAGAAGATTGAATTTAGCAATGTATTTTACTAGTTATTGGCTGCCTGTAAAAGTGTTTCCCCTCTAGGTTAACATTAATACGGGAAAATACAACCTATGAAAATTGGCCTTTTTCAACTACCTGTAAAAGCGTTTCTCCTTTGTATAAGTACAAAAGCAGAAAAAATCTTTTATCATGTTTTTATTTATTCAAAGCAAAACTATAATGGTCAGCTCAAAAAGAAAGAAAAACCGACATTTTTAATTTTAAATGTCACTCTAATAAGCTTTTCAAAGTTCAGGCCGATGTTTAATAATTCGATTATTTTCTATTTTTTCATGTAAATTTATTGTTGGCCTGCCTCTATATTTACTTTTAGTTTAAAATTTAAATTTCACATAAAATCTTTTTTTTTTCTCAGTTTGCTAATTTGATCCGCAATTTCTCCAGATAATGTAATTTTATTGGTGTGCAGCAATTGGGGACTTGATCAATGTTTAGATATGTGTTCAAAAAATTCCTGCTGAATGAATGAAAGAAAAACCGACATTTTTAATTTTAAATGTCACTCTAATAAGCTTTTCAAAGTTCAGGCCGATGTTTAATAATTCGATTATTTTCTATTTTTTCATGTAAATTTATTGGTGACCTGCCTCTATATTTACAGTTTAAAATTTAAATTTCTCATAAAATCTTTTTTTTCTCAGTTTGCTGATTTGATCCGCAATTTCTCCAGATAATGTAATTTTATTGCTGTGCAGCAATTGGGGACTTGATCAATGTTTAGATATGTGTTCAAAAAATTCCTGCTGAATGAATGAAAGAAAAACCGACATTTTTAATTTTAAATGTCACTCTAATAAGCTTTTCAAAGTTCAGGCCGATGTTTAATAATTCGATTATTTTCTATTTTTTCATGTAAATTTATTGGTGGCCTGCCTCTATATTTACTTTTAGTTTAAAATTTAAATTTCACATAAAATCTTTTTTTTTTTCTTCTCAGTTTGCTGATTTGATCCGCAATTTCTCCAGGTAATGCAATTTTATTGCTGTGCAGCAATTGGGGACTTGATGAATGTTTAGATATGTGTTCAAAAAATTCCTGCTGAATGAAAAACCCAAAGTGACGACGATCACTTTTCAAAAGGAACACCCTTAAAGATCGCTTTAAATTACATTACCTAACATTAAAAAAATTTTCCATATGATTTTTTTTTCATCAGTCGTTTTGAAGATACTGATTCTAATGAAAATAAAACTTATGTACATTAATATCATGTTTTTTTAATATAATTTAATAATGCACAATTAATAGGAAAATTACGCATTATCCAAAAAGTGTTATTATAATTCTTGTACTTTGATAAATTATGTTTTTGTAAAAAATATCATGAAATTTAAGCAATTTAAGCTTTACAGCTTAAAATTTAAAATTTATTTTTGTATGAGAGAGGTCTTTCTGCGGAGAGGTGCTTTTTGAAGCTCGATTTATTGTGCTCTATTAATCGAAAATTAATGAAAATGTGTGTTTTGAGAATTTTGACATTCGGATTTTAGATTACATGTTGAAAAGATAGGGATACGTAATGAGCTTCTAAAACTTTCTTTTATTTAAATATGTAGACTATTTTTCAAAATAAAAATTTCTGTACGCAATAATGAAAATTTTTAAGAAGGTACAGTTGCTATTTTGTTTTTGCTGTGCCTCAATTAAACCCTAACTATTATATTGCCTATTTTAAAGCTAACTTACAATTTGTTTGATGCGGTATTCTACAGTACAAAAATTACGGAAAATCAAACATTAGCAAATTATTATTAAAAAAAAAGCTAATTTTTCCTTTTTCTCTTTGTTTTTACTGGCTGATACTACACATATTTATTTTATTTATTTATTTCAATGTAAAACTCATTTATTGCCACATGTTTTCGTTGAACTATTTTTGAAAATGAGTGAGATTTTATGTATATTTGAGTGAATTTTAAAATTTCTTGTGTTGATATCTTATGAATCAGACATGCCATCGGAAATTCAATTTTGGTATTTAAGCCTTAGTTTTTCTTTTATCCTTTTTTTAAGATGCAAATTCGGTTTTTAAAGTATTATGTTTTCATGTATTCAAAGCTAAACTACGTAAGAGTCGTTTTTTATAAATGTTCTTCTATTGAATAATTTTCTGAATAAATCTAAAGGCATACGTAAATAATTAATATATTGAAATTTGCCTTTTAAAATGAATTAACTTTTTAACTACAATAATCCATCCTAGAAACATAGAAAAATACAGTATTATAGGAAAAACCTTAATGTTACAATAAATTAGGTAATTTGTGATTCACAATACAACAAACTGGAGCCCTGCACTTCTTTTGTTGGAAACCAAACCCTGGCTGTAACATAGTAACATGGTTGTTAATTCATTCAAAAAAGAAGTTTGAAAGACATTAAAGTTAATTTCAGTTGATTTTCTGCCTTCTTAATTTTGAATGCAGCTGATTTGCAAAGTGAAATTCTAGCCAACGAACCACAGTAATTCTTTATAATGTGTTTTTAAAATAATCAGTTGGACTTTTACTAGAAAAAATTTTTCTGTTTATTTTAGAAACTGAAATCATGCTAAAATTAATAGGAATCTCAAGGGTATGAAAACGCAACAAAAATCATCATGTATTAATGACAATTTACCCTATACGCTGAAAGAAGAAAAAAAAAACATAGAGGTTGGAGAGTAAAAGAGGAAGTTAGCCAAAAATCAACACGTACAATGAGCATTTTTTCTTTCCTTCTCTTACTTTTTTTTTTCATTTTTCAACCGGTAATAGCTCTATTTCACGATACACCTGTCCTCACTTTAATTTTTTCCCCCAACTTCCCTTCACCATTGTCCAAGCAGAGTAAACACAAAAGGAGGCCCACCGTATGACAAAGTGATACAGAGAAATTCGCTTTTGCAACTTCCCGTCCGAAGATCCTTGAGATAAACGCACATTGAGAACAGAGATTCATAGGGAAAAAAAAGGGCCAAAAAGTGTGAATAATTCGCGAGTGATATGGTCAGACATGAGTGACGCAACGCCAGCCCACACCCTCGAACTTTCTGTCTGCCTACCTTGGTGAGAGAACGGAGCAACCCAACCGTGACAAAGTGTGAAAACATCCATTAAAAGAAAAACAAATTGTTCGTCTCATTTTCAGATGAAAGTATATATTTTTGAGAGTGATTATTATGTGCTGAAAGTATAAGCGATGTTTTCCTACGCTTTGACAGTAAGAAACCTTCTGTTATTTAAAGTAAATTAATGAAATAAAAATAATAAATTTAAGAAAATTTGATTTTGTTTAAGAATATGTTAATAACAATCATTGAATTTGATTTATCACTTTGTACGGATCGTCGATTTTAAAGAACAACTGGATTGATTGACCGACGCTTAAAAAATGCATGCAGCCGTTCCAATTATGTGCTTTAACTGCGTTTGTCAGTTCGGGGCTTGTCAAAAGAATTTTTGGTTGTTTTTCATTATCTTCTATGAAACTAACGCTTGGAAAAACTTAGTGGATCAAACTGAGGAATAAATTGCTTGCTTCTGTAAAATCCCAAGAGCTTCTGCGATCCGGCATGTTGTTGGTTTCTTTAAAGAGTGGCTTGCTTCAGAAGAAGCAGAAGAAGTCTGAAACTATGTAGATTGGTTGATCCTGTTCTATATAATCGATGGTACTAGGTACAGATACACGAAAAATATAACCCCGTAATGCATTACTTAAACTTACCAACGTAACTTCTTTCAAACTGGAGAAAGTTAAATTTGGTATTCGCTGATATAACTGAACGCATTTTATCTATCATGGAATGCATGCAGTTATGTATTTAATTATCCTCTGACTTTCAAAAGTTGAGAGCTCGTACATTAAAATCTCTTACGACTATGAAACTACAGATTGTGTTACTACCGGGTAATTTATAAGTAACATTTTATATCACTTCTAAATTTTAAATTTACTTTTCCAGCAGAATTATTGTAGTTTTCCTTTATCGAAAATAATGTGACTTATTAAAACACAAGAATTTGCTGATCCAACTAAACAAAATGTAAATCGTATCAATAAATAATGATTTATTTCTCTTAGGATACGGTCGCACATATATGGCATCATTTGTAAGATTATCGATGTGGATTTCGGCAATTTTTCGAGGATGATCACCATCTGATGGTGGGATCATCAGCCGGATAATGATCCTGGGGAATCACCCCCTTAATGGATCCCAGAATCGGTCCCCGGGGTCTTCATTAGTCTTGTCTCCCACCCCACAAACGGTCATTTATAAAAGCTACTCCGACCAACGCCTACTACAACACCATCCTTTAGCGATATAAGCTTAATAGTTTCTTGTTAGTGTGGTACTTGGAAGTAAATAAACGATGTTTCGTTTCGCTTGACTTATGTAGCTTGTGATGACCGCGGCGCTTGATGCAGCTAATACGTTTTCGACATTCACTGATTAATTAGGAGCAATATCTTCAATTTATATAAGCAAAATGGAACAACTGGCATAGAAATAAAATCTTACTTCAGTAATTGAAAGTTGTAGATTTAAATATTGTCTGATATTTCTAGTTGGGTGATACTTTTAGGTTAGTGATAAATGGAAGTAATAAATAACTAAAATGTGGATAATCATTAATGGTTGTTTGATTAATAAATAAGTTTAGTATGTTTGGTTTTTAAAAATTGCAAGCCTTCGTAGAGATCATTAAACAAATTATATCCTAATTCAAATTTAAAGTAATTTCTGACCACTCGTTTTCAAGTTGCAAACTACCAGAAAAGACTTAACATTCCGCAGATTAAATCCGATGGCCAAGCGTAATAACCATTTGTGAAGGGAAACCAATGACCAACCATCAAAAACATCCAAAACCATGCTGGGAATCGTACACAGACCCAACTTGTGGTAGTATGGTACGTTAACCACAACATACGTGGGAGGTACTACCCAGCAAACACACACCTGCTGGGGGAGTACCTTGCCAGTGCCTTTCTGCCTTTACGTCCAGTACCGGCCCGGCACTGCAAAAAGTAACTGAATCGTACCAAAAGTGGTCGCCCGAGAAGTACCTTGCCAGAAGCCCGGGAAGGCAACGGCACTCTGCTGGCATACTGCATGTGCCGGCCGTTACTCACAATAAAGGCACTGGCCCATTAAGTTTATAATGCCCAAAATGAAACGGCCGGGTGCCGGCTATTATTAAAAATAAAGGCACTGGCCTGGTACCTTAACAGTGACTACAATGTAATGGCACGGTACCGGATTAGTGCCTATTTACAGTAATGCTGCCATAATTAAAATACGAGCCAGTGGCGGATGCGGGGTAGGGGGCTTATTCATCAACCCCCCCCCCCAACCCCTCAAAAAAATGAAAGATAAAAAACAGCAAAATCTGTTGGTCAATCGTTTGCAAATTATGTGCGCCTATCATTAGTGAATTGTGTGCAGTTTTCATAAACTGCAATTTTCTTACAAATTTGCAGTCACAAAAGATTTTTTTTTTTTGTGAGAGAGGCGTTAACACATTTCAGAACCAACATAAAATCATTTATAAACAGTTTAATTTCAATATTTCAGAGTTAGAGATTTTATAAATGAGTTATAATACTTTATGGTTGATATATATATATATGTGTGTGTGTGTGTGTGTGTGTGTATGTACTAATCAAAATCTTACAGGAAGTAATAATAAATAAAATTGTACTATGATTACACACATAACTTTAGGGTAACATTTTGCTTAATTGTACATTTTGTTTAGATCAAATTATTTTTTAAATCTTAGCTATTCTGAAAAGAAATTTTCTGTGTCTATATCTGTTGTACACTGCATGATTCAAATTTAATGGAGGAAAGTACTTTTATACAATAAAATAAGTATCATTAGTAACATCACCGACTTAAAAAAAGTCACCAGTTTAGTAGCTATTTTCTCAATTTTAGTTCCCAAAATAGTAACATTTTTGAATGATTTTGTAGTTTAGAAATAAACATGCTTAATTTAGCTTCATTTAAGAAGGATTGAATAAAATGATAAATTTAAAAACTTCATGTATATATAACAGAACATATAATACATTTATTTTTATAGCACGATTAAAAAACAGATTAGAATGTTTGCTGAAAGCTCAGTAGCAGCTTTAAAAAAAAAGGGAATTTATAAAAACCAACACCAAATTTTCAAATGAGTCGCCTGGAGTATGGTACAAGTAGCCAGAACTTGAAAATAGTATGCAAATGCGTTTTTTGGTTGAAAAAGTCGCCTAATCTTTAAATTAGTTGCTAAGTTCACCGGTGGATACCGTGTGTACATAAAAACAGTAAAAGTAAAAATTTACCTGTAATATTTTCCAGAGTGTTTAAAAAATGTAAAATCCAATGAAATCCACTGTAAAATTCAATGAAATGTAAAACTTCCAATTGAAATCCTGAAATTCTGTATCCATAACCAGCAAGATATCACTGCAGAAGCAAACCTTATTATAATTATTATTGCTCCTAACAGAGATATCTTACTAGTCAGCAATAACCTTCTCGAAAGTCTGCAACAACCGGAAAAACTGTATCCTAAAAAGCATATTTCATAACTGGCTTCCCGCTCAACGTTTCAAGATTTGCAAAACGAAATGAAACATCAAGACTGCGATTTTATGCGACCTACCAAAAATAAGAACTGGAGCTAAAGTGATGTTCTCACGGAGTGAAACAAAAAGCCTTAACTTGCAAACTTGGCAGTGCAGCGATAACAAAAATATGCCAATATACAAAAATAGGCGAACGCAACCACAGCGGTTAAGAATAAATCAATGTATTTAATTTAGTAAACAAAAACAATTAGGCGCAGAAATTTAAAAGGGTTACCAAAACGTGTCAGTGAAGAACAACTCGATCATGACATCTCTGGGAGACATAAGTAAACAAAGCAAAAATTAACAGCCTCGCCCAAAGAGAGCAGATGCAAAAGAAATTCTTTTTAATCTACAGAATAAGAATTAGCAAAGCTGCGGTCATAAACCACAAAGAGAGAAACAGATTGAAAGAAATAATATGTAAATACTGGTTCATTGCTTGCTGAATTTCTAACAAAATAGCTGCAGGAGCTCTAATTTGTTTTATTGTAAATTTGAGCATTAATTACCTACTTTATATTTAAAAATTAAGTAATCCTTTGTTTTACCACTGCTATATTTAATTTAATAAAAAATGCCAATAGAAGCAATTATGTAGGCTGTTAAAATTTTTAATTTAATCTAAAATTCTCTGAAGAAAAAAAGACTACAGGAGCTGAGCTCTCATGCAAAACCCTGACTGGTCTTCGTGTCAGGCGCGTAGCCAGGAAAATTTTTCGGGGGGAATATGAACTTATATGTGTATAAATTGACGGAATTTCATCACTAATCCAAAAATTTCGGGGGGGGGATATATCCCGATATCCCCCCCCCCCCCGCCTGGCTATGCCCCTGCTTCGTGTAATACTCTCTAACATATTTCTGCACCCTAATTCGGTAGATTTTAAAAGGGGCTTAACGTAGAAAAAAGTCTCCAAATATGTTTTTCAGGAAAAGTTTAGCAAAATTGTAAAAAATTAATATAAATTATAAAAATGTTAAGATTAAAATTCATAATTCTGTACAAAGTGGGGGTTATATGCTGTCGTATACAGAGTGGAGGTTCCACTGTCTGTGTAGTAAACATTTTTATAGCATACTGAACTCGTTTGTATTATTTTAGTTTTTAGTACTAAAATATTTGAAGGCACAATATGAACTTCTCCCCTTACATCCCCCCCCCCTCAAAAAAAAAAAAAAAAAAAAAAAAATCTTTGCAGTGACCCTGCCTTTGGGTGCCCGGAACTTACATCCCCTAACACTTCTACACCGTATGAATGTGAAACAATATTATTTAATTAAAATAACGAAATTTTATGCCAACACTACGAAATATATACTGGCCTGGTACATTTTAAGCAGTACCACGCCGTTAACTTTTTTGTGCATGTCATAGACACATGGTAGTTCGCCGTTACTAGTTATGTACCGGCGCATATGCACTTTTCAGGCACTGGTAAGGGCAAAACAAGACTACTTTTTAATTCAGACTTTAGTTTTGTGCGCAGTGGCACTTTTCCTGAATTACTAACGACCACTGAAAAAACATTTGGTCCTTGATACCAAACGTTCATGTTCACTGTGAACGCATGGTCTTCATTATAACCTGAATAAAGTTAGAGATTTCTTACCGAATGGGCAAGCATAGTCTCACCCTAAGGATTTTTTAAAAATATGCTTTTTAAATGTACACATCCAATGACGTAAAAAGTGGTATAGGAATAGACAAAACTATGTCTACTGCTTTCGGATTGTCCTAACGAATGTGTTAGTTAATACTCCTAAACGAAAAAGGAAAAATTTTTGTTCTACTTACAGTTTTCTCACTGTATTGCAACGTTATCAAAACTTAAGTCTTCTCAACGGTGGAACATAAATTATATTAGAGAAAAGGGGGGGGGGTACCAATACTGTTGAACTCGGTTAGAGACTTCGTAAGCAACAACTCTTTTATAACGTCAAAATAGGATGCATCACTTGTCCATAGTGAACAATCTCATAGCCATAGCTTCATAAAGAGTAAATCTTGTCAGTAACGTTATAACCGAGTTCATCTGTATCTCATCATATCCTTATCTGTGAGTATTTATTTAATATACAACCTCTCTCTTGTAAAAAAGCACTTTATCAGTTGTTGTGAACATGTATATCGGATTTGTGCGTTTGGCTCGAAGCAAGCTTATAAATCCTTGTCAGGAGAACAACACAAAAGTAGGGGTGCCTTCCGTGGGGTCTTTCTAAGGGGACCTAACCCGTATTTACGCTAAGTTTTGGAGAAAATCGCGGAAAACTCTGGTTACGTCAACGGACGCTCGATGGAACCCGAACCCGGGACCTTCACACTTTGCCCGTCTACCATTTCCAGCGACATAACTACTGTGCCAGGGAGAGGCCACTTTATTAGTTTAAAGAGAATTTTTAAAACGCTTTAATTACATCGTTAATAGACTTTTAAGAGACTTTTTAATGAGGGGTGGACGAGCGATGGCGCGAGACGAGAAACAAGTATGTGTCGTCTCGTCTCACAGTGACAAAACTCTGTCTCGTCTCGCGTCTCGCAGAGAAACTGAATGCCTCGTCTCGCGCGAGACGAGCCAGTTGCCATCGCATGATTTAACTACTCGCAAGATGGCGGTCGACCGAATCGGTCAGTCGACAGAGAGCTCTGTCAGAAACGTTTTTTAGCTCTGTGGCGCGCAGTGGGCGATTCGGTCGACCGTCATCTTGTTGGTAGTTAACCCTTTAACGCGCAGTGTTCCCGCTCTGCGAACACCAAACTCTGACGTTTTGACTGTTGCCAGTCACGAAGAATAGATTTGATTTCTATCAAAATAGTTGCGGGTGACATAGCTCCACGAGAATCCTTTACTTTTGAGCACGTCAGTTCCCGTCAAAAAAATTGGCACGATTCTTTTTAACAGCACTGACATCTGCTGAGAAATGGAAGCATGTGAGAACAGCTGGATAGATTGCCCAATGCTGAAAAAAGGGCAGCCGTTGCCATCGCTCGACTTAACTACCAGCAAGATGGCGGACGATCGAAACGTTCATCGCGTGCCACAGATCTAGAGACCCTTTTTTGGACGACAGCTGGCTGTCGATCGTCCGCCATCTTGCTGGTAGTTAAGTCGAGCGATGGCAACGGCTGCGCTCTTTCGGCATTGGGAAATAGTTGTATTTCAAAATGTTAACAGCCTTAGAGAGAGCCTTAGAGACTTGTTCCTATCTACCCTATTCCATTCCCAGACTCTCGATGGTGGGCATAGAATCCCTCCACACACACTCACACAAGCGCTCTCTCCCAATATTGACTTTCCTGTCATCGGGCGCGTTGAGACTTAAGTGATATTAAATTCCCACAAATCACATCAGCCTGGACCCAAATCAACACATTCCTCCCATTCGGGTCCGATCGGCGGAAGTGCCTACCACGCACTAAAGGGCACAGCAGCAGCACCCACATAGCCTTGCAAGCGAGGGTACGTGTGTGTGTGACGCAACAACCATGGAGTCGGGGAAAGGGGTAGAGAAGCCGTGTGCCCTTCCTCTGAAGCTCTTCCACCGGAAGAGAAGACACAATGCAACGGAAGAGAAGGGAAAAAAAATAGCTCGCTCTTGTGCATCCCCTTTCTTTTTCTGTTTTTTTCCTTTTTTTAATGTTTGTTTTGCATCCATCGTGGACCTTCTGGTGAACGAGGGTGTGTTTGCGCATGTGGGGGGAAAAGCATGAGATACATGACCATGAGAGGTTTGCAGTATGTAAATAAGCGAGTGTTCGTGACGGGGTGAGAGTAAAATAGGGATGCTTTAGTGCGTAATTTAAATGGAAATTTTTTGAGTGTTTTTGTGTGGATGGTGAGCATAGGCGCAACCACATGGGGAGCTATAGGAACAGAAGTCCCCCCAAAAGTGAAGAAATGAAATTAAAATATCTTAAAAGTCGAGAATTGTTGTTTAATTACACTGTTAATAAAGGTAGTCGACATTTCCCCATTAGTTGACCTACGGAAGGGTACTATAGGGGGCTGAATTCCACCCTAAATGTGAAGAAATGAAATTAAAATACCTGTAAAATAGAGAATTGTTGTTTAATTACACTGTTAATAAAAGTAGTTAGCATTTCCCCATTAGCTGACCAACGGTGGGGGCTGAAGCGCCCCCCCCCAAAAAAGTGAAGAAATCCAATGAAAATATCTTAAAAATGGAGCATAGTTGTTTAATTACATTGTCAATAAAAGTAGTTAACATTTCACTATACAATGGTGCTGAATTACCTGCAACCTTTCTATGGAGGAACGTTGAACATACTGATCGTAATTAAATCATGGTGAAACATTTCTCCATGGAAAGGGTGCAGCTAATTTAGGTCCATAGTATGGTGAAACGTTAAACTGCTTATCCCTATTAACTAGTTCGAACTTGCTAATAGGGATGGACGCGAAACGGAAAATAGGCCTGTCTCGTCTCGCAAAACAGTTGCAAAAGCTTTGACTCGTCTCGCAAAATCCCTATACAGTAATGATAAAAATGTCTGTCTCGTGTAAAATCCGTAAATCTTTGCATCCATCCCCACTGATTAAAATATTTTCTCATAAGCTGTGCTCTATAAGTCCATCCTAAGTTTAAATTTCCCCCGAAGTTTTGCACATTTGTGTTGATTATGCACGTACTGCACGCCTCCTATAAAATAGTCCAGACCAAAGAGGCATTTCGGGTTTTAATAGGATTAGAGTCTAAGGAAAGAAATATTTCGTCTAACTTCGATAAGTACTATCATTATGTGTGGTAAATTTGTCTTAAAGGATTCAGTTTTGGAATCTGAACTGCGACATTATGTCCATATTTAATATTTGTAATTAGCATGTAAAATAAAGCCCAAAATTCAAATATTTATTAATTTTCAACAAAATGTGTGTAAGTTACAAAGCGCTTTAAAGTGCTTCTTTAAAGCTTTAAACCAGTACTCCTAAAATATTGATGAAATCAGTATGCAATTAGTGTTTTAAAAACATTTAAAGTAATTTTTCCAGTTTTAATAAACAATAAATATTCAATAATAAACAACTGATGTTTCAATGAACAATAATATTCAACTTTGAAACTTAATTCACTCAATAATTAAAGTTTTAAGAGTATAAGCTTTTAAAATAAATATGAAAATTGCATTTAAACTTCATTCTTCAATTTTAAAAAGGTTGGGAGAAAAAAACGAACATTAACTATATTAAAATCTAGTGTACTAAACCTTTTTTTCAATTCACTAAATTAAAATTATTTTTAAAGCAAACTGTATTTTATATTATAAATGTAACGCAACACTATAGTTTTAAGTAATAGCGATAAGTCTATTTAAGGATTATTAAAATTCAAGTTTTTTATTCATAGCTTATTAATTTTAATCAATACTTACTTAGTTAATATGATAGAAATATATTGTAGTAAGTTAATCATATAAATAAGAAACTCATGAAGTTATCTAAAGGGATCTTTTTCTGGAGAAACAGCAACATATGGCTGGACATGAGCAAAAACTGTCCTGTATAAAAATACGCCTTATCATTATTTTTATTATTACAGTCAACTCCGGTTACAGTGAACCTCTGGGGAATATCAAATTTCGTTAACTATATCCGTTCACTAAAACCGAAGTGTCCCTATAGTGAACACAGAAACTTATTAAACTAAAAAATAGTACTTTATGCTCGTACTGAACATTTATTAAGTAAATCAAACATAATCGCATTAATGATTATAGAACATTTTTATTAATTGAGCCAAATATAATTGATCGCATTTATGGGAGTAATTTACATCCATAAAAAAAGCATTACCTGAATTTAAAAATGTTCTGTTATGTGCCGCTGCTTAGTGTACGCAGTTTTAATAAGTATTTTTTCTAAGTATTTTTACAGCCTTCGTGCGATTTCCAGACTCGATTCAAGATTATCTGAACATTCTAAAAACTTTACAACAGCCTATACATTCTCCATTGCTTCTTCAGCAGTTGGAACCCGTTCTTACGTGCCATTATCTTCATCTTTTGCCTTATTTTCTTCAGTTTTATTGAAGCATTTGATGCTGCCTACAATAGATTCATTTGTCGGGGTAATCTTCCAACAACATCACCTCCGCTGGTTCAGAAATTTTCAAAGTTCAATTTCTAAGTTCACTCTAACCGAAGTCCTGGTTCACTAAAACCGAAAAATGCTATACACATTTCTGATGTATGGGAATCGGGACTAATGATTTGCGAAATAATGCACTATAGCCGAAAGTTCACTATATCCGGAGTTGACTGTATTTTCAAAATTCTCAAATTTCCTTGGAATTTAGTAATTATTATTGAAGATTACCAATCGAAGAGGATATTGCATACATTTAAGCGGTAGGCTATTGTCAGAAGGAATTAGAGGTATGCGAATATTAAAATGGTTTTATAATAATTTAAATTAGGAATAGCTTTGCTGCAACGCCAATTTTATCAGTTTTGTAAGTGACTATTATTTTAATTAAAAATAATTTTCGCTTCGGAAAGTGTTTTACCAGTTTTGTAATAGTAAATAATATTCCATTACACAAATCTTTAGAAAGAAGGAAGTTTTGCAGCAACATACTAATGATTATTGTACGGGGAATTGGGGCCCATGCCCTGGGCACTACATGCAGGCATAGGCCAAAAAAACGGAATTTAGACTAATACACCGGTATCAAAATGGTGATTAACCTACATATAGGGGCACAAAACTTTAAGTGCCCTGGGCTCAAAAATAGTGTAGTCAGTTCTTGCTACTGCATCTAGTTTAAGTTTAGAGTAATTTGTGATTGACCGCTTGAACTAGATCAGTAGTTCCCAAGTGGTTTTTTTTAAATCTCCAAATTCCTTCGAAAACTAAAAAGAAATTGACGAACCCCCTTGTGTAGTCGTTGTGGAGCAATATATTATTTTCGCTAACCGCCGCTTGGGAACCATTGGACTAGAAGATAGAGTAATTTCTCGTCACATAGCTTATTTGATTTCTTTAGACACCAGCGGGGTTTCATTTCCAACATAACCTCGGAGAAAAAACTCTTTTTCACCTCGGGTCTTCAATCCTATAGTTTTGAAAATATTCAATTTTAAATGAACCGCAGCCTTGCCGTTTTGTGCTAGAAATTCCTCGGAAAAATCTCATTTTCAGTTTGGTTCTTCTATTGTATTATTTCCATGAACTTAATTGGTAATTAGTCAGCACTAAGAAAGAATATTTAAATAGACATATAGCGTACTGTCTAGCAGCGGGCCAATAGGCTAAATTTGGTTTCTATAAGAACATCGAAAGTGAAACAGCACCAGTTTTGGCTAGTGCTTGGAAGAGGAACAGCTTTTTCGACTGATTCGGCTGTGGACTGTGTACGCTAAAGGTATCTGGCGCACGTAATATCTGTCGTGACTCCACTGCCCTCCTCCATTTTCAAACAACAACTCTGGACATACCAATCCAGGTGCTATGTTATATATCTCTTCATATGGAATTGGTTCAAAATTAGGACACCACCCATAGAGGGCAATGTTGACCAGCCTACTGTGCGCCCCCATAATAAAATGACTAACTCCTTCAGCTCTTGTAGCGGTCAAGCCAATAATCAGAAGATGATCCGGCCATTGGAAAGAATACTTTGAATTTTTTTCCCCCAATACTATGCGTACACTAGAAAAGTCAATATCATTACAATATTGCAACCTACTTACCCCAATATTTAATCTTACTTAACCCGAATATTTAATTTATATTCACAGGTATTGCACGCTTGTTTAATTACTTTCCTTCGAAAACATTTCAAGTGTAAAACTGAATATGGGAAAACGATTTCAAAGAATGTCAACTAGCTCATTTTAAATTGTATATTTTGAATATATATTATTTTCTTATGTATGGGTTGATTTTCATACCAGAAATGTGGCAAAGTTTTTTTTTTAATAAGCATTTTACGATGATGAAGGAATAGCAAAAAAGAAATGTTTACCACCCCAAAACTTAACACCGTTCCTCCGATTTCAGCTAATGACAAAACCTATGCTTAAAAAATAAAGAAAAAAGAAGAAAGAAAGAAAGACAAGAGGAATGAATAAAAGTCTACATCTCGTTGTCTAAGCTTTCATCAACATACCAGCAATATACGACACTGACTGCTTGAGCCCTGAGAACCTGGGGTATTAAGTCCTGTGTTTGCATACCACTCGTGTATAGCTCTTCAAACTCCCCTAGTCGTATCCCCTAAAAGTTTGCTTTCAACTCGTAATTCTGTTTCATTTGTGTTCGAACGAGATTGTAACACTACTCCACCCCCTTCAGAAATGAGGTTTGAGGTGCGAAAATTCGATTGTACTGCGGGGGAGGCCGCCCAGGGAATTGCGAAAGGGGCTGGCAGAACGTCGGATGTTTGAAATGGGGTAAATTAAGGCATAAATGGAGCTTAGTGAGGTCATGCACTTTTGTAGCTCGCCTGTGCGAAGCATGCGACATTCGATGAAGTGCTATATAATATGGATTTAATAAAAATGAATCATCGTAGCACATATCTGTTGTTCCACTTGTTTTGCAAATTGAAGTTTGTAGTAGGTTAATTTTAATACTAAGGAATTGATTTTGTACAATATATTTTTTATTAAAAGCAATGGCAACTTCTCAATCTTACTAAAATCATGTACAGCCCCAAAAATACTGGTTTGGAAAAGTGCTGGAGACAACTATTCATCAGTGAAGTAACTAAAGTTGTTGCAGAGCGTACATGATGACGGATGTTCTTTATTTAAGATTTTTTCTATCTTGTTTGACTGAAAAACAATGTTGATTTTTTTTTTTACAGGATTTGAAGAGATATTAACACCATCATGCATCGATCCAGTCTGTGCATTAGTGTATCAAGAGCTACAACTGAACTCACTTGCTTACAAAAAAATAAATCAGTTATCTATTGCTTCCATTAAAAGCATACCTCGATTGTCATTAATATGACAATTGACAATTATAAGATGGTAATCTGCCTTGTTTATGCCATATAAGAAGTCTCTCTTTAGTTGATGATCATTATAGGCCCCATTAGTTCTTATGATTGTATTCTTTAAGTACTACTCTGAACCACCGCAATATATCAGACCATGAGGTGAGATCTTAACGCCACTGCAATTATTGGCGAGTCAGACTTAAAGGAACCAGTACTGTGTGCGTCATGAGAAAGTCTTTGAACAGCGTTGCCATACCAGAAGCAGACGAGTCGTAAGAGAATGGGAAAAGCATTTAAAAGTAACCTTTACTTTTAGAAAATCAAACGCATTTAAAACTAATTTTTAAGAAAAAAAAACAAGTTACAAGTCCTGTGCATGTCAGCTCTTAAGGAAAAGAAAGAAGTCCTGCAGAGAAACAACATGTCACTGGGAGAATCTACTAAAATTTCTCAGAAGAATTGAGTATCTGAATGAAAAGGTGCTTCATATGTCCACAGAATATTCCACAGAAACTCAATATCAACTTCAGCTCTTGCGAGGAATATTAAGTTTGAAAGTCTTATGTGCATTCATATTCATGGACAACGGCTTTTGAGCATACCGTAATTTTTAAAGAAAGAAAAAAAAGAAAAAAATTCCTTATAATCTTGTGGATTGTCGTAACAGACTTGTTTAACTTTCTTGAAATGGACACTGTAGCTGCACGCGGGATTTGACGCCTTGTCTTAGTCCATTTTTGTTGAAATATCGTCCTTATCTGTTTATCAACATTTTTCCATTCTTGATTCAGATTTTGTTATCATTACCATATCCCTCCCCCTTTTCTGAATTCCTTTTAATATCCGATATTCTCACGAAGTCGCAGATACAGGATCTCTATTTTCGCAAAATAATTTCAGGAGCAAAACACCATTTTTCTGAGAAACAACAATTCCCAAACGGAAAGAACAGAGTTTGTGAAGCAGATGTTTTATACCTGTGCATGGTGGGAGAATTCGCATATCAGCAACGATAACATTGTAAAACGCCATATGATAGAGATTTTTTGAACTATTTTTTTTTCTTACGGTAATCTATTTCTCGAGGTTTTATATCATTAAAGTTTCCTTCGAATTTGACAGTATTTGACTAGTAGTTTTTGCTACTCTGAATAGGGAAACCGCTTAATTAGAAGTTTTCATGTGAGCTAGAAACAAATTGGCATTTACTCTTTTATTCATTATATGGATTTTAGTCTAGGTTGTAATAATGAATTGTTATGGTAAGGAAGGGATTTAAAAGAATTTTCAAATAATATTTTAAAGGAAGATCTACTAATAACCATTGGGTATTTTTAATTAATATAGTACGAAAAACATTTATATACGCACAAGTTATTTATATGCACACTGTAAAATATCTAGGAACTTTCCTTGGAAATAATGCGCAACTGAGATGCCCTAGAATTCCAAGGAACGCTGCAGGAAAATACCAGGGGCTTTACTGAACAATTCCACTGAATTGCTGTATTCAGTGAAGTTCCTAGTATTTTCATGTAACGTTCATTGTAATTCCAGGGCACCTTAGCTGCCCATTACTTCCAAGGAACGATTGTGGATGTTTTAGTGCAAGTGTATGTTATGCATCTACGTATGTGCATAATAAAGATTGTAAAAAAGTAATAATGAATTTCTAAAAATCATCATTAAATAAAACAAAATGGATTTAGTTAAATAAAACTTCACTCAAGTGTACATGTGCTTTATTGGCTAGCATACACTTTGTAAATGGGGGTTACTAAGTGCATTTAATTGCCTTTTAATAAAATTTAAAAATCTGCAACAATCTCAAGCATTACACAAACTTTTATTGTCAATTGAATTAAAAACTTATCTTACTAAACAGTTAAACCTTAAAAACAGTTGTTTTGTTTAATTGCAATATTTAGTTAACATTGCGTAAGCAAATTTAAGTAACAGCAATATTGAAAATTATAACTTTGTAATTGCATTCTAGTACAATTATTATAAACTTAGATTATTTTTTATAAATAAATCAATTTTATTTCATTTGCTAAAGCTGAAACTATTCATAATATTCAGTTATGATTATGGTAACTAAATTACATAATGTACATAATGTTTTATTTGTCCAAATAAGTGATTTAACTGAAACGATTGGATTAAAAAAAAGTTATTTTAAAAGCAAAAAGCTCTAAATAAAACAACTCAAGAATTCATTCGTATAAAATATGCTGTATTAATTAAAACTAACCATTAAAAATATCATAATAAACTCATTAAAACCTTTTGCTTTTAAAATTGATAACTCGCAATCTATATTTAAGCATAGGGAAGAAAAAGTCTCATGTATTTGATAATATTTCAGCATGAAGAAGTTTTGACTTCCAGCCTTAAAGTATCTCTATCTTTAGAATTATGAATATGTTTTATTTTTCCTAGTAAACACAGATATACGCAACTTATACTTCACGATATATAGGAACTTCCAGATAAAAGTCATTCATCAACTCGGCCGTCTTAATATTGTCATAAAAAATGCAAAGACTTTTAAATAAGGCTTTGGATGCGTGTGAATTCTATTCCTTTGCATAGGAGAGCTTAAAAAAAAGTTTTCTTTAAGATAAAGAAGTAGGAAGGAGGCAGAGTCACATAGTCCCCTTTGAATACTCGAAAAAACAAAGATGTGGAAAGCGTAGAGGAGAGGGTAGATTCAAAAAATCTCTCTCCACTGTCTCTAGCCCCCCATTCCCCCTCCCCCTCTCCCCAAACCAAATCTGGAAGAAATAATATTCAACCTATTGTCTTCTTCCTTACATATAAAAAGGAAAGAAAAAAAACTCTTTAAAAAACGACTACTTTTTTTTAATATTTAATTTTTTGTCTGGTGTGTACGTGGATTTGATGGTGACAGATTTATCTGAGGGAGCCTTAAGGGTGCTGAAAATGGAGTGGGAGAGATTGGAGAGGAGGGGGGGAGGGGTTGGATTTCGGATAAAGAAAAAAAAAATTAAAAGATAAAAAAAAAATCTTGGTATAGCTTTTCTTTTGTGTACGGAAATGGGGTAGATCCCTATTCGAGTAATTATCTATTTCTTAAGGTGCCTCTTTTTAATTATTATTCGGAGGAAGGCGGGCTTAAGTGAATGCGACTCATTAGGGAGAAAAACCAGGGGTGGTCGTAAAAGGGGAGTTGAGTTGTTTTTCCTGAAATAGTGGAGGCGCAGCTGTTCGGTAAAGATGGAAGAGACCTCCATTTGGCAGTAAAGGTAGGGAAATTCAACGACCCCCCCTTTTTTTTTCTTACTTTCAAATTTTGTTTTTACTTCAGATCTCTTTAAAATTATGTACTTTATTATTTTTTCTTACTTTTTTTTTCTCTTTCAGTTAGTGCAGAAGTTTCATTTTTTATTCATTTATCTTAATAATAAAAAAAAACTTAATGTTTTTTTAGAAAGAGTGAACTGTTATTTTCCCCTTGCAATTTAAGTAAAATGTTTAGATATTAACAGGGACGATATTTAACAGTGGACTTGAAATTTCAAATGGATGTAAGAGGAAAAGAAACTTTATGAGATAATTTTAGAGTTGAGTTATAATGAATTTTAAGTGAGAGCACTCAAATTTATGAGAATGTAACCTTTTTCGGTTTTTCAAGAGAAGCCAATAAAGGGGAGAAAGTTGTACACCGATTAAGATGAGGGTAGTAAGTCTATTACTCAGTCAAGAAAATAATAATTTATCAAAATAAAAATACGGTGGTTTTAGCCTTTTTTTTTTTCAATTTACTTTTATTAGTCTAAAAGATCTTGAGAAATAAATCAAGACTAGATGGAAGTTAAGAAGTTAAAACTGGCTTGCGCAAAGTATGAAAGCTTGAGATATTTATAGATTGTCTCTTATCAAAATTTTGATTTAGTTAATTCATCATTCATTCAATCATTTCATCTCCTGCACTCTAGTTCTCTTTGTGTCTACTTTAAATTGCTGTAGGAAGGACTGCTTGCGACGGTAAATGCTTCGTTTAGAGCATTTAGTGTCATGTTTGATAGATTTCTTTGCTATTTATACTGCTTACCTATAGTATAGGTATAGCACTATTTACTTATGTGAAAAATAAAGAAAGAAAGAATCACAAATTACTGAAATCATAAGTATCCATTAATACATTAATTAACAATGCTATTTAAAATGTAAAATATTGGTTTTCTACTTATTACAAAATTTCGATTACCATATTGAGCTTGAATGCAGTTCTAATTTTTTAAAGAACTATTTTTTTTACTATAGTATAGGGGGGGGGGTGCCCTTCCCGATTAGGCTTTGTCCACTACAACTGTCCGAAGATATTGTGAAGTATTGACCTGTCCGTCCCTATTAAGGGACAGACAAGTTTACAAAAACACAAAAGCGTTTCACTGCAGTTACTAATAAAATCCTTAGTGCTTGGATTAAAATATCTACGTATAAATGCATAATAATATCCAATAAAAACGAAGATTAACAAGATTCGCTCGCATATATTCTTGAACAATTACAAGAAGAACTAAAAGTGGCAGTTTAAAAGTAGAATCGAGAAGCATAGCCGAAGCATTTTTCTCTCTCTCAAACTCGTTAAGCAATTCAACCTATTTCGCAATTAGGTGGGAACTATACCAATTAGAGCTCATAAAATTGTTTTTATAGAACTTTCTCTCTAAAAGCCTGAAAAGCTGCATTTGAAAGTATCTTATTTATCTCCATTCATTTCTCTCACATTTTTTCTATGCAGATAAATTTTCAAAATTTCTTTGGAATTATTTTTTGTGTACAATCTTAACAAAAACAACCTAACTGTGGAATAATTTATTCATGATTTGTTTCACGCCATATAAAAATTAAAAAACGCGAAGGTTCTGGTGGAAAAAAACGCAGAATATTTTATATCTTGTTGCATCAATTAAAAATATAGTAGTACCTAATAATAACAATAATAATCTTTGCCCGAAATCACAAAATAGAAGGTTAGTTACGCAGTTTAACCCGAAAGCAAATGCAGTGAAACCTGGTATGCCGACCACGCAAGTCGACAACTCTTCATGGTACATGCTTCACAATGCATGTGCATAATACACATGTACATGTCTAAGTACAGTCAGACCTCGTTATTCCGACACCCGGTTTTCAAGTCACCCCTCTTATCTCACATCCCGTCCGTCACACCCGCATATCGACAGTACTTCCAAGTCACGATTTTGTGCATTTCGCGACATTGATCTTGTGTTGTCACTTTTTTTTTTCTTTGTGATTCTGTGAGTACCTGTATAACAAGGTCCGACTGTGTATGTGTGCCTCTACAGCGAACCCATAGATTTGCAAACTGTGCAACTTCGATATCTCGAATAAGTGTACTTCCACTTACAACTCACCTCCCTTTTGTTTCAACTCGTAATCTCGAACACTCGATATCTCGAATTTTTTTAGTGTTCCTGCGACTTTGAGATATCGAGGCTGCACTGTATGTCATAAGGACAACCCAATATACCACCCAGCATGGATAACCAAGAAATTTTGATAGCGAAGTCTGAAAATAACAATTCCCTTTTCCACCTAGTTACAAACGAATGCAACAATTTACAATACTTTTTGGAGCATGAAAAGGCAACAATTGTGAAAGCAATAAAAGAAAATTAAAAAAAAAGGAGCCTCTTTTCATTTACAAGGTGGGGTGCGCTTAGTAACGGTGTCTTGGCTGCTACGCCGCAAACCGTGGCAAGTTCTTTTGATGGCGTTTCACCAGAATGGAAGGAAATCAGACTCCCTGTAAAAATCTGTTTCTTGAGAATTTTTTCTTCTGCTTTTCTTATTTTTTTAAATTTGCCTTTTTTTCAGCTGAGTCCCATCTCACGAATTGGAAAAGGACAAGTGAAGTTGTTTTCAGTTCAGAACAAATTCACGTATAGCTATTACATGCAGGGTGGTCATAAGAAAACTTTGCCGATGCATGTAGCTCTAGCGGCTGATCCGTTCAACCGATCGAGATTAGATAGTACGACGTAGTTATTCAGAGACATGAGCTCGGTATTCTGTGAGAAACAATAGGGTGGCGCTCGTGATTACGCTTCTAAGTACAGAAATTCGAATGCCAGGGAGCAAATTTTTCTCGGCACATACTGCTTAGCGCGCATGCGAAAACTTCGAGCGTTGGTACAGTACGTGTATCACAAAGAACGGACACGTTATGCACGCACAAAAAACAGATTAGCTTTTTCTGCCCGAGTCATTGCATCGGCATGTGTAAGTTCCCGAGTGAAAAATAAATATTCCCATCCTGCTTTTTATCGTTTCTTATGCCAGATATCTGGCGAATGGCGTACTGTGATTTCTGTTTGACCTGTGTCATACGCAGTTTTCCTCCGTGAGCCTCGATCGTGCTTTGTTATCCGTTCGCATAACTGTTGTTTCTTGTACACACATAACACGTTCCTTTTTGTGAAGCACATACCCTACCTGGTTTTAACATGTATTGAGCAATTTGCTATGGGGGGAAAAAAGTGGACCAAAAAATTCCATTCAAAAATTTCGAGTTTCTGCACTTATAAACATAACCGTAAGCGCCCTTTTGCTGCCGCGCTCAGAATTCTAAGCTCATACCTTTGAATAACTATATCTGAAATCTCATCTCGATCGGTTGAAATGATCGGTCGCTAGAGATCTGTATATCGGGAAAGTCCCTGCATATGAGTTGCTATAGAGTTCAACCTACCATTGAACCCAGATTTTATCTGAGAAGAGCGCTCAACAAGAAGCCGTTTCTCTTCTTCTAATGGCGGCTACTAGCCGCTTATTGGTGTCGGCCACTGCTAAGGCCGGAATTATTGGTCACTTTGTTTTGGAGGCACCTAACAGGCGGATCAGCATTGTCTCCTATGAAGGGATGGACGAAGTAACGCCCAAGTCCGAGACGGGAATCGAACCCGGACAAGTGATGTGGTAGAACGACTCTCTAGCCACAACTCAACCATGTGGGGAAACTGATGGTAAACGTAAAAGTAATTGGAGACTTTGTATACAACATTCACAAAACGATACTTAGCAAGATGATCTTTGTAGACAACAATCATAAAAAGATACTAATCAAGATAACGACTTAGCAGGATTATGTTTAGGGTAGTAGGTACGGCCCATCCTTTTCCAATTGCAAAGAAATTCCACTATAGACTCACAGGCCGAGAGATTAATGCCTGAAGACTCTTAGAAAATTCTAACCTTCTTGCCTGTGTAAGATGGAGAAACGTCTTAACAACGAAAAGAGGGTGGATCATTTGGATCGCCTAAAACCATCGTCTTGCTAAGTATCTTTTAATGTAGGTTATTAAAAAAGTTTTCAAATTAATTTTACCAAATGTTGCCTGTTTGCTTTCATTTTTGAAAAGACGCAAAATGATTGGGATTTTTATCCTGCACCCAGTGTTGTTCTACAAGATGTATGTTAGTATATTTTACTGAAAATTTTAAAATTCGCCAAATATAACTGAATGCAGAAGGGATAACGCGAGTAAAAAACGATGTCAGTTAATGCTGAAGCCTGGTTTCGCGATGTATGACTTACTATCATCAGTGCGACTGCTTTATTCTCGTACTCAGGATGGTAAGGCATACTTACTGAAAACAGTCTGCGGCATTAACTATCATTGGTGTTTACTAACGTCGCACTATCACGTTGTTTCTTCTGGGTTAATTAATTCTTCGGGTCCCAGGTTAAGCAAGGGTTCAAGAAAGAAAAGGTTTTTTAAAAAAGTATGGAAAAATTGTACGTACACAAATGCAATCGCAAAAAGCAAATTTGGACGGGATCAACACTAATTAAGAGAAAATTGGCTTTAAATACTACTGGTATCCACTAAAGGGGGAAAAATAGTTTACTATGCTACATTTATATTAAAAAGATAAAAATAAAAATGCACCGTCGTGAAAGTTGGAGGTCAGGGCTTAAAAAAAGTTACGTCTCAATCGCTCAGAGGGTTAAATAGCTCTAAAAAAATCCTCTGTTAGAGTCATTTTAAACATGCACTGAATGTACTTGCTGGATTGTTTTAATAGTGTGTATTTGATTCAAAAGCTATACTTAAAGTAACAGCAAAAATTGCATTACTCCTGCAAAAGAATAGCAGTACAATGGTCTAGAATAGATAATAACGTTATATTAGATTTATGTAATGGATCATCAAAAGTAATTAAATACAACAGGCAGTTAAAAAATCATGAATTGAACTTTCAGAAAGAGTTCGGTGACTGTTACTACATAAAACAATGAAATATGTCACAGGGTGTCCCATAAACACTCAGTTAGGCTTTTATTCATTAAACATTGATCATGAACATGTACAATAAATTAAAAAAGCGTAAAGCGTAAAAAGGTTACAGAATTTTATGGTATCGATTAAAATTTTTAGGAGATTATATCTAAATAAATGCAAAATTTAAATTTTTTATACGTCCCCTGTACAAAAAATTTTCGATTCGTAAAATCAGTATTGTACATTAATGAGGTGCTGTACAAACTTTGAGCATTTTATTATAAAAAGTGTCAAAAGTGATATATGATAATAAGTAAATGCTGAGTTAAACTATTTTTCAATGTCCTTTGAAGGGAAAAAAATTATAGGATAATTACGTTTCAGGGACCGCATACAAAGGATGAAAGAAAACAATTATGATATAAATACATATTTTTGCTATTATTGGCTCACCAATTTTGTTTAAAAGTATCTCTTGTCTAAAAGTCTTTTTTTGATGAAAGTCTGAAATTTTGTACATCATCTAATTAATGTACGAGAAACATTTTACTAACTTGTGTGTGGAATGTGTTTTGTACAGGGCGTATAAAAATTTAAATTTTGTATTAATTAGATTTGGTGACATGAAAATTTTAATCGATACCATAAAATTCTTTCTTTTTTTTTTAAATACAAAATTCTATACTTTTGTCACATAAATTTGTAATTTAGTGTATATGTGTATGATCAATACTCAGATCTAGGTCAGTGTCTTTAGGAAATTTCGTATTATATATATATATATATATATATGTATGTATGTATGTATATACGCTCGAAATCCTGACATATTAATAGAAGAAAAAGAATTGCAGACTTACCAATTTATTTATAATAAAAAAATGATCATTTAATTATTTCATAGAATTCCAATACGAACAAAGATTTCGTACCTGTAAAAGGACAAAAAAGTAATTAGAATAATCAAAAACATGTAACAAAGTTCTCATGAAGAGGTACAATATAGTATATTTCTTTATAAATGTAAACTAATCGGAAAAAGTATCACGTTCTTTGAGTATTAAAAAATAAATAAATGAAAGTTTATTCTACTTTAAAAATTAGCACTATCCTGATTTTTGGAAGATAAAAAAAAAAAAAAACATACTTCTCATTAAACAGATAAACTTTTTCGAAATCTGTTCTTTATAAATCATTTCTAGAACGCACACAAGCATTTATAAATAAATTTAAGTTTTCAAATTTCTCTAAAATGTTAACATGATTTTCACTTGGCTATCATTCATTGAATTAAGAAATCTTTATTCATATCAAAATAAATTAAATTTTTGATAATAAATTTGAAAACATACACAGCTCTGGATATTTTTTCAAATAAACAATAAAAACTAATATTAATTAAAACAACGATGCAAACTAGGTATTTCAATAAACGCTCCAATTAAACATTGAACGCTGAAAAATCACACTTAACACGTACTATTGAATGAACTAGTAGAAAAAGAGAAAATGTGGAGGATATTACAACGAGCGCTAGAAAAAAAGCATTTAACGAAAATATGTCTACACTCAATGCAATTAATCTTCGTCCACCTAAAATAAATAACTCCATATTCAATTTTTATTCTATACCCAAAACGAATTTCGTGCTCTTCAGGAAACGAGCGGAAACTTTTCGCATTGGAACGATTTCGTTTTGTGTATTCAGCTCCTCTTATATTAATGCTTCAGCAAACGATTATTTTAATGAAAAATAAATTAAACTATGCTACCTGGAAAAACTATTTTAAACTAATTGGAATCCCAATTGTGTGACGTCATTTTCACTTGAAAAAGGTAATTTTGTCACGCAAATGATTCACCTTTTTGACTTTCGGAAATAAAATGGAGCCGTAAAGAGCGAAAAATTGCTTAAAAATGAGAACGTGTAGACATTCAGAATTTTAAAGTAGAGCAGATTGTTTTCTATATTTTTATTCATGATAATAAAAAAAATTTCAAGCGGATCGTACAAATGGTGTGAATTTTATTACTGTTTTAGACCATAACTTTTTAATTTGTTTGGATGAATGACGGCAAAAGTTTTGTTTTGAAGTGGTCGGACCAGAATTGTTAGAGAGTGATCAGCGTAACTATATGGTAGAATAATTCCTTATAGTCAAAAGCACATGCGTTTGACACTTAGTTTGCAAGTGATTGCTAAGTATGCTAAGGAAAAGGAGGCGACTTTCCAAAAATGAATAAAAACTATGCGAAGCACAATTACGCGATTTTATAAGAACTTTTTTGGTTCGGCTTCCGTAAATTAAGACACCCCCCCCCCCCTCCACCAATGTCACACTTTGTCACAAGAAGTGATACACACCTCCCCCCCTTCATATCCGTAACTTAGCAACTTTAGTGTCATTTTTAGAAAGGCCTTACTCAACTCTAACTCACAAAGTTTATAATGGATCATAAATACCCATAAAATTTTGAATACTACGTATACAATTGAGCATCACTTATACGTTTGAACAAAACGTTGAAAAAAAATCTGATGTGTCCAACACATGACTTCCTTGCACGTCCATTAGATCAAAAATATTTTCGACGCACTTCCTCTACTTATTTGTTTGAAAGAGATAAAATATCAATAATAGTAAGGTTTAGCGATTTCTAGACAAATATTTCGATATCGCCAAGCTGAGTTCAATTTGAAATGTTTCCTTCTGACACTTTATTTGGCGATATTTCACCAAAAGCCGACAAACTTGAGATAGTCTGCGAGATTTTGGGGATAGCCAAAGTAGTCATTGACCACAGACTTTCAATGAATTGAATGCATCCATACACCTCAATGTATTTAAAGTCATTTGGCTCACCCTGTAAATAAATTCTCAGTCGATTGCTGTCAAAAAAGATATGGAAAACAGTTAGATATTACAATAGTTCTAAATACAAAAGTTCAAAAATCTACGGGTTAAAGTTTTAGTGTTATACAAAATACGAAATAATTTTTGGCGCCAAATTTGGCGATATTTTGGCGAAACTCGTCAATGTCGACGAAATTTGGCGAGATTTTAAGCATGAACCAAACAATGACAGATAATCGCCAAATTTGGCGATATTTCGCCAAAACTCGCCAAGAGACGATGACAAATGGCGATACTTTGGGCATGGACCAAATGATTGACTATCGCCAAATTTGGCGATATTTCGCCAAAACTCGCCAAGGTCGAGGACAGACGGCGAGTTTTTGGGCATGTACCAAACAGTGACTGTCTACAGTTGTATTATATTGAAGACGTCCATAGACATTAAAATACTAAAATTCTTTTCGGTGGTCCTGTAAATAAACTCTCCAGTAGATTGGAACCAAAAATCGAGATACACAACTAGATGTTACAACATTCTTATATATGAAATTTCATAATAGTTTTTGAGATTTGAGAGTTAAATATGCACACACGTACACCAAAAGTCGCCAAGCTTGGCGACTTTTGGCATAGTTCTTGAGGGAGGCACGTGACCGTGGTCGGACCATTACCTAACTTATGTGGTAGGACGGTATTGTGCTTGAAATGGATGAATGCCCCTAAAATTGCCATTGACCGTAATGTATTGGAAATCTTTTGAGTGTTCCTGTAGCAGAACTACAAATGATAAAGACACTTTTTTTAATGGAGAAATTCATTTTCTAACTCTTTACAGCATACATCACTTCTGAGTCGTTTGAAATAGCCCAATACCTCTAAAAAACGCTTTGATGAATTTCGGCCCATAGAGCGTAATGTATTTCGAATCTTTTGGGCGGTTCTGTAGATAAACTATCCAGTCGAATGGAATCGAAAGGGGAGGTGCACAACTAGATGTTACAGCAATCCTAAATATAAAGTTTCAACATTCTACGCCTAATAGTTTTTGAGATATGCGAGTTTAATGAGTTTCGGCCCATGGTTCGGTTCGGGCGGTCCTCTACATAAACTATCCATTCGATTGCCACCAAAAGGGGAGGTGCACATCTAGATCATAGAACAATCCTAAATATCAAATCTCAACATTCTACGACCAATAGTTTTTGAGATATGCGAGTTACATACATACGTACGTACGTGCGTACGTACATACGTACGTACATACGTACATACGTACGTATATTTGGTACGAGATTCATGCAACATTTGGTAAAATTAACAACACAAGGCAACGTACGTACATACGTACGTACGTACAGACGGCATGGAAAAACTGGCCACAGCAGACTCGCCGCTGGTCAAAATGTGTTGCAGACGCGTTAATATGATCGTGCATGCTAGCCTACGATAGGATGCATCGAAAAAAATTTTAAAATTAAATTTAGAGGTAGTCAAAATCGGTTTTTTTGTCGAAATTTGGCCCCCAAAATTTTTCGGGATCACATTACTTCCTTATACTACGTACAAGGAAGTAAAACATATTCAAATTTTAACATTTGATCTTCCTTTGGCTTACTATTTACGGCTTTAGCAACCAATCTTTATAGAAGACTGTTGACGTAATCAATTAGCTTAGCGTGGCTGACGAGAAAGATAGGCTGCGGTGCTGACATTTTGGTCACACTCTTTTGCCCTCTGAGAGCCATGTGACCTAGGGGATAAAGCCACTTTTACTAAGGTTATCTCGGACTAAGATGGCCACACGTCCCCAAGGCGCATGGCTCTTAGAGGGCAAAAGGCTGTGACCAAAATGTCAGCACCGCAGCCTGTCTTTCTCTTCAGACACGTTAACGTACACTAGACAACTTAAAGATAATTTACATTTTAGGGCAGTGGTTCCGATCCTTTTTCTCGCAACCTTTTTCTTCGCTCGCTCTCTTCCTTTCACTCCGCAATAGTTTCAGCCAGGGATAAATGCAACAGAAAGAAGTTTATGAGCTTAACCTTCATCTTGAATTTGTGTTTAAACTGTAAGCTTTCGTCGACGGTAATATAACTGCAAAGATTTCCCATCTGTGCCCAGTTCTGGTTTTTGAGTGCATCGCTGACGCTGCATACTTTTAGCAGGCAGTGATGTCGAGCCATATCACCTTGATTTGAAACTTGATTTGCAGTTTTATTTGCAGGCTGGACTTTTAAGTCGTTTTAACTGTGGACGTGAACAGGTTTCAAACATGGTTTCAAGATTATAAAGGCAGCGAAAAACAAAGACAGGAGAAATATAACTGATCTCATCCTTTTTATAAACAATCTTCTCACCTTTCTCAGTTCAGGTAGTGTGAGAATGAGAGTAGCAATAAATTCTGACAAAAAATAATTATAGAAAGGTAGTTTTAAGTATTACTTTCAATATTGAGTAACTTTATTCATAATACTCTTATTGTAACATAGCATATAATGTAGGGAAAGTACCTTCGATGTATGTGCGTGTTTTAAACATAAAACTTAAGTGTATTGTGGTGAAAACGGGAGAACAGTGGGCGGAAATTTTGTCTTAGCTGCTCAGACAGATAATGCAATTTTTTTGTGCTGTCTGAAATAAATTAGGAAGAACCAGAACAACCGATTTGTATATGAATGCAAATACTACATAGATTATAGGCAAATATTTTAAAAATAACAAATGTTTTTAAATTTTCAATCGATTTGTTTTAACAAAAGTAAATTTTTGTTTTAAAAATTTATTCTAGTCTTTAACTTTCTATTGAAGCTATTGGCAAATCAAAGTAATATCTTTGTTTAGTGAAGAAGGTGAAGATGTGGATATATTTTTAGTAGAGTCAATCATATGTAGAGAAAGATTGTCAAAAGATGATGAATGACTTAAAATATTTTTCACATTAATGACTAGAGCTTAGCAAGTTCGGAAATTTTTATTTCTGACAGAAAACCAGTTGAACATTAAACACAACTTAACTCTGAATATTTTTTAAAGCAATGTATTAATTTACGGATTTAAATAAAAAAAAACTAACGTTGTTTAAAGTAATTAGTTTTTATGTACTTTCTATCTGTTTTTCATTTTCTCCAACATAAGTAATTTTGAATCTAAATCAAAATTACGTATTGTGAGGGCCCAACTTAGAAAATTCTTGACTATAGGCATAACCCGGGATGAGGCCCCGTAATGCTGATGTCAATGTGAAATTTCCGAAATTGACACACACACCAAAAAGAAACTCGTGAATCATTTTGAAAGTTCAATTTTACCAAGAATCGTCGATTTGAAGCGTAGAAGCCTAGTGCATTATTAGGTAACAAAAAATTAATAAAGCACTATATGTCATATTAACCTCATTGATGTTAAAAAATTTAAAATAAAATTTGAATTAAAAAATTATCAATTTAAAATAAAATTTTTGAGTCCCTCTACTTGGAGCCCCTAGATTCGAGCCTATTGGGCCTAGTTGAAAATCGGTTCCTGCATAAATTGTAATTAGTACATGAAGTTGCATACTGAGTAAATATTTGATTACTTTATGGACTCACCTAGAGCAATAGTCTACAAATGAACTTTGGTTAAGAATAATTTAATAAATGAGCAAGCTGTGGAAAGAACATGCACTGCGATAAACTATAGAATGGGATCTCTCACATGGAAGCTGAAAAAAAGACACGCGAAAATTCAAAAAATTTAATTTTGATGAAAAATCCGAACTTAAATTAGCCATCTTGCATTGCTGCCATTGAAATTAATGTATGTGTCGTGTAAATAAACGAGTCTGCTGTTAATTCTTGTTCTAATAAAAAATTAAGAGATTCTCAGTCCGGAAAGTTGTGGAAATGCTTTAAATTATTCAGCTTTGGATAAGCAATCAAGAACACAGCTTGGAAACATTTATTCTCAAGCATAAAAATATAAATAAATACATAAAAAAATAAAAAAAGTTAAGGAGTATAGGACAGTGTCATCTACATTTACGTTCCGTATAAAGGAAATGCTTATATTCCTGTTCTACTGTTTCGTATCTATTCATCATCATAACCGCCGTCTTGTTTTCTTCAGTGAGAGGGAGAGAGAGACAGGAGGTTGGAGGGTGGAAGGGTAAGTCTAAAACGCAATCGGCCTAAAAGGCTTAATGGATGGACCGAAACGGAAATGTTTCTCCTTCAAGCGTACGATCTATACTCAGAATCAACAGGATTGCACATCTCTTGCTCAACCCCCATCTACTCGGTGAAATCTCTGCGAAAACGAGAAAAGAAATGCGATCTGTATATATATTTATTTATATGGCCATTTTCAGCAAGGGAGATAGATCCATTCGGTTTATTGTTTCACATATACGTTCGACTTAGGAGGAAGAGAGAACGATGAGAAATGAAAAGCTATTAGATACACAGCTTAGTAATTCTGGTAATGCCTGGTTGGCGATATCGTTTTCGTTTAGTTCGTGTACGTGTATCGGGTTAATATGAATGAAGTGGAGAGATCCATTATGTATTTCTGTGATTTATGCGTTTGCTTTTGAGACTGTTCCTTGCAAAAACCAAGTCGCGTATTCGCATTGCTCTTTGAATAGTTTGGAAAGTAAATGAGAGGCTCTCGAAGCATGTATTAATGCTAAGTATTGGTGAAATATAAAGCTCTCAAAACGTCTCCGATTTTTCCGGGAACACGAGACGGAGCTGCATTTTTAAAATTCTTGGCCCTACATTATTCAACATCTGCATAAACTAAATGCCGCGGTACGCGCATGCATCATTTGCATTGTTCGTCGACGATGCTTCCATCTTAAGACGCTCTCATAATGCTACTCTGCTACATCAGAGCACAAAGCCACACACTAAGATTTGGATGATTGGCTACACGAGTGGAAAAATCAGATAAACCCAAATAAATGTCAGGCCACATACTTTTCTAGAAGCTTCACGATGTTAAAAGAAGTTGTTCAACGTTTCATCAAATAATAGAGCTAAATTAGCTGCATCCCTTCTATGGAGAGCCGTTTCACCATGATTTGGTTATATTGATCAGTTTAAGCACCACAGTTCAACGTTTCTCCATAGAAAGGTTGCAGCTAATTCAGCATCATTTTATGGTGAAACCTCAAGTACTTTTATTAACAGTGCAGCTTCCAAGACATTACATTAATGATTTTAGTAACTAACTGCACTGACTCAGCCAACATAACTTGGTCAACTAGTGACAAATCTTCTCCGTGGAGGGCTCATATCCAAGAAAATCGCAATAAAATAGCTGGGTCGTCTGCTTCAAAGATCTTGCCACTCCTTACCTCCGCAGCACTAAACTTGAAAAAAAAAAAAAAAAAACTCTACAAGACTTTCATAAGACCAATTGCTATATATGCATCACCCGGTTGCGCCTTTGGGACCAAAACTCACATGACGATAGGAAGCAAAATGTCTTCCTTTGGAAAATATGTAAAGGAAATTGGTCACTAAAGAACATTACCATAAAGAGAAACCTAGCGATTGGGCGTCTCAAAACCTTCAATCATAACATATGGTAACCCAGTTCTACAACAATGTCTAAATGGACTAAACAATGAAATTATAACTAAAGTAATATAGATTATGATCACACTTATCAAAAGTTCCAAAAGCGCCCGTGTGCGTGACTTGATTGATTGATTGAACGACACAGTTTTTCGACATCTATAGCTTTTTTATAGCTGTCATCTCAGTTTTTCCCTTTATAGAAGTTCATGTTTATCGCAAAGTACAATTTAAAGCACAAGGACAGACAATTTTACACCCACATTCAAAGCCGGGAGTCAAAACCGGGCCCAAAGGATGGTAGTAGGGCGCACCCGTGTGCGTTACCCAGCCGCTGTGCGAAAAAAACACAAACTAAAACAACAGATCGTGACATTACTGACTTTGACTATCCAACTCTACTTCGTATTACGACTCCTTTGATCTTAACTCGAGTCATCAAGATCGACTATCAAGTTATAACTCTCCCTGATCTTGACCTACGAGACTGATACACCAATTACGACTGATAGACCATGATCTTGATTTTCGAGTTAGGCTTTTCATAGAGATCTTGACTCCAGTAAAGATTGCCTTACAACTTATATGCAGTGTTGTTGGAAACTTTGCTTAGTTCTCGGGTTCCTAGCTTTAAAGTACAGTGTATGTAGGGAGTTCTAGTAATCAGCTAACTTGTCAGGACGCAACATAAATTTTATTAGTTTTATAAATTCGACGAAAAATCTTCAATACGTAGTGCAAAGAAATTAACAAGCACAATAGTTCGCTTTTCAACAGACTGCTGTACACGGGATCTTTCTCAGATTCTGTATTTCACATACAATAAAATTTTTCCACTGTCTAAAATCTCAGTGGTAATTCTTGAGAAAACTTTCATCTGATTCTCAGCATACCACAATGAAGAATTCACAAATAACCTTAAAAAGAAATAGGCTTCTCAAAACAAGCGAGAAAGAGTTGCTTATGGCACCATTATACGAAGAAGCAGAGGTCTTAGGCTCACAGCTAAGACCTCTGCTTCAAAAGTCACAGCAAAAAAGACTCACAACTGAACTGAACTCTCTAGTGACCTGATTTTCTATATTTTTCGGTGACATTTCGCGAATGTTCTACTGAGCTCGGCAACATTCTAATTCAAACGTAATAGCAATAATATTGCGTAATACCTTCACAGGAAAGCAAACATAACAGGCCTTATTAATAAAATTACGCCAAATGTCGCCAAGGTTTGGCGATTTTTGATAAACTATCTCCAAATATGACGACAAAAATAAGTATCCAAAACTGAAGTCAGTCAAGCGATATCGCCAATTTGGAGAGAAATCGCCAATTTTTTTCTTTAAAATAGTGATTAATTAAAAAAAATAATATTTGTTGTTTGTGAATTTAAAATCTGCTTTGTGTAGTTTAAAGTACTTTAAAATTTGAATGTCTATTTAACGATTGAACTTTTTTTTTGGAAATATAGAGACTTCGTAATATAGAGGGTCCAACTCATATTTTTTAAAGCGTTTGAGTAAGTTAATGATCTATTTGTGTCTTATTTGTGAATTTCCCTTTTCCGAATAAAAACTTTAGAAATTACTTCAGTTTTCGTTTAGGTGTTGCGTTTAACGACGTATGGGACAACAATGGATTATGTTACTGCGGTAGCTATAATGTTGAAAATAGAATGTGAAGTTAAGTACTTATAATTTAGTGGAAAAAGATTAAATGTACTGAATGTAATTTTCATTAATCATTACACTCGACTCTTGATATCTGGACTTTCTGCTTATCTCAAAGTTTTTTAAAGTCCTAAATTTACGTAATGTAATTCAAAAAAATCAAAAGAATTTTCTTCTCACTATCTCGAAGAAAAGTTTCTCACTCCGCATATCTCGACTTTTTCCTGCTACTTAGAAATTTGAAAGTCGTATAAAAAATAATGATAGACAAAACTAAAAGAAGTAAGTGTGAAAAAATATCTAGTAACCCATTCCTAAATAAAGTTCGTCAGTTATTCTTTTGATTCTGTGCATTATCTATTATTTCTTCTTGTGAACATTACTCCTAACGGTCAAATTATCCATTTGTCATCAGAAAAGTAAAAGCATTTTGCTTCATAGTTTGATTTGATGGTATATTTTCAACATACGATTAAAGTATACCCCTGAATGTGATATTATAAGTGATTTTCGATGTCTCGAATTTCGGTTATCTTGAATATTTTTGGTGGTACCGTCGACTTCGAGATATCCAGAGTCAACAGCATTTTGCTTCCAAAAGATTGTCATTTGTAGCTCATAAAAATCCATAGCAGAGGAAGCGGCTTCTGGTGTGGGATTATTTCAGACTATTTATTTATTTATTTTACCTTTACGTTACCTATCCTTGCATTTTGATTTATGGCTTAAAGTTTTTAGATTTTTGTTATTCACGTTTATGAATGGCAGGCTTAAGGGAACCGGGTAAGCCCTATCTTCGCCATGTTAAATTCATCAACTTTATGTACCTTTTTCTCAGAAATGGTAAAAGATAATAGTAGAAATTTTTAACAGCAGTTAGAATAACATATTTTACATACTTTAATACGTCGGTTTTTTTCTAAATAAAAGTTTAAAAATATTACTAATTTTTTACTGAAAATCCCTTTTAAATTTACATTTTTGATAGAATATTGCTGCCTAAAATGAATAATTCTCAATACATTAACAAACCACCACGTTAAAGTATGTAACATAATATGATATATCTGTCATGAAAAATTTGAGTTCATAAGTTTAACAGATATCGAGAAAAAGAAACACGAATCTGTAAAATCCTCAATTTTGGGAAAATCCGCTTTAAAGATTTTTAGATAGCGAATAAACTATCAAGTGCCTTAGAAAAATATAAAAATTTCTTCTGTTTTTCAGATAAACAAGTTAGAAAGATAAAATTTTAAAGTATTTAATGCAGTGAAAAAATAATAATCGATTTTTTGACGGAATTTTGCATACCTGGTCCCCATAAATACCTTATAAAACTTCCAGAAAAAAAAATCGGAACCGTAAACATAGCACTGTGACATGTGTAGTACTATATATTAGAAATTTTTCCTGAATGTTTCATATCCATAGTACGTTTACCGATTTGTTAGAGTGCATAGTGCAGTATTGTAGTACACAGTGCTGTAAAGAGACATCCTGAATTTTATAAAGTATTTTATGTAAGTCGTTTATCTTATAAACATTCTGTAAGTTGAACGAACTTTCATTAATTTATTAACTTAAAGAAAACAAGAAGAAACGATCGAAGGCTTTCCTTGTACGTTAATTTTTTTTTTATGGTTTATGTTAAATTTTTCTTTTCGATACACGATACCAACAATGTTTGCATACTTTTTTGTAATGACTTTAAATGTTGCAACATTTAATCAAGTTTAGCTAGATTTGTACAATCACAATTATTATTATGTCACAACACTACCCAACAATAATTTTAACTAATATTTATTTTGCATTCTAAATATCCTATAAAAAAATACTGCTTTTGCATGTGATTCCTCAATGTTGTGTATATATTTCAAATGTATAAACTCGATTTAATATTGCCGCAAAATTGAGAGACAGTATTTTTATTCGACCAGTGAATAGTATTTCTTTATTTCTTTTCTCACTAAGTACTAAAACGTCTTATTAAGAGAAACTACGTCTTTATTTGGCTTCTATATTTAAATTAAATTTCAGGTGTTGATATGTCATAAGTATTCTGTTTACAAACCAAACTTTCATAGAAAATGATAAATCTGTCAAACAAATCAAATTTACTTAATGAGAAACACACCAAAAGCTTTAAAAGCAAATTTAATATGAATCATTATTAAGAATAATAATTTTCATTAAAAATATTCGTTATCTGATTCCCAATTTGATAAGAATTGTTATTTTTTTTTTAAATCCTGAGCAAGCACACACGAGCGCACATATAAGACAAGTATTAATAAAAAATTAATATAAAAAATATTTAAATGGGGAAAAAGCTCTGGGACTGAAATTTAATACTTCGGGGAATAAAGGAAAAATTCAGAAAATTAACTCTTCGCAGAAAATTTTTTTTATTGATTTAATTAAAATTGCAGCTCAATAATTTGCATTTTGATTAGTGATACTTTGCTCTCTCTCCCTTTCTAGACCCCTTAATTTGCGTGCAATTTTTTTCCACATTGTTGTTTCTTTCAAACCCTGAAAAATTAAGCAGGGGGAAAAAATTAGAACCAAAGAAAAGAGCGAAAAAAAATTCTTTCGAAACTTTTCATGAAGTTTTTATACATATATACATATAATTCTTTTCTCTTTAGAGTAATTCAGATCTTTTTTTATTTTTTATATTTCTGGGTCTTAGAAAAGTCTTTTGCAAAACAAAGCCCAGAATATATAAAGAAAAAAGGGTGAACTCATAACTGTTTTTTAATGCGTCTCAGAAAAAAAAAGATTTTTTTAATATTACTTTTTTTTTATCTTTCTCCAACCGCCGTCATTTCTTAATTTTTTTTTTCTAACTTAATTTTTTATGCGAGCGCCCTTCATTCACATCTTGCTTTTTGTCTCTTCTGACTTATTAATGCGGCGATTTTCTGCTTTTTTTTAAAACTTTTTTTCCCCTCATTTCAGTTC
Source organism: Cheiracanthium punctorium (assembly GCA_038373885.1). NCBI lineage: Eukaryota > Metazoa > Arthropoda > Arachnida > Araneae > Cheiracanthiidae > Cheiracanthium > Cheiracanthium punctorium. Next base: position 82,330 of record JAWZYV010016612.1, read on the forward strand.
TTCACTTTTCCGAACCAGCAACTTCTTAATTTCAAGTTCGGGAGCAGAGAGAGAGAGAGAGAGAATTTATAAAACCTTCCCACCACTTTTATACTTTGATGTTAATTACGCTCCATAAATTAACACGCTCCGCTGCCAACGGCCAATGAAAGAAAAGCTGGAAGAAAAAAAATATAGATATATATGTATAGATATATAGATATATACATACATAGAGATCCACCACCCCTTCTCGATCAATTTTCTGAGCCGCATGTGGAAGACAAAAGGCATGAACCATCGAGAAAGAGAATCAGAAGATTCCATGGGGACGGTCTTTAGTTTTTAATTAATAATTTTCCGAGCCCCTATTTTTATAGATCACACGCTGCCAGAAATTTGCTGATAAACTGCAAATACCCGTTAAATTAAGTCACTTGACCTTTTTTTCACATTAATCGTTTTTTAATGTCTATACGAGTATGATCTTGTCTTGGTTTTTGTTTTGATCATTATTGAACCTCCGTATTGTTCCTATAAAATTACCTCTTTTATACTTTTTTTTTGCCCCACCATGGTCGAGTAGATAAAGACAATGAACACGGTAGATGGCTGAAGCGTGAAGGTCCTGGGTTGGACCTATCTCGCGGCCACCGGTCTAACGGTCTGGAGTTTTGGTTGATTTTCTCCAGATGTAACGTGAATGCGCATGAGAGCCCCCTTTAAAAGTCCTCCGCGCAAGGCATCCCTCCTTAGGATGATACACCTCTGGTAGCTTTGCCGTAATGCACAATACATTTATATTGTTTTTATGACTAGATATGTTTCCTTCAAAATATATATTCAGATCAATTGAAACATTTTCATATCTGCTAAACAGAAGGTGCGTGCAAAAAGAAGATTTAGTATGTAACATCATTTATGTGGACTTAAGTTTTCGTTAAAATGATTTTAATAGTGTGAATGCTGCTATAGGATGTACAGTGCTGTGTTCGTAAAAATAGCAGAAGGTAGCTGTACAAGTACATACATTTAAAAAAATAAGAAAGTATACTCTCAACTTATTGAAATTTTAGAGAAAAGAGGACGGGTATTAAAATGGAAAAAATGGAAACGAACAATTTTTATTTTTCTGAAATAAAACAGCCCATATAAAGGACGAGACACAAATTCGTCGCGTAAAATTCCAGTTTTTGATTGCTTATCGGTTGCTGAAGGGTGGTTTATCAACCAAGATCTTACATACTTTTAAGATTGAAATCGATCAATGGGTGCCACACTAGCATTGATAAACATTCAATTTAATACATTTGAAATAAGTAAAGATGATCGCAAATCATTTATGATAGTGTTCATTAACCTAAATTCGCTTTCACACTCTACTGTAGAGCAAGGCAAAATTGATATCGTGATTAATAGATATTTTAAGTTATTCACGAAATCGCTTAATCTTTGGATAGTTACATGGGAGTGAAGTACCTCTAGTGACAGTACGCAAGATAAAACAGGACAGCACACCAATGAAAATTGCCTTTGGCGCCACCCACCAGCAATGCCCAATATTTTTTATGATATGATGATTATTATTATTATTTAAAAAAAAAGGGAAAGAATTCATTAAAAATAGAGAAGATACTCTTTTTTTTTTTTTTAAACAAAACAGAAAATATACGCCGTATACCATCGAATACCCCCTCCAGTATAACCCTAGGTATACAGTGTTGTATATTCGTAGGATATATACGGGGTGTTTCAGGACAACGTTTACAAATTTTCAGGAGAGATAGAGTATACCAAGACGGTTCAGAATCACACAGCAATGTGGGGTCGGAAACGTCGTCTTAATCTACCTGTTAATAATCACTTTGGAAGAAATGTTCAAGTAATAGTAATCTTTCCGACCATAGTTTTTCAAAAACTAATCCGTCTTTCCCCGATTGCACTTATAAAAAATGGTTAATTCGGAATTTTTTCTTTCATTACATTGATAAAATTGTCGGATAAAAGCCCATTGTTTGTAAAACTTGGTTAAGAAATTAGACACACACTTCAATACTTCTTTCAAAGGGATTGTTAAGAGGTACATGAAGATGACGTTTCCGACACCACATTGCTATGCAATTCTGAATCGTCTTGGTATACTCCATCTCTCCTCAAAGTATGTAAACGCTGTGCTGAAACACCCTGTATACTTATATACATAAATTCGTGGGATATATATACATATATACAAAAAATATATACATATATAAATACATACTTTCACATATATATATATATATTTATATGAAAGGTGCACTGGTTTGAAGTACGCCACTGAGTATGAACATGAGCTGTAGAGCAGCGTCTCTCAACTGGTGGGCGCAGAGCATTTTTAGGGGGCAGGGGGTTGATAAAAAAAAGGGAAAAGTCAGTAATGCATGTTTTTAAAAAATCATCTTATTTGTTCTTATTTTTACTCGAAAAGATATATATTTTCGCTTAAAATATTTACTCAAACTTTACCCATGGAATTATTTTGTGAGAAAGGTGACTGAATGTTCATTGTTGAAAAGAAAAAAAAAACTGTATGACCGCTGCTCTAGAAAATGTTAGGGCTCCGGCACTTTTTTGTTAGAAATTAAGCCGCGAGTCCATCACTAAGATAGATGAAAGTGTTCTAATACTGTTCGTGTTAAACTCAAAATGAATAAATAAATCAATAAAAACTTTTTATGAAAGACGTTGCTCTCTAAATAAAGAAATTTTTCATGCGCATTTCTCTTCTGCTTTCTGAGAAAGGAGGTCTTGGAAATGTGGATTCACTCTGGAATAGGAAAGATGAAGGTGCTCTCCCGGACCGCTTACTATGATTAAAGCTTGCTAACACTTTTTCTTAACGCAGAGATTACTAACTGAAGAAAGAAGATTCTATAAAGAGAAGCACAACTTTATAATTTTCTTGATTAAAAATAAATAAATAAATAAAATACATTTTGTTGGAATTATTTTCGCCTCCTCCTTTTTAGCATGAAAAAGAGATAATAAAAGCTTTTCATATATTCAATATATTCATATTGATCAAAATTATATCAATAGATAGTAGAAGAATTCTCGTTCATTCAACTGTAAAAATTAACAATAGGCACTAAAATAAAAATAAAACATGTATTAAGTAAATAATAATAATCACTTTATGTTTTTATACCTTTTGAAACGTAAGTACGATGTTTGTAAATTGTATAGCAATTTTATAAAGTTATATGCATTGTACATTTGTATTTATAGTGCCCGAGTAACTAGTCTATAACAGACTAAGATACAATCTTCACTGGTTTCATTATTTTTTAACATTTACAGTAAATCTCTATTAACTAACATTTGCTGTGTTATTAATGCATATTTTAAATATAGCTTTAATTTTGGGAAAGTACTTTCAAAATCACTGCACAATGGTATATTTGGGAGGCAACATTTACGAAATATCACTGCATGGTTATTATATTTTTCTTTTTTTTTTTTACTAAGTAATAAGCAACAAGACTGAATTTATACATATATTTTTATATTGTATTTAATCTTACCGTTAAAATTAATTTACAATACTTACTCATAAATTCGTAATCTCTCTGATAGATAAATATTAATTCTTTAGTTGTCATAATAGCGGACTTTAGAAATAATATAAAAAACTAATGGAATTAAATTAACTAAAGGAAAAATATAATTTTCTCTGTCATAAATCAGTCATACCAGTCATACATTGATTACTATGCGCTTTTCATTAGCAAAATTGAATAATATTCTGTATTAAATACAAATTCCTTGTAAGTAATTATCTCGCAGTAAATTGCGAAATTACCATATAAAAAGTTTACTTTCAGTGATTTCGAGATCAAAATTATAATGTGCACATCAATTATGCTGATCTTCATCTTAAAATTGAATTTCAGGTGTTAAATTCTTTAATTTTAATTTTTTTATGAACAATGTCACTCTTGTCGAACTTGTCATCTTTGAACTTATACTACTGTGCATCTTAAAACGAGTAATATTTTGCTACTGAATATGACAGAAAAGGTCAAATCAATCAAACTACTCCAATTAATTGCATTTTTATTACATCCCTACCATATCACATTATGTATGCACCAATCGAAAAGTTTTAAGCCTTCATTTCCATAATTAGATTTTAGCATTCGTATCTTAATTATGCAAATGAAAATCGAAGGCGGTGTTCTACTTGGGAATATCATGAACTTTTCTCGTTTATATGCAAATTCAAAAAATTAATTGATGTTTTACAACCAATAACTTTCTGAATTTGCATGGAAATTAGAAAAGACGGGAACAAAATTCTGCTGACTGAAAAACAAGTATTGGACTTGATTAACAAATCTTCGAGAAGTCCCGAAGAAGAAATTTATTAATTTTCTATGCAAACCAAGGCAAGTAAATTTTGTTTATTAGCTTTATACGATGCTTCCTAAATTTTAAAGGGCTGTAATGCTGTACTCTAGTGTACTTGATATTGCTGCATTTTAAGTAGGAAGACTAACTATCTTACGAACTGGGATTAAATGAAATTTTAAGACAATATTTTTATGAGCCCGACTGATGTATTAAAATTATTTTCCGTGCTAATTTATAAAAAGTTATAATGAAAAATGCCTGACAGCTAACAGGTGCCAACATAAAAGCATTTCATATTTTTCATAAAAAACTTGCATCGATGTAATACGATTTTTGAAAATTTTGTGCGTTATATAATCTAGAAAATTTTATATGACTAATTGATTTTATGACCTAAAAAATAGTTTTATCCATACTGTCTAAGAACAGCAGTTTAAAAAGGTAAATATATTTATCACAGTTTTCAGTGTGCACGTGTAGATGTACAATTTCTTATACTTTTAAGTATGCGTGGGAAGGTGGTTAAATTAGAAATCCATGTGAAATATATTTTTCATTTGTGCATATCTTTACAGATTTGTGATGATTAGTATTCATGTATTTTGATTTCTTTCGTTGCATCTAGAATATTTTCGATCAAAAATAATTAAAATTTAACTATCAGAACATTGTATGTTATTATGTTTCACATTAAATTGGCGAGAGCTGAAATATAACGTGTAAATGATTTTATGAGGCTTTAAGAAGCCAGATGTTCAGTAGTTCGTCAAATAAACTGTAAGAAGTAATAAACAGATATTACTTTGTAATTTGGCTTTAGATATTTTGTGTTCTATACCTGGTGTGTATACATTCATGTCTTGAATAGCAATAGTTTAAATTATATCTATCGTACAAGCAAAATTCATAAGGCACGGTTCACCACGAGGACTCAAAAACATAATGAAATATTGAATTGCTTTTATTTTTTGCTCTTCACAGCTTTGAAAAGTCAGATAACTTCTACTTCCATATTACACTGTTGGAATGCACTCAGCAAAATAAGGTAAGTGTATTTACACAAAGACAAAAAGATGTGATAATGTGCATAAGTAAAACTTAATTCAGATGATATTTTTGAAATGGTTCTAAACTTCAGTCATTAATCAGCATTACTATATAAAACAAGAAAATGTTAGATTTAAATATAAACTAGGATGCTTTTTCTAAAACTAGCTGCTCCGTAGCTTAGGATTATTAATCAAGTAAGTTCCATGTGAGGTTGCTGTGGTTCGGTCTGGCTGTACTTATGGAAAAACCTAAATAGCAAAAAAAAAAAAAAAAAAAAAAAAAAAAAAAAAGAGAAAAACAGAGGTGCCTTAACTAGGAAATTAGTCTTATTTGTTTAAAGTTAATAATATTTTAAAGGAAACTCAACAAAATATCGTTGTGCAGATATGAATGAAGATATTGAACTAAATACACAAAATTTGAATCTTCATTTTTCTTAATATCTGTATTCATATTGCGTGCAAGCTATGCAAAAAAAAGTCTACAGTTTTTCCAGGGTAATATGATAGATTATTAACAACCTTAAATTTTGCTTTGAATTAAATTGTTCAAGCACAATAGCTTTCATTCAGTTATAATTCTCGGACATGATTTTTCTCTCATTTAGTGTGAAAAGTGACTTTTATTTTTTTTAATTTATACAACTATTATAATTTAAAATTTTAAAACCTTGATGTTATTTATGCAGTAGCTTCTTTACTGATATTTTTTTCTTAAAAATAAAATAATTTAATGGAATTCTCATTATCTATTAACAAGCATCGTTATTATTATTATTATTATTATTATTATTTATATCACTGTTAATAAAATAAAAGCATTGCATACTTTGAAGTCTTTTTTAGTCTATAATAAATCCAAACAAGTCTGAAAACTTCAATATTCCGATTTTGTGCAGTTTACATTAATCCTTGAAAAGTTATGACTTAAGTGACTTTTTAAAGGACCTTTTTATGTAACATAAATCCATTATGTATCTTTAACTTGTTTCACTGTTCTTTATTTATTTACATAAAATGAGTTTGATAGGATAATTAGAAAAACAAATGTTTATGGCACCTCAATACTTTCCGGTGAGCGGAACAAGTATTGGCGCAAAAGTTCAACAAAAACGCAGTACCAGTTAATTTCGTAATATCTGCCTGCAGAAAAAGAAAATACGAAGCAAAGAATCCTAAGAGCAAATTAATTTACAACACAAAACAGATTCCAGCAACTTTTTACATTTTTGCCTAATGAAACTTGCATGCAAAATGCGAACTGTCACAGAAAAAAACTGTTCCCGGATTCTTTTTCGTTTATAGAACGAGACAGGAAAAAGAACTTCTAGGATGAATAGAACTTCAAGCGGGGGTGAAAGAAAGTAAAAAAAAAAAGGGACACTAGGGAATTATTATCTGTAAACATGCTAATGTTATTTTGGTACAGGTGACTCAAATAAACACCTACAAAGTAACACAATAAATCTGCAGTCCATCAAAAGTAAATAACGTATCTTCCATTCTTTTTTAGCGAAGAGATAATTAAGATTTTAGAAGTTCTTTTCGCCCACACCAATCATTTTTCATTAATCCAGACTTAAGGACAGGCTAGGGCTTTCCCGTTTTCAGCATTCTCTTTCGTTGTGATTAGGTTAAGGAGGAAAGAGGGCCGAAGGAAGAAAAAAAAATATTCTGCCACAAAGGAATTTCTTTGAAACGGTACCGAATTTAAACCAATTAGCTCTGACAAAAATTGTCAATAGATGGACAATCCCTTTTCAATGAAAACGTAGGAAAAGGGAAGAGTGAGTGAAGGGGGTGGGGAAAATAAAGAGAGAGAGAGAGAGAGAGAGAGGTCCTCTCTTTCCTTCCCTCTCTCTCTCGCTGAAGCTGCTCTCTATCCATGTGGAAGCATCAGTTTTGTTTCTGGAAGAAGACTGGAAAAGAAGGGAGGGGAAGATGTAGATAATGGAGAGAGATTCTTTTCCTCCTTTTCCCAAGCAAAGCCTAACGACTAACGAAGGAGGGAACCGACGAATTAATCATTTTGTTGGGAAAGAAGACTTTTTAATTAATGACTTCACCCCGCCAATTTGCGGCGACGGCAAAACCAGATTGCAGATCAATTACCGCGCCTAAATAAAAATAGATGACGGGAAGGGTAAAAAAAAAAAAAAAAAAAAAAAGTTATGACAATGAATTTCGTCTTCTTCCCTTCCAACAATATCATTACCTGCATTATTCATTCTTTCAATTTTTTTTTTAATTCTTCCCTCTGGAACTTCTTTTCTCTTTGACGATTTTTTTTCATTATTATTATTTATTGGACGACCCTTCTCTCCATTCCATTGTTTTGCATTAAACTCTCGGGCAAATTGCTGGAGACTTTATGACGCGCCTAATGAACGGGAAGACCTAATCTTCGTCCATTCTTTTTGAACTCCGAAGAGAAGGGAGGGGGGAGGGAGTAACTGCTAACGAGGCAGAATTTTACGCCCCCGCGCCATGGGAAAAATAACATTGCTGCGAGTTCACGGTCCAACGGATTTTAGAGCGAGTTCTGTCCTACTGTATTCTTCTGAGCGCGGAATTAGCGTCCTAGGGTATTGGACTGGGATGCGCTTAATTAATCGTTATCATTTTCAGTGGAGTTTTTTTCTTTTTTCTTTCTTTTTTTTTTTTTTCGCTGCTTCCGCTTGCTCATTGTGCCATTATTTCTGTTGCGTTGAATGAATTCTTAACTGTGGATGGTAGTTTTTTTCTCTAATGGAATACTCGCTGTGAATAAATACTTTTATCATTTAAATAACTGTGTCACAGTTTTTATGGTTGTTATTTATTCCAAGGCCGCAATTTGGAAAATAACTGATTTCGAATGCTTTCCCTTAGAACTCGAAATAATTATGACCCGTGTAACTGCCGCACGACAATCATTCGGGCTTCGATGTTTTTTCCATTATTTACTCATTTAAGAAATACAGTTTTAATTTATTAAGCTCGCGTCTCATAATCAGCTTTCTATTGATTATTAGAAAAATAAAAGTTTAAAATTTTTTTTGGATATTTCAGGTCTCGGAGAAGAACGAAATTTTCTCAAAAAACATCGCATATTTGTGTTATATACAGTGTGATTATAATGAAAGTTCCACTTTAAAACGATCAGTAAAGGAAAACTACTGGACCAAATGTTATCAAACTCGGTAATCTTGTAAAGGTGGTCAGGGTATTTATTATCCGCGGGAAAAAAGCTCAAAAATTTAACACCAGGGGTAAGGACGTATTTAAGGGTGGGGAGAGGGTTCAGGAGTCCGACCCCCCCACCCACCCACGAAGAAATTTTGGAGGGGGTTCAAAAATTTCGGAGGGGATCCAAACGGTAAAAAAAAGTCAGTATTTTTCTCAAAAGGATACTACCTATATCATTATCATTTTAGTAACAAAAATCAAAATTTCGTGGGGGAGGAGGTTCGGACCCCTGAAACACCCCCCCCCCTTTAAATACGTCCTTGCTCCTGGTGTTGAAATTTTGAACTTTTTTTACGCCGATAATAAATCCCCTGACCTTACACGATTACCAATTTTGATAGCATTTGGTCCAGTAATTTTCCTTTTCTGATCGTTTTAAAGTGGAACTTTAATTATGATCATCCTGTATTTGGATGAGTTATGTTCACATTGTCTTTTAGCTTCATAGCTTGTTTCTATCTCATTTGTTTCTAAAGACGATGGTTGGATCAATAAAATTGCTTAAGCACTCTCAGTTGGTCTAAATGCTAACTCAGCATATATATAAGTGAAAAACTAGTATTTTCTTAATATTTTCTTGCCTTTTGCGTTTTTGTTCGTTTTATTGTACATGTATAACTGTGTGGTTCATTTGCTTTTCTATTCTTCTATTTAAGCATTGTTCTTCTGGATGTATTCTTTTTTGGTACTTTGTACTTTTTTTCTACTTATGTGATGGCAACATCTTTTATTTAAAATTCTTGTATTGCCATCTACCTTGGACTTTTTCATATTGTTTAGGTCATTTTCCACGTTTTTCTCGTGATACTAGGTTCAATATCTTGGCTCTTTTTGCTAAGAAACATACCGAAGCCTTGCAATTTTTGCTACTTTTTCGTACATCTAATGGTGGCACCTGAACAGTGAATTTGGTGCATGCAAATTTAATTTCCTTTTCCATGGTTGCCATCACCTTCTGTTCTCTACCTTTTGTCAAATTATGCATCTATTTTTTGTTCATAAAGTTTATGATTTTTCTTGCTGTTTCGGATAAAATTATTTTTTTGAAGATATAAATTTGATCGATTGTTATTAACTGTAATCCATGATTCTCATATTTGGCTGGGTAATTTTTTAATTTTTTGGCTGGGTAAGTCTGGACCCATAGCTTTTGTTTAAAGGGGGTTTGATCAGTCTAAGCACATCGTTGGAAGGATAAAGAATACTTCTGTTGCACATTGCAACTTGGAAGTGTAAAAATTGAAAAAGTTAAAGACATTTTTAAGTGGTAACGTGAAGATATTTTTAAGTGGTAATGTGTCGTAAGAGGACATGATAATACATACTGTAGAGGCAGTGACGTAGCCAAGGGTCTTAGTTAGGGGGGTCATAACCCCCATGAGGATTTTTTTTGCCATACAAAATGTATATTCTTCACTCCCTTATCACACACACCTATACATATATATGAGTTGAAGCAATCGTAACCCCCCTCCCCCCTCCACCACTATGAAAAATTTCTGGCTACGCCACTGTGTAGAGAATCTTCGCTAATAAGCAGAACTGGCGTATTTGGGGAACCGAAAATCCACATGTTGCCCCACCTTCATCTTTGCATCAACCAAAAGTCATGGTTTGGGCCGCCATTTCCTCTTAAGGACTTGGCGGATCCTTTTTTGAACACCAAAAGATTACTTCAGAAAAATATTGGGAGATCCTCCAGGAATTTGTGGCCATTCAAAATGCTTTGGAGGACAATAGTAATAGCTTGTGGTTTATACTAGACGGTGCCATGTCACATCAAACGGCTGCAGTGTTCGATTTTCTCAACGAGCATTTCGGTGATCGTGCCATTGCCCTTGACCACGAAAAGCATACGAAAAGTGGCATGCATTGGCCTCGTTATTCTTCATATTTGACGCCATGAGATTTTTTTCTTTCGGGATACTTGAAACACTAGGTGTATCGTCACAATCCAAAAACTGTGAATGAGCTAAAACAATAAGTCTCTGTTGCTTGTCAGAACATTCCAGCTGAAATGTTTGCACGGACATCTGCGAATTTTTTACTCAGGCAGCACCTCGTCGTTGCTGCAGACGGTGGTATTTTGAAAACATTGTTTCATAGTTTTTCCTAGTCAGCAGCGCCATCTGTTGACGAACTTTGTAAATAATTTTGAAAATTCGAAATAACAAATTTCCTGATAACAAAGCAAAATGCAGCAAACCGTACATTTCTATCGCCTTCCGTTTTTCTTTAATTGATTTTTCAAATCGTCAGTCATTTTTGGGTCACCCGATTTTTTCTCTTCATTCAATGAGATTTCACCTTATTGGCGTGATTTAGCTTCGAAAACTGACACAGCGTTTATAACACTTAAATCAGAAAAAAAAAAAAAAACATATAACTAATGAAACGAACCTTAACTAAACAAATAGATCAACTTTAACGGCAAACGCCAGTGCTGTATCGAGTCTGGCAACAACCAAACACGTTATGCGATCGAATTTTCCACTTGCTTTGTTTTCAAACGTGAACCACGCAACGCATTCACAATGCTTACGTTGAAGATTACGTATTTTCGCTTCCCTTTCAGATCATTTAATTACAAATGCTCAAAAGCTTTTTTCGTAATATGCATGCCATTGAATGCACTGCACTTGTTTGCTTTCAGGTTCGAAACTTGTTATATCCCGAAAAGGCACCAATCCCATAGTGTCACTGAGAGAAGATTTCTGTTATCTGTCAATGGTGGCACAAGTAGTCATAACTAAAAAATTGCATTGGTCCGACATCTACAAAAGGCCATCCCCGATGACACCCACTTGTATATCGTACTGTCCCCTGTCACTCATACAGTAAATACTGAGATTCTGTACCCTTTTTGTTTGCATCCCTGAAGGTTTACAGCTTGATCATCCTTTAATTATAATTTTGCTGTAAAGTTCGATACTGAATAAAATTTTATGCTGAAGCATAAAGTAGCTGTTAGGTAGGAGACCAACCAGTTATATTTCTGATAAGCATTCAAGAAACATGACACTGGTTAGACATGCGTGTGGGTAACTCATACTACACGGTAACTCATGCTACATATTTTTAAAAATGGCATTTTCAAATATGGTGTAGTAATAAAAAATACATTTATTTCCCTTCAACAAAATCCATGCTGGTTTAAAATTTTTTTTTCAATAAATCATTAAAAACCTTATATAAGTTATTAATTTTTTGAAAGGTGAATTAAAATTGCCTGGTAATTCATGCTACCAAAAACACAGACATTGAATTATGGGCAGAAAAGCTAATTTTATTTCTGCTACAATTCTACTTCTTAAATGCTATAATCTTTCTAAGTAGTTTGTGTGTATCTTTCCTATCACAAAATATCATTAAGTATGCGATTAGTAAATGGGGTTTAGTATGGGATTTTATAAAATTGGTTATTAAATTAAAATATACCAAGTGTGTGGTAACTCATGCTACATGACTGAGTAACTCATGCTACAAACTACAACCAAAATTTTCTGATGTCTGACTTTGAAGTGTTGTCATTTTGATAAAAAAGAAACTTTTACACAAAGTAAAACCTTGTCAACACTTCTTCAAAAATTCAGAATAATTTCTCATACAATTTATTAAAACATTAAAAATGAAATTAATGGCCATGTGCATGTTCATATGGAATTGCCCGATTCCTTATTTGAATAACTTAAGAAAAGGCACTGACTTCTGCAGGGAAAAAAAAAAAGGAAAAAGAAAAAATGAAATACTCCGGCCATTATGTCATACATTACGCAAGTCGGATATTTTTTTCTCCCCGAAGTTTGTAAAATTACTTTAGCTGTCTGACTTCGGAAATTGGGATTCGTCTTCATTCATCGCAAATTCTTTCAATAATGAACTGAGGAAGTCCTTGAAACATATTCTTTCGTGGAATTACTGTTCTTCAGGAGTTTAAACGTTGAACGTGAATTATCAGAAAGAAATCGCATTAAATTTTGTTAATTGCTCAAACAACTCTCTCTCGCTCTCTCTTTCGCTCCTGCTACTTTCCTGTTTTAAAAAGCTGACCGTAATAAAACTTCAGCTCTTCTTTTAGGCATCGGAGAACAAAAGGCGAACAACGCTCTATTCAAAATAAAGAACTCTAGACATATTGTCTAGTGCTCTGAATTCAAGCTAAATTTTCCCCTTTTGTTTTCTCTCCTTTTCTGAAAAATTTGCACCAAAATAACATTCTCAGAGAGTAAAAAGAAAAGAAAAAAAGTTATTTTTAATTTTTAGCCTATTGTTTTCTCTAAAAATACAATCTTCTTTTTAGTTGTTACGTTAAAAAAAATCACGCAGTCCTTGTTTTCGCACGTGTTTTATTGTTGTAAGAACGTTACACTTCCGGTATGAATTTGCAAAGTCGGAAATGTCGTCATAGTGAAGCAGTATTTTATAAAAATATTTTGTTTTGAATAGTTTCTTTAATAAAATTAATGTTTTGAGGTATTTTTATGTAATAGACCAAAACAAAATATAAAAGATGTAATTTTCTTTCTATTAAAATGCTGTAAGAGAATATTCTATTTAATTTTAGCATTTTGCGCTTGAAGTCTGTTTTGCTCAAGCAAACCAGCCACTCGAGACGAATTAATTGATCCCGCCCAATATCTACGGAATATGATCAATCACTTTTTGTAAACAGTAATTTTCGACTTACAATATTACAAAATATCTAAGCTTAACGAGTGAGTTGGTTACTGTGCTTTAAAAAATATTCAAAAAATATACTGTCAACAAAAAGTGGTTAGTTATCTTCCATAGCTTTTGGCAGTTATGGATTTACCGTTTCACATACAGTGGTGAGTGTGGGGTACCTCTCGAGTTACCGCATCACATACAGTGGTGACTGAGAGTCACCTCTCGAGTGCAAAGGTTTCAACATGAAATGAAAAAAGTGTTATATTTCAAAACTATGCCGAAAATCTAATATATTTCATGCTTAAAAACCTGTTAAAGGACAAGATGAGCTTATTCACTTGATGATGATAAAATGAGAAGCCAATCAGAATAATTGTACTGTAAAAAGGGGTGTATTAGTTAAATAAACAGATTTCAGACGGAATCATTTAAAAGATGTATAAAATTTAACCTAATTGCGAAGATTTACGTATCTCTCAATTTCTATCTTCAAAATAATTCGCTTGCCAGACTACTCGGGCGTATTCTATTATTATTACAACCGCATTATGTACGATTCCTGTGCGATGTGCGGGTGTGAACAATAATCTGAGGCAAACTTGTGAACGAAAATGGCCTCGATAGACGACATTGAAGAAGACAGCAACTTGTTAGTGAGTACTTCGGTTTCGTACATTAATGAGTCATTAGAAACGGATTCGCCTGTGCTACCAAACGACACCGCCGAGTGCTCGTCATTTTCGCAAGCGCGACTTCTCTTGCTTGATGGAATATTTTTTCAAATACATATCTGAATAGTCTACAGGTAATAAAATCACAGCTGTGTGTATGAAATGTCCAAGCGATGTAATCACTAAAGTTAACGGATATCATAACTGTACAAAGAACTTTTTGATTCACTTGAAGCGTAAACACGGAAACCAAAGCGTTGAAGAGTATATACAAAACATATGTAAAAAGAAAACCGACGTACAGTAAAAAGGTGATACTATTGTTAAAACCAAAACTACTAAAACAAAGAAAACAAATGAGAAATTACCCCAAAACAATTCCATGAAAATATTTTGAAATACTTTATACACTCCATGATCCCATTACGTGCAGTGGACGATCCATATTTTTCAAAAATATTCACGGACTTGGAAATATCTAAATTGGCTTTACTCTAATGAGTCGACGTACACTAGGGCGTCGTATCGAAAAACACTACGAAAGCCAAGTGACGAAGATAAAGTCCGAACTAAAAGAAGTTGACTATGTCTGCCCAACAATAGATATTTGGTCTAGCAAAAAGAGAAGTTTCAGTAACAGCGCACTGGATTGCAAAAGATCTACGCAGAGTTTCAGTGGCATTAGCTTGTCAAAGATTCAAAGGCGCTGACAATTACGATCAGCTATCCGATATAATTCAAGAAATTAACGGAGATTTCAACGTCAATACAGATAAAAGTGTTGAATCGGTGACGGATTATGGTAGAAATTTCGTATAAGCTTTCAAAATATTCGGTGTCAAATTAATATTGTTGAAGTTATGCCAATAAGACCACCTGGTGAAACCAGATGGAATTGATGAATTTTAGTACAGTGTGTATGGAACCTCGAAAATGGACATATCCTACTTTTTATCGCTAAAATTTAAGAGATCCCACACCAGTCATATTTTAATTGTTAGTTTTTATTTAAATTCACATAAAACAATTGAAAATTAATTAATTGTTAACTGTAGCAAATGACAATTGACAATTAATTAATTGTTAATTACTGCACTACAATTAACAATTGATCAATTCTTAGTTGTTACGGCCACAATTAACAAGTAATCAATTGTTAATCTTTAATTGTCCTTACAATTAAAATTTGCCCAACACTGCTCTGGGACCGGATTTTCTATGTTAAACGTATAGCGTACACTCTTGCGAGCAGCATTTGCAATTCCTCATTCTTCGAGTTTTCACTGCAGGGTTCGTACGGATACTGGATTTGCCAAAACTCCGAGCTTTTGAAATATTGTCCTAAAATGTTCTGATATTCTACAAATGGTCCTGTTCTTCTTATAAATATGGAAAGAAGTTCTCTCGAATACCTCAAATAGTAGGACATCTTAGGACAATTTTTTAAATTTTAGGATATAAAGGACCCGTACGAACTCGGCATACGCTGAAGGGAATTCACGGGGCGAGATTTTGCGATCTAGTTAATGAAGGTATTTTTAATCACAGCCAAATGAATTCATGTGTCCTGTAGTACTGTCTGAGCCGCAACTTACAGAGGTCATTCCGAGAATGCTGGATTTATTGGTTAAACTGACTCTACATAACAAATAGAATAAAAACTGTAGAGTGTTTTAAACGTAAGCATTTTTGTTTTTGTAAACAAAAAAAAAGTCCAATTACTTGTATTATAAAGACCAAAGTCAAACTTTTTCATTGAAGATTTTTTACTAAAATATACAGATTGAAAGAAAAATCATCATATTTGTATTTTATAACGTAAAAAAGCTTGATCATTATGGAGGGAGGTCACTATCTCCAACCCCCGACCGCTCTTCCCCTCCGGGCCCAAGTTTTCTCTCTACGGGCCTGCCCGAACCCAAAGCAGATAAGCAAAGATGACGTACTAAGGCCTATTTAGAGTTCGAGTGACTTCAATGTACAACAGTACGAAGAGATATCTCGAAGTGGGAAAAAAAAATAAACGGTCGCAGCTTTCCTTCCGTTTAATAGATATGCAGTCACATTGGTTTACTCAAGTTATATAAGGTACAAATCGGTAAATTCGTATATCCTCAGGAACCATCCTCCACGAAAAAGATGGTCACACAACTCTGGTACATATTTAGAGTACTTGAGACACAATTCCTAACTTCGCCCACACAAAATAAACTTTTCCTTGCTAAAAAAGCTCTGTAATGGGTATGTGAATAATTCATCCACCTTTCTCTACCCTTCTCAAGTAAACTGGCCTGATTTTTTCCCTCTAAATCCACCATCATCTGTTGCACGACGTCTCTCTTTTTTCTTTGGCATTAAGCATTCGAAGAGCAACGCCACTGCGATAGATATCCCCGAGACATCTTAACTCCAGTCGTTGAATATAAAATCCCGCAATAAAAATTTCATTTCTTACAACCCATACATCTTAAGACCTCCTCGAATAAAAATCTCACGATGTCTGAACCAATTAATTTCAAATTTTATCCCTCCCCCGGTTCTAATCCCGCGGTTAGACTTCCTCCGTTTCTTGCGCCATTTTCACAGAGGAGGCGAGCTTCTAACCTCCACCATTTCCAGGATAAAAGGGGTAGGCTACTCATCTTTCAAAGCGACTGGCACTTAGGCCCAGGATTATAGGGAACCTAATGGCTTTGCATAGATCAGCATTAACACGGATCGGATGCAGCGGCAAGGGAATGGGAATGGCCTTATTAGAATAGAAGGGCTTGGGAAAAGGGCTTGTTCATTCTGGTAAGGAAGTGGTTCCCTATTGCCTCTCTCGCGCGCGCACTCACTGATTGCGAGTGGATTTGAATTTCAACGAAAATCGATTGTCGACGCGATGCTTTTTCACGTTCGATTTCAAAGTGAATCACAAGATCTCGTTCGGAATCGGATATTTCATCTCGACATTATTCATACGTTTTCGCGAGTTTTCTCACAAGCTTTTCGCACCTTCTGTAACATAATAAGGCACAAAACGTCACGTGAAAGCAATAAAATAGAACGATGAATCAATAAAATGAATGAATGAATATCCTATCCCATTCTGTTTACAAGAAAGTAAAATCTCATTTTCCCTTTTCAAATTCACCTTTTGAAAATGCTAAAGTTGTAGTTTTTTCCGTTCGCTGACTTACTGATATTTCCACAAAGTATGCTGGACATTGTAGAATGCTTCAGACATGAACATATCTGTGCATTGCAAGCGATAATTTTGCTCATATACGAGGGGATTTCGGAAAATGAAGATAACTCACCAATAACAACAAAGTTCCTGTGAGCCCGTTGGCAACCTTAACTTGTACCTTAACTTGTAACCTTACTTGACTGTAACCTTAACTTGTATCTCGCTTTTCCCAATTGGGTCATTCGTTATTTTTACGTTGAGTCTCGTTTAGGCGCACATTTTTTAATGTCTGCGTCAATTCAGAAACCCGCCAAATGTGAATTATTTGCCGTTATATATTTTCTTCATGCAAAAGAGGAGTGTCCAGTGGTTATTTAGAATGAAATTCTATTCGTCTACTTAAAGTTATCGATATTATTCGGACGCTTTGTATCTTCACTTTCCGAAATCCCCTCATAAAAGCGAGTTGGCAATTACTAAGCAATACGAAAAATCTTTTTATCTCAAAATTTAAAGTTAAAAAATTTAATATAAGTTTTAAAAGCAACTACAGATATTCAGATTTAGCTTATGTATATTCATGTGCTTGTCGTCAAGGATTTGGCGCAGACGAATAATAAAATTCTGCACAACTCGCTGAAGGAGTGAGGATTTCTCTCTGCCATTTTCTCTAATTGAAATCATCTTTGAATCAAACTTTTGACTGTTGTAACACTCGAAGCAACTATCATTTGCTTTTACTCGGTCGCATATTTCCTTTTAGCTTTAACAGGGCTGTTATTGTTCGAATAGTAGTTCTTGACGATTGATATACACTTAGGAAAGCTGTTCACCTGAAAAGTTGCCTGGTTGTGTCTGTTCAGTCAAAGATGCACAAGGGCTATCTGCCTATGGAAGGAATGCCTTCGGCTGGGGGTATTTAAGAGGCTCTAACGCATTTTCACGTTACATCTATAGAAAACTGCTCAAACTCCACACCTTTGCATCGACAGCCGTGCGAAAGGCCAGAATCCTGGACCTTCACACATCAGCCATTTACCAATGTTAAGTGTCTTATCTACTGAGCCATTGGTCAAAAAATGCACAAGAAAAGCAATTAGGATGCATTTGCTGAAAAAAATCCCAAAATTTCCTGCAATCAACCGCAAAGTTTTACTAAATCTCGCCAACATTTCGAAATTTATCAAGTTTTATTTTTCATATAGCTAAATAATTGTAGCCCCAATGATAAACGTCAAATAATTCAATTTCTTTATTATTCCCTTGTAGTGGCGCACAGTTTAGGAGGGGTATGCTGGGCTACAAATACTGCTGAACTAGGTTATAGTGACCTCAATTATAATATCCTGTAACGTCAAAATATTCTATACCACTTGCCCATAGAACACAATCCCACTATCAATGTAACTCGTTGTAGAGTCATAATAATTATATGACCTTTTTAGTCACGTTATAACCAAGTTTAACGGTATTTCAACGTCTTTTTCTTGCCAAAAAAAGTATTTTAACAAGATAATTTTCAAAAATAAAATGTTTTTATTTGTTAGTGATAATCTTCAATTTTTCCATGCTCCCTTTCCCTTCATTGGCTTAGTTTAGATACATCTTCTAGTAAAGTATGCCCAAGTAAATACTTAAGGGCAATGCAGATCACGCAATCTCTCCCCGGCACCACCCCGATGGTTACGTCCACAAACATGTTTGTTCAGGAAACAATTTAAATCCATTGTGGGAAAAAGGAACTACACGAATCACATCCTCCTATCACCTAATCATCGGCGCCTGTGTACACCGCTTTAATGTTCTGAGCGAAAGGGGGATCCAATCCAACATAACATTTGACTCTTTCGTTCTCCTGCAAGAGGTGCGTACTGGACTCGGAAATTACAGGCTCTGATTTCCTGTTGTACTTTTCAGGTGAATGAGTCCCTCTCTCCCACACTTAATGTTTGTCCAACGCACCTGCTTTTGGGGATCGTTAGATGCGTGACGTCACATCCTGTAGTATAGTATTAATCGATTATTGACACTGTAAGGAAATTTTCTGATCACGTAGCATTGGTTCCAGTGCTTTCAGCAGTCAAGTACGGATCTTTAATGTGGTGCATTTTTAAGCGAGTTTTACTGACAACATATATATATTTTTATAATTGTCTTTTTCTAGTGAAAATTACTTTGTTTTTTTATTTATTTATTTCGCTGTATCTTTTGTTCAGGTGAAAGTATAAACGTTTTCTCGAATTCTTCTTTTAATTTTCTTTATTGATTGGGGGATGGAGGGGATTTATTTGAGATGCTTATAAACTTAAAGTTTCAGTGATCTTACTTCTGAAATAAAATTATGTATTGCAGAAGGTCCGAACAAATTTGAACAGGCTCAACTATCATTGTCAATGTAAACCGGAAAAAAAAAACTGGGTATTAAATATTTTCTGAATCAGAACAAAACTTAAAAAGGAAAAAACAAAGCTTGAAAATTTTCGTGTTACAAATAAATAAAACCAAATTACTTTGTATAACACACGTAAATGTTTCGAGCGGAACAAAGGATTTCACCTTTGTCAGCAGCACAGCAACTGCCAATCGATTCTTAAAGGCAGTTAACGGTGGTTATCAAAGAAAAAAAAAGCGCATAAGTTGAAGAACGAGAGAAAAAAACTCACTTTCTGCACACACATACTTTTGTTTACCTACTGAAATGCACATATAGCTTTTATTAGTGTTATGAGTGTTTTATAAAAAGTTATGTATTTTGAAATATTGTTAAGGGAAACACACTTACAATATATACTTCATAAATCCTTTTCTTTTATTATTGCTTTAAAAACTACTACTGTAAGTGAGGGCGTGTAGTCTTAAGTAGCAGAAAAAATTATGAAACAAAAATTAATGTTAAAAAAATACGTCGCTGTAAGAAAGAAGAAAAAAAAGATACGTAAATAATCCATTAACTATGAGCACGCTTGTTTAAATAATTTTCGTAAAAAAGAAATATTTTCTTCACAACATTGTAAGCTTTATATTTCCTTCAATCTCTTACTTTTCCAAAGAGGAAAAATCTTAATTTCATTTAATATCAAATATATAGTGTCGATTGCAACTGCAAGCTCTTCGACTTGCCTTTTGGCCTTTACACTAGAAGCAAGTCATGACAAGACATCTTGAAGCAACCTTGTTATCAAACTTTTTGACTGACAGTCCTCTTTCCCCGAAAAGCAACTGATCAGCAGGCAGTGGACACGAGTCCTCAATTTTTGTATCAATCAGCGGCTAATTAAATGCTAATGCAGTTATTTTTTACAGCGCCCGGTGTTTTCATACCAGCTTTGTGACACTTTACACATGTATCTGTCATTTTAGATTTTAATCTTGGATGCAGTTTTTTTAATAACACGTTGACGCAGTTGTGATATCAGATCTTTTTCATACATTTAAGCGCCTTTGTGGGTATTATTAAGAGAAAATTTACGTCTGAAAAAAGCTAATAATTAGTATTTCGCTGATCTGATAAATAGAAAACAGAGTAGAAAAGAGATTGTTTAGTATTTTGCGACAAGTATGCTGTGTAATAACATGTATTGAGTTCATCACCCATCAACCACAAGCACTAGCATTCCGTTACTGAAAAAAAATTAAATAAATAAAAGAAACGCATGAAAGCTGTTCCTATTCAGTACTGAATATTAATAGGATGACAAGTTAACATATTTTTCGGGAACATTCAGCTGTACACACAGAAATACAACCAGCATAGACGTAAAAATGCAGAGTGTAAAAATTACACCTTAAAAGTACGAGGTAAAACCAAATTTAGCGTAAACATATGCAAAATATTCTCTATAAGTATTCTCTATAAATATAAGATATATTTTCAGTTCGTTACACTGTTAAAAAAACTACTTAAAAAATGAGTACTTAAATGTACTCTTAATTTTTAATTAAACTTTCTTCACAAATGACATGCTTAAACATAAATTACAATTCAAACAATGAGTGCATTGTCGATTAAATTTAAGAGTAAAGTACTCGGAGCTATTACAAGACGACAAAGTACTCAGAAATGAGTACATTTTGCTTATTTCTAAGTTCCTCGTTTTCACGGTGTATTTTAAGCTTGCAATTGAGACTAACTACATTTAAAGTCACTTTGACTATCACGATGCACGTACATAACACCTGTAGCCTCAAAAACGGACAGTTGTATGAAGTTCACATTTTAGTCTATGCAGGTAATGTTATTAACATGTATCAGTTGCAGGACGCAGTTCTTCAGTACTATTTGTAATGAAGTCGCTATGATAAAATCGCTTATTTGTGGTTGGAAGATTCATTATACATAGAAATTTTCAATATACACAGTTTAGAAGTCAGTAAACACCACTATTTTAAGACTATAATTTAAAGAGTCTTTAATAACTTAGGCTTTTTACTAAAAGTGAAATAATAATTTTCAAACTTTCATTAAAATAATTGTAAATCATAAATACAAGCACCGATTATCATTTCATGGGCCCCGGGATTTCAGAAATTTCGCCCCCCTCCCCTCCAAAAATATTCGGAAAAATTAACAAAATTTTCTAAAATCATATTCAGTCGAATCCAGTTAATTGGAATATATTGGGATAGGATCAGTTTGGTCTTAATAACCATCTGGTGCAATTATGCCCCAAGATTTCAAGAACGAACATGTTACATATATTAAAATGTTATTATGACCTTTATTGTACAACACCAGTGTCTAGGAAATACGAAAACCAGAATTACTGTTGTATATGAACTTTAATTGAAAACTAAATTCACAAATTTTTCACAGCAATCAACTCGGCATGATTTAATAAAAAAAAATCATAACCAGACATTATATAGACCACATAAAATTTAGCTAAATACTTTTCGAATGAAAAAATTCAAACTATTGGTAGAGAAAATTTTTATGATCAATTTGGGACCCCACAAATGTGGGGGCCTAGGGCAAGTGCCCGAATTGCCCATGCGATAATAAGGCTCTCGATAAACGTGTACTTTAAGGACCTCACGAGTGAAAATATTTCCTAACTTTAAACAGTTTGCATTCTGATTGTTATTTTAAATTGTTTTGCATTCTTATTTATTTTCCACTTTTAAAAATATTTCCGAAAATGTAATCGACATTTTTTTTTCTCGACTTATAAACCAATTTCAAAATCGAGCATTTATAAATAAAGTGATTGTGATCGCACATCACAAAGCTATAAAAATGATTAAAATAAAACTAATTAAAATAAAATAAAGATGGGGGGGATGTTAACATGAGATTGCCACTTTGATCTGCAGAGAATATTTTCAATGTTGCAAGTGTCATGAATGCTTCCAATTTGTCCACGGTTTGGTTGCAGTTAAAAATTTCGCCGTATGTGAGAATTTTCCTTCTTGTGCGGTTCTGCTGTAATTTCTCTAAGTTTGAAATTCCGCATCGCTGAAAATAATCCCCAATCACTTGCATCTACCGAAACAGCAAAGAAGACCCTTTCATTAAAGCTGATAAACGACTATCAGACTGACGAAAAGTCACCGCCCGAGAGCTGTCCATCCAGCTATTTCTAAATGATATTTACTCTCGGCTCTCTGTGCAGGAACGCTGAAAGCAGATCATCAACACTCTCACTTTAAAATTATCTCGCCGGCATTCGCTCGTTCCCTCGGCGACTATCAGCGCACACGCATGGCTTGGGGACTTGAAGTCCAGGGCCGGACACTGCACCACTGAGTGCCTCTTGAGGAGAACCGCTGGAAAAGAGGTCTTCGTATCGTAGCAACGGCAGACTGAAAATAATTCTGCCTCCCCCCCCCCCCTAAATGAGAAAGTGATGGTGAAATAGAAACCATTAGAGAGCTCCATCAATATGGATTGTGCTGAGAAAAGAGGAAATGAAAATATTTTCTTTTTTCATTTTTTTTTTTGCATTCGTAAATAAATTCGGATCATAATTTTTTAACCCTTTGAGGCGCAACCCTTTCCCAATGCTGAAAAAAAGGGCAGCCGTTGACATCGCTCGACTTAACTACCAGCAAGATGGCGGACGATCGAAACGTTCATCGCGTGCCACAGATCTAGAGATCCTTTTGAACGCAGCTGGCTGTGCTCGCGCAGCTGGCTGACTGTGCTCGCGCACAGCCAACTGTCGTCGAAAAAGGGTCTCTAGATCTGTGGCACGCGATGAACGTTTCGATCGTCCGCCCTCTTGCTGGTAGTTAAGTCGAGCGATGGAAACGGCTGTCCCTTTTTCAGCATTGGGCAATGTATCCAGCTGTTCTCGCATTCTTCCATTTTACAGCAGATGTCAGTGCTGTTAAAAACAATCGTGACAATTTCTTGACGGGAAATGACGTGCTAAAAAATAAAAGATTCTGTGGAGCTCTGTCACCCGCAACTATTTTCATAGAAATCTAATCTATTCTTCGTGACTGGAAACAGTCAAAACGTCAGAGTTTGGTGTTCCCAGAGCAGGAACACTGCGTGTTAAAGGGTTAAAGGTACTTTAACCATCGAAGCGCCTTAGAACTGGACAAAATTGTGTGTTTTTTTTTTCTTTTTTCTCACTGTTGACTTTGCAGTTTCGCGTGTAACAGGAGAAATGATATCAAGTTGAAGCTTTCCAGTTCGAATCCAGATTTAACCTGTTCATACTTATCGATGTAAAGGCACGAAAGTGGATCTTCACTTCGTGTTGTAAAGTAACGACAAAATGAATACCCGTATGTGTTCTCTACAGACTCACTACTCCCATTACTAAATATTCGTTATTCAAAACACTAGATCCGAATCTGAGCCAAAATAAGAAAATCATATTTCGGATCTTTCAAGAACTGATGCTTATATCAATCGTAGAGAGAATAACTACGGTTTGCTCCAGCCATATCCTATTTTATACAGTAATTTTTCAATATGATCAATAGTCTGTTTTCTCTTATACGATAGAAAATACGTTTATGAAAATTAATGAATCATCGAAAGCCCTTCGTAGGCTTCTTCAATGGCCCACACCGTTGAAAAGCATTTGCGACTTTTCGATCATCGGTTCCCTATTCCTCACCACTGAACAGGGGCGTAGCCAAGGGGGGGTTAGGTGGTCATACCCCCCATGAGGAATTTTTTGCCACACAAAATGTATATTCTTCACTCTCTTATCACACACATGTATGCAGCTGCAGTAGTCGTACCTCCCCCCCCCATGAAAAATTTCTGATTACGCCACTGCCACTGAACTATATGAATCCAAAACGTGCAGAAAAAAGGATCATACGAGAGCTCTGTTGAATCTGAAATGGGGCTGTAGCAAACAGCATGCATGTACTTTCACACATATCTTAGTACTGGCACACGCATACTATGTCGGTAAATGATAAAACATAGGAGAACTGAATTCAACCTCGAAACGAACCCAAATACTAAGCACATCCTATTTCCTTCGAGTTTTCGAACATGCATAAACGACTGGAATCCTTGAATCAGAGAATCAACCGTTACTCAATATCGGTTGTGCATTTTGCTATATAGTTTCATTCGTTGTTTTTTTTTCAGGAGTTGCCTACCAAGATGGGTCCTTGAACAGGGGCAAGGGGCAAGTTTCATCGTTGCGTCTTCCCAACGATAGGAGCGAATTCATTAAGCTCGTGTTCAAGCTTCAAAAAGGAAAAAAATAGGATCCTCACATTGGAACAATTCTGCACGCATTACTGAACTTATGGGCAATTTTAATATTGAAAAATATGGGCAATTTTAATATTGAATAAGTGGCTAAAAGCAGCTACATTAATAAGAAAAATAATTGTAATTACTTCTTTCAAATATTTCAAAACAAGTTGAAACTAATTTATAATAATTTTAGTAGTATTTTAGTTGCTAACAACATGCATTTTTTGGTACTTTATTATCCCGGCGGCCATTCCCGCCAAACTATTTTTTCGTCAAATGTGCTGGCAAACCGTTGCCAATTGTATTCTAAACCATCAATAATTTCATGTTTCCGGCATTTATCTTGGCAAAAAATCGCCCGTCTTGCCGGACTGCCGGGATAATACGTAAGTACATATTTTTTTTTTTTTTTTTTTTTTTACTTCTCAATTCCTCAAGCTGCTAAAAATTCAATTTGGAAAGAAGGGGAAAAGAAAAAGAAAATTTGTTTTTGTATTTCATTATAAAAGTTATATTTTTCAGATATAGTGATGTCAATTTCATTAAAATTTCGTCCTTTCAAAACTTGTGTGTGTTGAACGAGCTATCACTACTCTGTACTGCTGTCACATCTTTCAGAATAGCTTAGCATAAGAGTTTGATAAAATCGACAATTTTCCAATAAGTTCACACAAGTCAGTCAACAAGTGAAATTTTTTTTTTAATAAGTTGCTTGAAAAATTAATCACTTTTTCCCTGTTTCAATCTTTTTGTATAAGAATATAAATAAAAAAGAAGTAAGAGCGTATTTGGACAAAGAGAAGTATACTATGTGAGTGATAATGAATGAAGTTAGATAAAGTTTAGAAATAGGAAATAGTTTTGAGTCATAACCTTTGAGGGTTAATTCCAACGCCTAACATAAAAAGGTATTTTAGTGGTATGAAGGAACAAAAGATTACACAACCCGGCCCTTTCTTTTCAAATACATTATACCAGAAAGCAGATGTATCGTACTGAATAATAAGAACTACAAAAAATAAATAATTCATAACGATGACAAAGGAACGACTATGCAAATGTTAATGTAAATGATTTGCAAATACATTGTACATTCTCGTCATATCTGAAAAGAGATAGCTATTTAGAAATTGAAGATGTTACTTTTCTAATTCAATAATTCAACACTGTGAATACAAGGACTTGAGTGTGACTGGTTTAACGAGTCACTGCACATGTAGTTTTCGAATAGACGACGAAAGCAATGGTTAAATTTCAACGCTGAAACACAAACAAGTCTTCAGAAAATGCTGACGACGCACGACGCGAGATGAATTGGCCTGCGACACATTAATAAGCAACGGGGGGTTTTAGTGCATTCCTCGCCGGCAAGGGAGAGTTATCCAGTGTCTGTGTCAATATTCTTGAGTTCTACTTTAGCTTAATACCTCGGTACCAATAACGCCAATATATTGTTCGATAAAAAGCCGCACTAAACCAGGGAAGGCTCTTCCAAGCCTCTATAGATATACTACATCGTTTTATGAGGAAGGAGAGAGGGTGGTGCGGGAAGGGAGGGGGGGGGGGGGTACAGGGAGGACTAGGAAAGTGATGCGGAGAACAAGGAGGATGGAGATCTCGCCGCAGACGGTTTCAGGGGGGTGCTCGAGACCTCTGGAGTGCCGCCGTCAGCGAAACGAAAGAGGTGAACTCTCGTATCTGTGCATCTACCTCCCCCTCCCCCCACGCCCCCTTCCTCCTCTCATCCTTGCCGTATCCCGAGGGGATTGCCTCTTCAAGATTCGGGTTGCTGCAAAATCTTCCATCGCCAAGCAGTTTTGTTGCCAAAGACATGATGTTAATTTTTCAAATTTAAATTATTATTTTTCATTTTTTTTTAAGGAGCTAGCACGCGTTTTTATAGGTCGATTGTTATTTTTTCTTGAGTCTGGAATTTAAAAGTTTATTTCTCTCTTTAAATATGTTTTTTTTTCTTTCTTACCGATCTATAAAAAATAATTTTATCTTTGGAATGGTTTTAATAGTCAAAGAACTTCGGTTGAATTTTCATTTTCATTTATTATTTTATTTAAACCACTGATTTAATTTTTAAATATTATGTCCCAAAATGCTCAAATTTCGATCACGTCAGTTTTTCTTTCTTTCTTTTTCTTTAATGCAAAACCTTTAAAAGAATCATCTATCTTTTATAATAAAAATATTTTTGAACAGTGAAATTCTTTAAAAATGAGTTTTCTTTGATGAATGAAGTTCCCCTTTTGCTTTAAGCAGGTTGTCAAAAAATTATTTTTTACATTCAGACAGAAATTTGTCGGGACTAAAAATTGTTTAAGTTCTACATATTTAATTTTAGAAAAAGTAACTCGTGTTAGTAAGTACGAAAGTTTTAAAATATTTGTAAGAGTCATGCTATTGTTAATAACCTTTATTCAAAATTAATAAAATTTATTAATAATCGTATGTATGAAATTTTTTTAAATTGATGTAATCGATTTCTGTATGCAAGCAATACCCGATGGAAACGTAAGACTCTGGCTAAAAGAACTGCTCATTTCTGCACTAATACTATTAAAATTTTTAAATAGCATGCAATTTAAATAAAAGCATTTTTCAAAACTTTAAGTGTTATACTACTCAGAAAAAAATTTGATTTTGTAAGACACGAACTACAATTTTCTCGCCTATTTTTTAAAATTTACTTATGACAATAAACAAAGCCAAAATTTATTCTATAAAAAAAAAATGTATAAAAGTGTTGGCTAACAATATTATACCAAAATCGGGATGTAATAAATATATTAGAAATATAGCACATTTTAAATACTTTTCTTTATTAGACTCATAAATATGTTTAATCTGCTATTTTAACATATTACAATGATATTTTAACGCAATAGATTGGGCTAAAATATTATTTTTACCCAATATTACTAATAAGCCCGATATACGAAAAATATTTTACCCAACATTGGTTAACTCTATACAAGGTGTTGCAGAACATCGTGTACAAGAATACAAACTTGGAGGGAAGGTAGACACTATCGTTAGGAACCATAATTACATAGGAAAGCATAGGTGGAAATCGATAGGTGGTGCTGTACGCGAGCTCTCAAGGTCGTCAAATATGGGCTTCCTCATTGCCATATTTGCCCCACCATGGTCGAATGGATAAGACACTGAACATGGTAGATGGTCGGAGTGTGAATGTCCCGGCTTCGGGCCTGTCATGCGGCTGTCGATCTAACGGTTTAGAGCTTTGGGTGGTTTTCTCCGGATGTGACATGAACACGCGTTAGACCCCCGTTAAAAAGTCCTCTACCCAAGGCACCCCCTCTCCAAGACAGATGTCCCTCTTATAGGCTTGCCATATAACAAAACAAATACATCTGCCAACATTTACGGTTTTTTTCGGAAGATTATCGACCACAACTTTCAAACACAGTTTTATTTCACATTAATGATTTGGATTTATACAAGCATCAAATTACCGGGGAAAAAAAGAACTAGTGGTAGATAATCTTCCCCCCAAAAAACCGTTACGGCAGATATGACAATCACAAAGCCACACGAGCCGATCTGGAGAGCTCGCGTGCAGCGCCACCTATTGATTCTCGACCCTGCTTTCCTGAACAATTATAGTTAATAATGATGTTGTCTGCCTCCCTTTCAAGTTTGTATATGAAGTTCCGGGACACCCTGTAGTAATGTTCGATGATATCCTAATTGTTATTAAATATTGAGCATAAATTTAGTATGATTTCAATGTAAATTTAACTCAACAAACATTGGTATATAAATTTCCGTATCTTAATGTATACATAGCTGTAATTGTAATAATGGAGGAAGATAAGTATTGTCTCTCAATATTGCATCAATATAGATTTTACTTTAAAAATATCACGAATGTTCTTCTAACACTGAGTAAACACTTAAACAATGTAACACGATATTAGCCCAGTTTTGATGTAGCGTTATTTTGTTACTACAACACCCGGCAATAAATACACACCCACATACAAAATATTTATTTGGCGACCATTTTCTGAGCGATAAATCACTTCAGGATGCAGACCTCGTGCGCTCTTCACCGTATTTGCGATCCGCATCGGATAATGAAAAGAATCAGCCGCGCGCGTGCAGGTGTGCAAATCCAACGACAAGAAAATCGTGCAAATTTAAAGATAGCGGGACAGCTATCCCTCCACCCCCCCTCCTCTTTTTAATGAAAAGCACCGCGATTCTAACACGCCCTCTTAAGTTTGCACACCCCCCCCCCCCCTCTCTTTCCGATTGCGTCTAAAGCCGATAAAGCAAAACCAAATCTCTTGAGGTTTTAAAAGCGGAGAAATTTCCATACGGACTTGTTTAATCTGGAAACTTGCAAATTTTCCCATCCCGTCCCCTACCAAAACGCGTCCTCTGCGCGGTACTCTACACCCCTCCCCCCCCCCCCCACACTCCCTCTCCCTTTTCTAAAGTTTCAGATATCGTTCCAAATCCCCTGTGATAGCAGTGAAAACCGATTGTCGAAGTCACAGTGAATTAATTTTTATTTGTGAATAGACTGAGAGACTTATATCGTGTCGGCAAAAGAATCGGTTTCCGCCCTGGAAAGCGGGAATGAGCTGTGATTTGGTTAATCTGTTTCACTTTTGGGAATGTAACGCTACACTTTCCCACCTTTTAGATTTCTCCCATTCCATGAAATTAATCTCAATGAGCAAATGTATTTTCCACTCTTTGATGGTGTGTTAATATGCAGGTATTCATACATATATACAGGGTGGTTATAATCAGGCGCGTAACCAGGAAATTTTTTCGGGGGGGGGTATGAACTTATATGTGTATAAATAGACGGAATTTCATCACTAATCCAAAAATTTCGGGGGGGGGGATATCGGGATATATCGCCCCTGGTTATAATCAAACTTTCCCTACAAATAAAATTCTATAATCTGAAACGAGAAAGAAGATTGCCACCGATTTTGGCATACGGACTGTGCGCGAGATGCGCTCAAGAAAGTTTTCTAAAAAGTTTAGTTCCAAAAATGTCCACTGGGTGGCGCTTTGCACGGAAATTGACCTCTTGAAGTGATTGATGTAAGTTCAAAAACTAGTGAATAAACGTTGAAATTCTTTGTACATTTCGAATGAGTCATTTCCATTGTTCAACTTGCTGTGTTTCCATGCAAAGCTCCACCTAAAGGACATTTTTTGAACTAAACTTTTTTTTAGTTCCTTGAGTGCATATAATGTATATATAGCCTGCGTACCAAAGTTGGCTGTAATCCGTATACACGTTTTAGGTGAAGACCCTTGTTCAAAGGGGAAGTTTACCCTGTACTATGAAATTTCATCCGGTTCTCTAATAAAAAATATTAACATTATTTTCTTATTTATTTATTTTAACAGCTGTGTCAGTAAAACACTGTATTGGTCATTCCAGACCTATGTACAAATACGATAAACCAACCTTTCTGAAACAGCACTCTTTTACCACAATGCAGTGAATATTAATCAGAGATGAGGAAGTTTTGTTCTGTGTACTATAAAACCAATCCAACAGAATAGTAAGAGGCCGAAAATATTTTTCAGCTGTCTTAAACGCGGGTTTCTGTTAGGAAAAACGAAGCTGCATTTGACGATTTCGGTCTTCAGAAGACCTAGCAATACTTTCTTTTTGGACAGGTTTTCTCTTTATAAATAGTTCGTTTAAGACAGATTTTCGTATATAAATGTGCATATGTAATGCATGACAGTACAGTAATCTCTTGAAATATTGCATTGGTCAGTTTCTCGATATTAGTGATCCGAATAGCTTTTGAAATATTTTTGTAAACTTCACAAATTGTCGTAACGTTCTACAATATCTGAACTTTCGATACATATTGACATTTGTTTATAAATTATAGTGTTTTTAATTCAGATTTCAACGAGTCTTTGTTCTTTCTATCGGCATGCTTTTCCAAAGCTAAGGACAAGAGCATTGTCATAAGAACTAGGATGTCAAACATGTAAATTATTTTTGTGGATTTTTAAATTCTTTAATAATGGTAATAATAACAATAAAAGCTAGAGGGAAAACCTGCATTTTCTGAAGAATCTGGAATTAGAACGCTGGTAATTTTCCCTTGGTGAATTATTACTAGAATTAAATCTTGGCATTTTCAAAAAGTATTAAGAGACTACTAAAACTGAAAATACAACCACTAAGCATTTATTATAAATAAACGAGTGATATTTACACTAGAAATTACTTTAAAAGCAATAGATTTTAAATGAAATATCAACCTATTTTTTATGTAGCTGATGCAACTCAAATTTATCATCCACAGACGGAAAGATCCCCTTCCGAAAACTCTTGGTACCTCACTTGAAAGCTAATTTCAATCATATCATGAGCGATACGGAAGTAAAATTCACCAAGAGGCCTCACAAAGCAGAAAACAGTCTACGTTTTTCGGAAAAGTCAAACGCATATACCGATAATCTAGAAAATTCTATTTCTGCCTTGAAAATGATGGCCTTCAAGTTAGCATGACGTCTTATTTGATACGCTTCTTCATAAAATAAAACGAAAGATCGTAATCTTTTCAGCATCTGACAGACATCTAGGTCAAAAACAAGTGATGACTGTCATTTTAAATGATGTTATATTTCTCTTATTTATAAAAATTATTTCAAGAGATACTTTCTGCCACGCATATATTAGAATTTTTAAAAACTGCAAAGGGAAATAATCTATGAGTTTAAATATTTATAAATAATGGGGTGAGGAATATATTGGGTTGGAGGGAAAGTTCTGTCGTATTTTAAAGAAAATATTTGAATTCATTTATAAAAATATGTGTTTAATATTAATCAATTATATATGCTCCATTATTTGTTACAACCTGTTGCCATCTTTCGGGTAACCTGTGAATTCCTCTTTTGTAGAAGTTCTCATCCTTGGAGTTAAAATAGTCAGCAACTACCATAGAAACATTTTCAAAAGACTTGAATTTTTTTCTCGTTAGATAATTTTGCAGAGATGTGAACAGGTAATAATCAGGTGGTGCAATGTTAGGTGAATACGGTGGGTGACTAAGGACTTCCCATCCTAACGCATTCAGTTTTTGTTGTGTCGCCATTGCAGTATGCGGGCGATCATTATCGTGGTGGAAAACTATTCCTTATCTGGACGGTAATGCTGGCCTTTTTTCTTTGATAGCTGCATTCAATTTATCCAGCTGATTGCAGTACAGATCCGCGTTGATATTTTTTCCCTGTTTCAGCAACTCGTAGTACACTGGATCTTTCCTGCCCCACCACAAACAAAGCAGTACTTTTCGTTGATGGATACTTGTTTTTGGAATTTGCTAAGCCATCTTTGACAAGTACAAACATTTACAATATCTTTTCCAAATACCGCACATAAATTTTTACATGCAACCGATGCGTTGCTTCCTTTGTGGAATTCATATAAAATGCAGTGCCGTAAATGCACTTTATCTACTGACATGTTTTTCACTTTAAATATCACAAGTAAATGATGAACGGTAAAAAAGGACACCTTTTATATTATACAGCAGCTAAAACAACAATAAAAGCTAAAAAAACAAAAATCTAGAGGGAAAACCTGCATTTTCTGAAGAATCTGGAATTAGAACGCTGGTAATCCGATCGACTCACTAGCCAGATGTTTTTTTTTTTTTTTTTTTTTTTTAAACAAGAAAAATCACCTGCCTATTTAAAATATGACAGAACTTTCATTTCAATCAATATAATACATTAAATATAAGACATTTTTCTGCTCTTTTTTTTTTTTTTTTTTTTTTTGAGAAAATTAATAATTTTTTCTTATACCATAAGTCATTATATGTATGTAATGCACACTTACATTTATTATTATAATAAGTTAAAATGCTTTTATAATCATTAATTTACACGAGTATATTCATTTATTTATTTATTTATTTATTTTTCAGAAAAGCTGGACATCGAGTGCAAAGGGATGACTTGACCCCCTTGAATTTGAAAAATAAAGATAATTAACACACATTGATTGCACATGTATGTGTGTGTAAATGAATATATTTATATCATGATGCAAAAACAGGATAACATCCTTCCGGGGCTCTTGAATTAAGGTGCACCCCCATAAGTGCTTCCTAAAACTACCTTTTTTTATTAAGTTAAAAAAAGAAAATAAAAATAACCTTTCTTGTAGTGTATAATTTCCAATATTATTTTTTAAGAACATCAGTAAGGTTTAATTCACTGTAGAGTTAAGATATTAAAATCTGTTTCCTCAGATGTAATAAAATCTCAAGCATTTCAAGTCAAACTTCCCCCTTCCCGAATTATTACAAACATTGTAGTGGAACAATATATAAGGTAACAAAAAGTACTCACATAGAAACTGTGTTAAAAAAATGAAATAAATAAAACTTTGTATAATAGCACACATAAAAAGGTACTTATCCAACTGTACGATCGTTTCGTTCGAAAAAAAAAAAAAAAAAAAATTCCAGCCTTCTTCAGAAGTCAACACACAGTGTCGGGTGATTCTGCGACACTGTGTGTTGATTGCTGAAGAAAGCTGATTTTTTTTTTTCCCCGAAACGATCGCCTAGTTGAATAAGTATGTTTATATGTGTTTTACTATACAAAGTTTGATTTATCTCAACATATAAGGTAATTCAGGCAAAGACGTAAGTTTTTTGCGTGCTAGTATTTTTATGTGTCAACAGATAACAATACTGACCCTTTGTGTGGGGTATCTTATCCCAGTGTACACGTGGATTGTGAATTTATCTTGATTAATCTTCTTTAATAGCCGCTCTTTTTGGATTTCTCGGAGAATTAATCTGGTGTTTAAGGCTTTGCAATATTCATCTGATCATATTTAAACTTTATAAATGGATGTTGTATTTTAAATAAGATATTAAAAATATAAATGAGTTCCATATTCTATATTCTGTTGCACACACAAGGCAAGCAAAAGCGGTCATAACCATGTAGCAATACTAAAATAAGCGTGTGTAGCATCTTCACACAGTACTTGGTGGAAGACGCGACATGGTTCAGATATAAATTAAATGAACTTTAAGTGTTATTTTTCATTTCATATGATGTATATTATAGCGTAAAATATAAATGGAATAATTGCCATTTTATAATATATTTTAAATAACATAATATCTAATATTTCAATATAATGTTTGATGTCGCTTATGATATATGAGTATTATAGTTTTACTTATCTTCTTTTTTTTAAGAACTTTAAGAAAATGCAATTCACATATCATTATCAGACAGACTATACTTCGAAACTAAAAAAAGAAAATGGATAGTACTTCTTGGTCAGAATAAAATTGGATTCAATATAATAATTAAATTATTGGTCAGAATTAATAATTTATGATTTAAGTAAAGGTTACTTTTAACTCAAAAAGAAAAAAATAAGGTCTTTAGAGACGAAGATTGCAATAGTGATCATTTGTACTTGAATGAAATATTGTGCAGGCTAGCATTCGAACTTGTATTTTTATTAGTTAAATTAACTAGTTTTAGAAAATCAATTCAGTTTACAGATTTGTTTGCTTCTTCATATTGTTAATTTACAGCTAATTTTCGAATGCTTGTCTTATTTTTCTTACATAATAAATGGTGGTATCTTACCATTGAATATGGAAGAGCATGCTACAGCAGCATGAATTTATTTAACATTCAATTTTTCAATCATGTACATACTGGACAAGGAATCAGTAAATGTACATAAACACTTATTGATTGAAAAACATAGTTTTTTAACTATCGCATCATTTAAATTTTGCTCTACCAAGCAAAAAATCCGGAAATGTGGAAATTTCCTAGGGAATTACCTTATAATAAAACAAATACCATTACTTTCAGAAAAATATATTAACACTACTTATATTACTTTTATTAACATGCTCGTAAAGACTGAAAAGTAGTTTGAATAATATTTTTCTCTCTTACTCAGCAATCAAAATAATCAGTTTATTAGTATGTGCAGTAAATTTATTCAACAAAAATATCACTTTATAACTGTATCAAGAAAGTCTTGAGTTATTACTGAGCAAAAGACTTTTTAAAGAATATTTTTTAAAACAATCACTTTATAATTTGTCCACACACCTAAACAACTTTTTCATATTTTTATGCAACAGCTCGACCAGTGTCCAAGCGCATAGCACTCTGAACTGGAAGACGGAAGGTACCTGGTTCAAAACCAGGTCGCGTAGGCCGATTTAACCGTTCGGAGTTTTCTGTGGTTTTCTCCGAAACTTAGCGTAAAAACGGGTTAGGACCCCTTAGAAAGACACCCACGGTGGGCACCACACCCATAACCCGAGATCACACGTGTAGATAATTAGGCATAATCCAACAACAACAACAACTTTTATATAAAAATCTCTGTATCTGTCAATAGATAGTTTAGAAATACTTATCAATCATAAAGAAATATACGGAAACAGAAACTAGAAAAATAAAAAATAAAACAAATGAATTCTATATAACTTTTTTTGAATACCTAGAAGCTACCGAAATTCCGTAGACTCTTGTGTATGGAATCTCAGCCGCTTCCAGATCCTACAGATACACTTCTAATAACTAAACACTTGAATGATGCTTCTTCCATTTCAAATACTCCATCCTTTTCTATTAAAATGTAAGTTTTCTTTTTTTAGCAAGTCACGAAACCACCTTTCCCCAACCACTTCTTTCTCTTCGTTTTGCGTTCAAAAAATTCACCACGTTTGAAAGTTTTGTCGGAAATTTCCTTTTCACAAATTGGATTTCTATCCCCGGGTCTCAAACAGTGCCTCGAGCGGAAGATCAAGAACATATAAGAACTGTTTGCCTTCCAGAAACTCTATTTTAAATGCCTAATTTTAAATCTGGATTTCTGTGTAAAATTTCTTTTTAGCTTGAATCATTGAAAAGAGAGTGAATAAACAATTATTTTAAATATGAACTGATAAAAATACTTTTTAAATAATTTTAGGAAAAAATATAATAAAGAAACTTTCCATATTTTAGATCTATGCTCACATTTTTGGTTTTTACAAATATTCTAACGAATTTTGCAATTTATTCATATTTTAGCTTTTGAAACACAAAAATATTAGAGAATTTCTTTTCATTTATACGAAAAAAAAAGAGAAGAAATTTCTCTGAATTCGGCGAAGCAATATTGATTCAACAAGCATTTGGTTCTGCGCGATTTTAGCCAAAAATTTAGTTGAATCAACAAAACATTTGTTTAGTTACAGAAATTTTAGCAGATTAACAAACCATCTTTTGATTTAACAAATTTATTCAGTTCAAATAACTCAACCATTTTTTTTAATTCAACGAAGCTTTTTTCCACCTACATAAAGAAACTTAAATATTTTATTGATACGAAAAGAAGAGCAGTTTGCAACTCTGAAGCCGTTTAAATCTATTTTGTGCCCTCCTAGAGGAATATTTTACTAGGAGTACTTGTAACCTTTAAGGTCTCTCGCTTCAAAAAATCCTCTCGAAAATTTACATAATTTCAGATTTATTTTCGTCATGCAGCTGCTGAAAGCATCCATAATTTTTGAAAATTATACTTTTTCAACTGTGTACGCATATGGGATAATTGCGAGACGTGACGAGTTAGAGATTTGCTATTGGAGACAAGGCAGACCGATTTTTCATAACTGTATAGCGAATTTCAGAGACAAAGATTTCCAGCTGATACGCGAGACGAGACAGCCGTATTTTTCGTCTTGATACCATTCACATCACCAAATAGTATTATGCCTTAGAGATTTACTCAAAGCACCCTGACTTGCAAAATGCATCTTTTATTAACATGTCACAGGGGAAATGCAGAAGAGATTTGATTTTAACGCATCACAATCAAATGAGCATTTTTATACCGGATATCTTGACTGCAGTCACAACACATACCATAAAGCTATCGCTAATATAGAATCTTGGTATTCTTCAAGAAATACTGATAGCGCCATCTCTTGGTTGTTTCGTAAATAAATAGCTGAAGTTACGACAGTTACATCTTCCTCCTACATACCTGAAGGCCATGTCGACGAGGTGTATCAAAGGTAATTTGGTATTATTCCCAAAAGTTTCTTTAGGAGCTAAAGTTTCTTTCAAACTTCTACCTCTTTTCTTTAAGAGTATTACAGAACTATATCTCTCTATGATATTCTGTAAAGGCGTTAGAGCCGATGCATGGTAGACAACTAAAAGTTCATCAGATTTGTCCCAAATGGCTATTACAAAGCTAATAGATGCTCTGTGTGATTAAGCCAGATGTAATGTTTGTTCTTTCTAGCTTTTAACCTTGTCTTTTTTTACTTAATAGACGAAGTTTTATCCAAACCAAATCAGTTGGTTTGTAATTTGGACTTGTTCTACGAGATTTATCTTCCAACTGTTTTCTACAAAATTAAGCTTTTCCAATATTCTGTTAGACTTATAGCAGTAGTCAATACGTAAAAAGTTCAATGGCTATACTTTCAAACAGCGTTATGCTGGTTTTGGCGTCAGCAAAAGGCTGGTTTCTGGCTTTGTACTTCATGAATTCTGCACATTTTTTCAAATAATTAGTGCTATATTTCCACATACCAGTCCAGTAATATTTTGAAAATATTCTAGAAAATCTAGTTATTCTAGTTCCATCTGTTCCATAATGTGCAACTGTGGGATTTCATCGCAATGAATTTTACTATCTTCTCTCTCTTATGAAAAGGAGCTTTAATTGAACTCCCTATATTTCAGAAGATGATTAATATTGGTAAAAACCTCTGTAAAACAAGGGAATAAATTAAATTGATTAAACATAAGTATTTATTTAAAACTAGGATATAACAAGCTTAAACAATAAAACTATCTATGGAGTACATCGATGCACACAACACATACTATCAAAATCTAAGCAACTCAAAAATCCCGTTCAGTTCCCCGTTCCTGGCTTTAGGTGTTTGCCACTAACGAAAAACAAAAAGGTTTTGTTTGAAACAGCCGTATGGCTGTTCAAGTTATCTTTATGGTGCTGTTTTACAAAGTTTTTTTTAAAATTATTTTTACTCAAAAATCCGTTTACAATCAAGTCCCATATACGAATCACTGCACAAGCTGTATGGTTGTCATGGCGTTATAAACTCTCTCTAAGGTGATATGTAAATTTTCAACTAGATATATCTTTAGTTATCTTAAATTTACTTGCACTTCAAAAACCACATTGCTTCATAATGTATCCTCTTTCAATTTAACTGATAATCCAATCTGTTGTTGACATGTTCGAAGCACTGTTTTTACTTTAGATATTGTAAATGTTCGATTCCGTGTTTATTTGTAAGAAATAAGAAATGCAGCTGTTATTAAGATCTTTAAACAATATATATTTAGTTATCTTAAAATTATGGGGAAAATTAAATGGATAAACAGAAAAAAGATGCTTGCTGCATCCAATAGAGTTTTATTGGCACTACTCAATAAATGTCTCAAATTGGCAAAGTTTTCGTTGATTCAGAAAACATTTTGTTGATCCAACAAATAAACGGATGATTTCGCAATTATTTTGTTGAACTAACTAAATTAAGTTAAAACAGCACCAATAAAATTTTCCTTGTATTAAAAAATCCATTTATTTTTAAAAAAACCTCAGCTGCACTTTAAAGTATAAACGTGCGGATATTACTTTCAGCACAAAGAATCAGTACAATTCTGAAGTAATGAAATGTCAAATAAAATATTTGAAACATTATTCTCTCAGATACATCAATTTTGACAAACAACTAGTGTTTTATCTCTGTCAAATACCCCTCTGAAAAACCGTTTCCGCTTCATAATTCACAATTTACGAGCTGGCACCTCCAATAAATAAAAAATCTCGAAAATGTATAAAATTTTGGGAGTTTTTCTTCCCCTTTTCTCACCCTTTGGAAGCATACCAATTCTTTAAAAACTCTCAATCTTCTCCTTCCCAAATTTACGCTCTAAAATCTTATTTATCTTAGATTTCTGTCATATTAGAGAATGAGGGAACATACGATAAATAAATATTGCGAAATGGCGAAACATCTAACAGTTATGGATATTGTGCGATGAATATTTATGGATCAGAATGGTGGTGTGAATCCTTTGAGTGAATATGTTTGTGAATGACTGGATGGTTGCCAAGCAGATATATTCTTGCAGTTATATGAGTACTTCTGTGAATGCCTACATGAATCTATCCCATCTATCGAGGAGCAGATAAATTCATTCATAGATTCCAAAAGATGCGATTCACATATTCTAAAAAAGCGGTAGCAATCTGTATTTCGTCTATTAATTTTTTTTTATATAAAATGCAAAATCTTTTGTATTTTTCAAGTATCTTCGTTTAGAAAATTGTTTTACAAGAATAGTAGGTGAAAATATACGACGGTCTTATGTTTATCTAATAAAACTTCTATGTTTCTGATTGAGGGTCTGAAACTTTTCAAAAATAATTTTACCAGCGGTTTATGAATATTTGTGTTTCTTTTGCTGTTCTCTAAGGCCTTTCGCCTATGTAAATTCGAATGATAATTAGTAAAGATTTTTTCCTTCTCTTTAATCAGTTGTGGAACCAAAAAGATCCTCAACGTCACAGAAGATTTCTGACGGATTACACATAACAGTACTAAATCGTCGAGATTTAAACAACAATTAATTATTGAATCGACACTTTTTCAAAGAAATATAAATTCCAGAAAGAAAAAATAATGACAGTAATTGTGAACTTTTTATTAACGAAAAAAAGTAGCAAATTTCGTTTTTTTTTTAATGTATTTACGAGACGCAATTCATTTTTAAATGACTTAAAAACCACCACAAAAGTTGAAGTAGTATCTTCCCACGTGACGCTATAGCAACCCTAAAGTTGGTTAGTATTACTTTTCCCCTTCATCCCACGTTGTTCAGTTCTTGAAAGGGGAGGGGGGATTAAATTGTTAATTGTTGGCCATCTTCTGGTGGGCAATCTGTGGGATGTTTTCGTTTTAAAAATAATGTTGAGACTCTTAATCTGAGCCACAGGGATGAAGCCAAGGGCGCGGAAATACAGACGCTGACTTCTCCCAAGAGCTTTTTTCTGCAACGTAAATGATAAAAATTAAGTGGTGAAATTTCAACCTAGTTTTTGGTTGAAATTTCGCCGTTTCTATATTACACACCCTATCATCTGAAATTAACATGTATGTATGTAAAAGTACCATAGCATTTACATTGTATAGGGTATGTGCCTGATGATCGTGAATCTGGTCTGCTGTTACCTCAGATTTTGATCTTACTAGTTTGCTGAGCTATCAATCTATCTATCTCTCGATGAAAAATATATGTATATATATATATTTTTCCATGGATATTACTCGTATATTAAACAGCTAAACTTATATATAAAATGGGTGTACGAAAAGTATGGCTTGTGTCACACTTTAAAAAAGAAATTAAAAAAGAAACTAGATTTTTTTGCATTCCATAAACAAAAGGCCAAAATTTCTTTTTAAGTGTGTTGTTCGAAGAAACAGAATCTCTCTCAGGGTTTTGTACACAAATTAAAATAAACTAAATGCGCCAGAGTCTAGAAAAAAATTTAGAATGATTCTTCATGACCTGCACTTCACACCGTAATAAGTGAAAAAACGATTCTTTTTAGGAATTTTTCTGAAAAAAATTCTTTAGCATAGACCATAGAATAAAAAAAAAAGATTCTATATTTCCAAATATGGAAATTCTTCAAAATAAAATACAATTATACTACGAAATTGATTTCAAAATCCGTCGTTTGTCTCGATTTTGGCCAATATTGCCCATCATGAGTGTCGCGATATTGAAAGTTTTAAAACGTGCGCTGCTTTTAAGTTTATAATATGCTTATTTCCCTATAGTCTATAAATCACACCGTAGAGTCTATAAATCACACATAACATCATTTTAATTTTGATTCAACCCATGGAAAAATAAAAGAAACAGGGCATCGGCTACTGATCATTCTCGCCAGAAAACTGCGTGACAACCATAACAGTCACTTCAAACTTTAGTCGCATCAGCGCGAGTCAGGTTGGCTGAATGGATACGGCTCTGGCTTCCCAAACCTTAGGTCCCGAGTTCAATCCCAGCCCCAGCCGCGGACGCGTGATGGAAACAGATTAAAATAGCTTGAAATTTCAGCATAGAGGGGAAAATGCGTGGAAAAATAAAATATGTGGGGCAAGTTCGCCGACGAGCGCCCCGTGTATTTAGGAAATTTTTTAAGCTTGAAATTAAGCTTTCTATGTCAAGCTTAATGCAAGTTGGGCAAGTGTAAACTTGAACACTTGATTCAAGCTTGCATTAAGCTTACACGCTTGAAATTTTCAAGCTTAATTCAAGTTTATTGACTTGATAAATCAAGCTTGCTGCAAGTTTGATGCAAGTTTGCTGTGCTGTCTGGGGAGTTGCACCGCCGATGAATCTAATGCACGGGCGAGTTACACCGGTGAAATGTAGGAGAGGGGGCAATCTTAGAGAAACCCAGCGGTCTATCAAAGGGCCAATGATATCATATTTTCGAAGGGGCCCCCTACAGCGATGGCCGGACCCAGTGATGTTTTTCTGTGTCTCGCAAAATGCCAGCGGTACCATATTTTATAGATTAGAGTAAGATAAGGATTCCGGTGCAACTCGGCCCTCGATTTGCTTGATAGCTGTTGGCGCGGGTGCAACTGACCCTCGTCCACTGCGACTACTTTTAGAATGTTGATCCTGCAGAGATTCACAGCACGTGGATAGAAATCTCGTATAGACTTGATGTATTGCCGCGACTAATGGTGCGCACACTGAAATGGTGCAATAAAACCTTGTAAAAAGAGCTTTGATATTTTCTTTGTGGAACATAAAAAATCAAAAGCAGATACATGCTTATTTGCAATTAATATTTTGTATTCTTTAGGAATGCTTTTCGGATTTTCTATATATGTATATAAACACATATATTGGTGCGAATTTAAGGATGGATTTGGCATAAATTGATTCCGGGAAGATTTTCAGCTATTTTTCTAAATATTATGTTCTACTCATTAAATAATCGAAGTTTGCATGTTGTCATTTTTAAAGTAGCTAATTAGAGCGCGAGTTGTAAGATTTTTTAAAATTCTCATATGATGTAAAAGCTTGACAATTTTTTGTCAAATATAAAAGATATCGTCAAGCTGATTTCAGTTTTGAAAAAGCTAATTTTTGGCACCAATTTGGTGATATTTCAACAAAAGCTGCCAAGCGTAGCGACATTTGGTGGAATTTTGTCATGGTCTTTTTGAGCTGGTATAAAA
Source organism: Cheiracanthium punctorium (assembly GCA_038373885.1). NCBI lineage: Eukaryota > Metazoa > Arthropoda > Arachnida > Araneae > Cheiracanthiidae > Cheiracanthium > Cheiracanthium punctorium. The sequence goes on from JAWZYV010016612.1 coordinate 124,503, forward strand.
AGCTTCTCGAGTTGACTGTATTATTGCGCATTGAATCACAAGAAAGACTAATTTTCCGCCCCAGTTTGGCAATATTTCAACTACAGTTGTCAAACTTGGTGACATTTGGCAGGATTTTGGTTACCGGTACAAAAGGTTTTTCCATATGACTGTTATTACGCAACTGAATCATAAACATAGTTTTTTGGCCCCAATTTAGTAATATTCCGAACAAAAGTTGCCAAGCTTGGAGACATTTTGGGCATAGTTATAGTATAAAAGGCTTTTCCACATGACTGTACTGTTACGCAATTGAATCTCTGGAAACGGCAGAATATTCCAGAATGGAATTATGGAGAAATTTACATGAAGGTCTTGGACAGCAGGTTGACTGAATAAGTCAGTCATTCAGTTATCTGTCAAAGCGAGAGCAAGAGTTTTCTGCGTTTCTGATGGCATATGAGCATTGTGCTTCCGGAAGTTAGTAAAGCTACTATGTCCACTGTTAGAAAAGTGAATTATACTGCATTATATATCATCTAGCAGTAACGGATCTGCTCGATACTCCACTAAGAGAAACACTGACAGCTGTAAAGCATTTGTGTTGTAGGAAAGTTATGTTTTTGGTCGGAAGTAGTTATTTTCGACTGATTATTATCCTCCTTAAACTGTGCTTTTAAGATTGTGCGATGAGCTTCTAGATGGAATTAAGTTAGAAATTAATGTTCTGTGTTTTGTTCTCCGCTAGTTTCTGAAGGGCTTTTTAGTCACAGCAATCTCGAATACATTCACAACCCGTCGTTCTCCCGTCAGCTTGTCGCTGCAGAAGAAAATTTTTAGCAACAATAAATATATCTATAGATGAGGCCTCTCGTGTTGTTCATATCTGTTGCAGTCTGTAGAGCCATTTACTTCCTCATTCATGGCTTAAATTTGTTCTCCTTTTATTTAAAATATCTAACACATATCACTTCAGCTCGCCCTGTTGGCTTTAAATGCTAGATCATTATAACCGATGTCATATTTACACTTTAAAAAGTATAGCAGTATCATAAATAAATGGGAAATCGGTCATACGAGAAGCATTAATAGATCATTACTATTTTCTGGAGAAATTTCAACAGTAATTCAGCAGGGGGGAAAATGTTAAAAGCGAAATTTGTATGTATGACGGTAAAATATTTAATGTGCATTATTACTACAATCGCCTTCGTCCCTGCCGACTTTTATTACAAGCATAATTAGAAAAGCTCTATAATTACGAGAAAAATAACATCGGAAATATCTTTATAACACTTCTTTTGAAATTTGATGGATATTAACATCATTCTTAAAGCATGTGTAATGTATTCGTTTCCGTACAACTAAGCAGCCTTCGGCGAGATATGCGCACGGTATCAAAGGCTTGCCAAGTCAGATCCATAATTAAGCTGTCAACGATCTTGCTATGGAAAACAAGGTTTCAAAAGATCTGGGTTGAAATGATGGCTAAAAAGCTTCGCTATCATTCATTTAGCTTGTTAAAATCAATCTATACTCTGTTTTGTGTTTTATTATGAAGAATTTTTATACAAATATAAGAAACGTTTTCGAGTCAAGCGGACATTCTACTTTAAAAACACAGAAAATATTGAATGTTAAACTCCTGTCAACATTCTGATTAAAGTGGGGGGCGGGGAGGGAAGTTTGTAGAAACAAAATATTTTGGGTTATTCCCTATTCCTTACTTAATAGAAATATAACTTAATTTTGTTCGAAGAGGAACAGTTAAGAAAATTATTTTTAATTGATCATTTTTTAAAGTCACGCTTGACTTTTCGTCTCAGATTTTTCAACGGCAATTTCAGGCAAACACTGCTCCATGTTCTACTTAGTTGTGACTGTTTTCTGTAAGTCCAAAACAGCATGATCCACAATTCCACTCGATTTGAAAAACACAGTTTTTTTTATGATCGATCGAGAATTTCTGACAGCTACGGGTGTGTCCTCATCATCACGGATTCGAACTTTGTTTTGAAACTCAGTCAGCTCATCATAATGCCATTGTCAAGTTTCATCACCTGTCATACTTATGTTTGCATACATAGGCTGTGATTGTAATTGACCAAATATTTTTAGCATCGTCTGGCATCAAGTCGACTATCGTGTCATATACTTTTCAGTCTAATCAATGCGACAGCCAATGACAACACAGTTTCTTCATATGCAAATGATCACGTAGAATTGAATGGATTATAGACGTGCAGTTTTTGTTGTTGTTGTTATCGTGTCCACGATAAGACCTACAGTGGACCGAAGGTGGTCCACTGGCCTTGGCGATATCGAGGCAGTTATTTCCATAAAGGTCAGCATGGGGATCGTTGGTTATGGGTTGTAATTTCGCTATGCCAGAATGTCAGGACAAGCAAATAAATGTTCTGGTTTCAGTTCCTACAGCTCTGGTAACTTCTGTTGCCCTCTCTCTGGATTTTCATCTCTCTGCGGTCTTTCCTTCTGGGTCTGGTCAAGGTCTATGCAATAGTTCTGTCTGTGTTTCATTCGCAGATTTGATATTTAATCTTTATGTTATTTTTCAGTGAATTTCTGTTTGCAGCTAATATATACCACTAAGGGTGACCTGAAGAAGTATTTCTTTAAAGAGAGATTTCTCACTTCTTTTGTCAAAAAATCAGCCGCCTTATTTTCGTCAATACCAACATACGCTGTGATCCACTGCATGATACATATCTTGTTCAGGTTTAGGACTTGGTCCAGGGAACAGTGTATTTTCCTCACAAGCACGGATCAACCCATTCTGATTGCCGGAAGAGCAGCTTTAGAGAGAGAGTCGCTAAAAACAATTAATCCTCTTCTCTTTCAGCTTCTGGGAGATTTATGTATTCATTTAGAGCTTCCTGGATAGCGAGGGGTTCACATGCATAGTTTGAGGCTACTTTACGCGGCACTGATCCCGAATGTTTTGTTCCGTACAGAGGAATAGTGAGGTTGACTCCAGCTTCTCTGCTCTCTCGAGTTCTGTCTGAGTATCCATCAATGAATGCAAAAAACAAAGTTTCCTCCTGAATAAAAATCAATGGTTCTAGAGTTCTTTTAGCTTTTATTTCGAAGACTGGTTCTATCCTAGAGCAAGGCTCAAGAAGATCAGTTATAATACTGGTATTTATTGATAAAATAGAGGGAAAAACTGGTTCTTCCAAAATCTCGTGAGTATGATGTTCACGTCTAATCTGCTGTCTGGCCGCTTGGTTGTACTGTAGAATAGAGGATCGTTTAAGGCTAGTGCCTTTGCTCCACTTCCGAAATGTTTTGTTGCTAATGTGATCTTTTTCACTTCTAATCTCATTAGTAAACTTAATGACATCGTATTTTCTTCCGTTCTCGAGAAGCTGAAGATCACATTTCTGTTGTGACTTAATATTATTGATGGAGGAGACACCTCCGGTAATGATCTTCGCGGCTCTGGCTTGTATTCTATTGAGCCTCTTGAACGTACAAACTGAAGCATTGCACCAAATAGGTGAAGCATATTCCATTATAGGACGAAATAATGTGGTATAAGTGGTTTTCAAAGTTCTGGGGCTTGTTCTCCAATCAGTGCCGCACAGACTTTAAGTTTTTAAATTTTTTAAGTGCTCTGTTAGCACATTTATTGACATGTTCTGTAAAGCGCAATTTTGAAGTCTATCCCTATTGTAAGTCCCAAGTACATGGGATTTTCTTTGTTACTGGTTGGTTATTTAGAACTTAGAATCAAGTTTGGAAGGAATGAGCACCTATGATTTCTGTCAGTAGAAAAGATGCTGTATGATGCTTTCGCTGGATTTATTTTCAACATTAAAGTGTTTGACCAATCCAAGATTCTCTTTAGTGAGTGATTAAGAGAGCTTTCAGATTCACATCAGTATGTCAAACGGCAATATCATTTGCATAACATGCCACTTTTGTGTCTGCATGGAGGTGTGGATGGATATTATTTACATAGATTAGGAACAGCAGAGGACTAAGAAATGACCCCTGTGAACTCCATCCCATGTCCATCTTTCTCGTAAGTGGGCTACACGGAAGCGCACTCTAAATTTCCTACTTTTAAGAAAATCAGAGATCCAAATTAAGGCATTGCCTTGGACACCTGTTTCATGAACAATTTGTATGAGTTTCTTGCGCGAAATGGTATCAAAAGTTGAAGTCATATCTAAAAAGACCAATTTTTTTCTTTTTATATCTTAATAACAGACGCATAATCTCAACTTGAATAATAGATTGACAGAGGTGAAATAGTTAGTCTTCTGTGAAATGTTGCCTCCTGTAAGCTATCGGATAAAATTTTAATTTTCTTTTCCTTTAAAGCTCTATCATAACCCTAGTGTGTACATTTTGTTTTATTAACTTACGTAAAATGATGGTAAGTACAATAGGCCTATAATTTTTGCATTCATCTGCTGTTTTTTCGGGTTTAACAATGGAAACAACAACAGATGCATTTAGACATAAGGTATACTCTATCTCTCGGTAGATCACTCGTCTGTTTTGATCAAGCATTTTCCTCGCAGCATAGTTATGTTTTCCTCCATAGCTGACGTTCGGAACCTTTCCACCCTTTTAGTGACCTCCGGAAAAAATTTTACTAATGGAATTTCTGTATCGCCTAAATATAATAGCAATATGTGGACAATTATCACCAAATGCAAGAGTCATTTCTTTTAAGCCTACGTCAATGTTTAAGCCCTGCGCAAAGTTATACTGCATAATTACATGTACCTAATTTTGTGGCCAGAATGGCATTGGAAGAACTTAAAATTGTCACTGCTAATAAATAAATGAGCCTACACACTTTTAGTTACCTACAGCTGTGCAAGTAAATAGTCTCAACATGTAGCAACAAGCATCATCCTGCAATTTTGTGTTTCGTCAAATTTCAAAATTCTCCTAGTACCCTTTGAATCAGTATCGTATCAGCTAATTTTGTGTACTTAAATTTTACGTTAATTAATTACCAGAATTGTAAATTCGCTTTTGAATATTTAAACATTTATAGTCATAATTTTATTTGAACTCAATACAACTGCGTACTTCTAATTTCTTTTATTCACTAACTCAATATTAATTTTTTTGAAAAAAATAAGTTTATACCTTATGTCATTTTACGAAAATTAAAAACAAATTTAATAAAATAAAAACAATTACAGTTTAAAAATTTAATTAAGGAATCAAATATAAGTATAGTGTTAAAATAGAAAATATGATATTTTACTGATTTTTAGTTACTAATTGATGCATACGAACTCTTATCACTTACAAAATATTTTTAATATAAAAATTTAAATACATTTAGCTAATACATTGCAGTTCGAACAAAAGTTTTCAGTTTCAGTAAAAATGTAGACATTTTCTTAAAAGTTAATAAATTTCGGAACGACATTTACCTGTGACGTGTAGCTAACTAACCATTCACGGTCAAATCAAATTCTCCCCTCAAAGTCTCCTTTGAAAACTCCAGAAGTTAAACAAATTTGCCAAGTGATCAGGCCGTACATAACTAACAAATACAGCTCATTAACGCACATTGTCCCCTGCCGAACCGACAAGCATGGGCTACAGATGGACTTTCGCAACCGATTTAATGAGACCAATTATTTCAGGAAAATTTTCGAAGCAGAGATCTAAATTTTAGGCTCCCTGCAAAAGTTCTTCGATGCCGAATTCACGAATGGCTATTGGCCTTAATTAGATCTTTAGAAAACGAGAGTACTGCAGCAAACTTTGCGTAGCATTAAACTCGAGTTTCTGTCACTGCGCGGTAAAATATTGATATTTATTGTTAGAGATATGCATAACAGCAAGTCATATTTATTTGGTAGCTTGGGTTCATTTGCTTTGCTTTAATTTCTGGAGCTCTTAGACACAATTTTAGTTACAGATAAAATATTTTACAAATATACAATCATTTCTAAGATATGGATTCCATGCCATCCGCCCTACTACCAAATTTTATGCAATTTAATTTTTTCCCCTTTTCAATTAGGGTTTTTATGAGTTAAAATTATTTGAAAAAAGAATTATCGAATATATAATAGGATTGACTTAAAGAGTAGGGTAGCCAAATAAAACGTCAAGGTGTTATACTTCACTAAAGATGGAAACATTAATTTTTAAATGTATTAATTTCTCTTTAACATTTTAGAATTAAAAAATATCATTTAATTACAAAAGAATGTAGCCTTTTGTTTGTTTTATTAATTTTCTTTTTATTAATTTATTTATGTTTTAATATTTATCATATTGTTATTTATTTATTTATTGTTTTGTCTTATTTAGTTATTTCTTTTTTATTTCTTTTCATATTTTCGATGTTTTAGCAACGAAACTGACAAAAATTGTATCCAAACATTTGATATTTTTATTTAAAAAATATTCTGGCTAAAAGGTACCGTTTTTCGTAATGTTACCGATAATCTATCATTTATTTGAACTCAGATTAATAAAATATTGAGCAGAAAACTTAAGAGACATTTTACAATGTGTTGTCCTGTGCTCTTATGTATCACAGACAACGGCCGTAAGTATCAATATTTCCCACGGTGAAAGCTCAAACGTAAATATTAGTATTTTGTGACAATTAAACTGAAATGTTTCTTTTCTTGAGCTTGCAAAACAAACCTTTTTTATTTTTTTTTATTCGGAAATATCTTTCCTTTCGTGATACCAGATCTGTAGCCAGAAAATAAAATTACCAGACCTAGAATGTTTTAGAATGTTATCATAGTGAGACAAATAGCGTTTGTATTCAAAGTTGGGCAGTTTTATACACAGGGTTGCGATTGGCACACCATGACTTTATGCATTTCTTTTGTTTTTCGCTTAGGCTGTTTACAACGTTGGGTCTGCTTACGAAAGTATATAATGGTGATAAGGTGGCATCTAATTAAATGAAGAGAAAATATAATATGGGTAACTGGATGACCAGCAGACAGACAAAGAACCGACAGAGAATCTCGTCGAACTACACAATAAAAGCAAACGCTTTGAATGCGCCCTAAAGATGCCCAATGACATCTCCACTGAAGTCCGCCATAAAACAACCAAGTAGGATTGCCGATCAAAATGTTACAGAAAAAGATGTCTTCGTGTATGGAGATGAACTTATTCGCCTCATCTGTTGAATGCCTCGTTACTGGAACAGCAACAACTTCGTTTCATACATTGAATGCATGAAACAAGTGAATTTGAAGCAAAGATATAGGGATAACTAGATGGAACATAACGGGGGGAAAACTTGATATCTCCAAATTGTAGCCACTGTAGTGGCACACGCATGCGCAGAATGCTTGCTTAAATGATAAATTACTATTTGAATTGTTTAAGAAATATATGTAATAAACAAGTACCCCAATCAAAATAGGGTGATCAGAAAATGAGTATACATTTGAAACATTAATAATTCACGAAATAATGTAGGTAAAGAGGTAAAAATTGACAACATGCTTGGAATGGCATGGGGTTTAATTACAACCACAAAAAAGGAAAATTCTATAAATGGTCAACAGATGGCCATTTTTTAAATTTTCCTCATGCAGCGTTAATGACAGCAAAACGTCAGTGACGCTGCATGAGAATCGAGTATAAAAGGAGCTGTAATGAGAGAGGAAATCAGATGAACCAGCAATCGCAGCATGTTTACATAACCAGGAAAGGCACTGTACTATCAGAATGGGGAATCTGCTAGTGTAGCTTTACGATCCTATCACCATAGTTAGGATATTCGAACGGGTAAAGATCCTATGACAGATTCAGCTGTGAAGAGAATGATTTTGAAGTTCATAGACACGGGTTGTTTAGACGGCGGGCCCCGCAGAAGACGACCAAGCACAAATGCTAATGCTGCTTAGACAGTTCAAGAAGAAATGGAGATTGAAACGGGTTCGTCTACGCATGGGGAAGTCATCATAAGTGAAGTCGTACGTCTCATTGGCATTCCATACACTACTGTTTGGGTAGCACTAAGGCGTACCCACAGATGCTATCCGTACAAAATCGAGCGTCATCATAAGCTGTTACTCAACCTGGCGATTTTGTGAAGCGGAGAGCATTTGCGATGCGTGAGTTTCAAAAGATAGCGGAGGATGACGATTGGTTGTCTAACGTGCTGTGGACCGACGAAGCCCATGTAACACTCCGAGGGTCTGTCAACTCTCACAGCTGCAGAATTTGGGCTATGGAATATCCTAGAACTGTCAAACTCCATTGCAAGACGAGAAAGTCACGGTATGGTGTGTATTAACCACATATACCATCATAGGGCCCTTTTTCTTCGAAGAAAAGTTTTTGTAACTATTAGCGTGACGGGTGAGAGATACGCCGATATGTTACAGAATCGCATCATACCTAACCTGGCTGATAAACACCTGCTGGAACATACTATTTAAATGCACGATGGTGCTCCACTTCATATTCCTAGACGCGTAAAAGATCTCTTGCGTACATCGTGATGTGGTGATGATCGCGGGCTGAGCAGCCACTTTCGTCATGCTTGGCCTCCCAGGTCCCCAGATCTCACTGCATGTGATTATTGGCTCTTATATTACCTCAAGTCACATGTTTACCGCGATTGACCGACATCAATCGGGATGCTAAAAGACAGCATCTGACGCCAATGTCTCACCATAGCTACAGATATGGTGTACAGAGCTGTTCACAACATTGCTCCTCGACTACAGGTATAGTTAAGGAATGACGGTCCACATGCTGAGTATTTGTTTTGATGAACATCCTCTTTGCTTTGTCATAATTTGTTATGATAGATAGTTATTACTTTTCTCATCCCATGAAGCGCTATCTATCAGTCATTTTTTCCAACCTTTCTTGTGGTTGAAATAAAACTCTGGCAGTCCAACCACGTGTGTCAATTTTTACCTCTCTACCTACATTATTCCACGAAATATAAATTTTTCAAATATTTACTCATTTTCTGATCACACTGTATTTCTATGAATTTATTTAATTTTCTAAAATAATGCAATTAATGTTATATTTTACATTGACGACAACCATTTTAGTGGCACAAATGAGGTGCGTTTTTGGCATCAAAAAGTACGCTATTAGGAACATTGTATGGGGATCTAGCTATTCCTATACCTATGATTGAAGAGCTATTTTGTCCGTCGGATCTCTGACTCAGAAAAACGTGCTACTCAACAAGGTTTTCTGTGACATTATTGGCGAAATTTTACGAAATCGAATAAACAAAGAAAATATGAAATTGAAAATGTAACATGTTCAACTCTTTAGTTTATTTAATTAATTTTTTCTGATTCATTTTCAACTTTTTCAGCCCACACTTCGTCGATTTTCAGCTATGAGCCAACCTAAAGAGAAAAAAATCGACCTTGACAGCTATTGTTTATTTATTTATTTATTATTTTTTTATTTTATTTATTTATTTATTTTCAGTGACTCGAAATTTTGCATTGTATACTTTTCAATGTGTAACAAAAGTGTCCCTTTTCTGAAAACTTTTCCAACGATATTCTTGTATTGGCCAAAATTCTTCATTAAACGAAAGTTTAAGGAAGAATTAACAAAACTTAAAAGGTGCCCGATCTTGACACCTTCTCTTCCCTTATACATTATTTTTACAAATTTTTGAGATGATATCCTCTTCTTATATTTAATTTAGTCTAAAATTCATGTCATTCCGCAAGAGCATCTTGTGTTTTATCCATTTTGTGATGAAATTAGTGATGGTTTGCTTGTGTCAACTGATAAAAAATGGATTGTTGTATAATGTGTGTATTGTGAAGACTTGACGGATCTGCTAGGAATTACACAAAATGTATTGTTTGAAGAGTGTTTTTATTGTACGAGAGTTATACATTTTGTTATTAAGTGTTGCTTCGAGTGAGAGAGATACTGTAATCAATTGAATCAGTGCTTGTGAATTGCTGTGAATTCGCAAGCAAGAACTTTACTTGCTTGCCTGCATTCTTTCTGCAGACACGACTTCATTGCTAGCAGAGTAGAGAATTTTAGTGATAGTTTGAAAGTGAAAATCGTGTCCACTACTGGATATGTCTCATCATCAGCAAAGCATACAAATAATCTCCAGATCTGCCTCCGAGATACACTTTCATCGTCTGAAGAATATATGGGATATCTCTTGCAGTTGTTTAAAGACGCATACAGCCTCAGATTTTTGGACATGACTTCATCGCCAGAGGACAACGTGAAATTCCATTCATGCAGGCTTCACATCACACTGCTTCTCGCCTGAAGGCCTAACAAAGAAAACTCCGAAAATTAGGTGTTTGAACAAGACCTGGAACTTGGATTGGAAGAATGTGGTTCATCCAAGCTTCAGTTTTAAGACGTCAGTTCTTCTGTGGTCCTCAACAGACTGATAAACGGTGTACTTTGGGCTCAACAGTCATAAAGTTTAGGATCAATTTCACGTCATGATATGAAGAGTGTAGTCTAGTCTCATATAGAGACTCTGGTATAGAAACTATAAGATATTATGCTACGTTAATTTTGTAAGTGGGTAACTGTTTGTTTTTTGTTTGTTTATTGTTTTGTGCATGATGTATTAGTTATATTTTAAAAATAGAGACTACTTGTTTAAAATGTTTTCCGAATGCGCTGATGTTTGTTTACGATGGTATTTATGACTTTTTTCATACATGCTAGATTTAAATTAATATTTATTCTAATGTTTACTGTTGTTAATTATCTATTTAGCGATATTACCTAGCTAAGTTTTGACGGGACCAGTGCTGAGGACTTATTTTGACACCAAATTTGGCTATATTTCACCAAAAGTCAACAATCTTGGAAACATTTAGTGGAATTTAGGGCATGGTTTCTCTGTGGTTTTCTTTTCCACAATAATTTACGCATTCGAAATTATGAGAAAGATGTAGACAAAACCTATCGAGTTTTTACCGGAAGAAATCATTTTTACCGGTTAACATCAGTTTATTTACGATAGCAAAATTTAGAAGGCACTTCCTTATTTTTTGATGAGAATCTAAATTGTGAAGGGAATTTCAGAGGAAGGCACAAGTAACTCTTATAAACTGTGGCGTGAGTTTTCTTCTTATGACAACGACCCACCATTGAATTCAGTCATTAAGAACCTACTGAAATATAATAATAATAGACGCATCAATGCTGCTCGCAACTAAACTAGAAGAAAAACAAAATTATATTTAGGATTTAAGTATGGCTCTTCAATTTTAGTATTATTAATTATACCTTGTCTGTGCTAGAGCGGGGGAACAGCTGCAGTAAGCATTACGAGCCGGTCTTATTATAGGATTACTGAAACTTGCATGAGAATGATTTTACGACACTGTCACTAATTTTTATAGTGAAGGCACTTGGCAGGTACTTGTATTGGAACATTGCTTCAGTTAACGACGGTATAAAATGGTAACCTTAGACTCCCCCTCCTTCTACCTCTTAATGACTTGTTATTTGCACACGATTTGTTACGCTGATCAGGGTTCTCAAAAAACCTATCGGAAGCCGCTGAATCACAAACCCCCTGAGTGACAGCCCCGATGAAAAAAGAAAAGAAGGTTCAAATTTTCGATCCTCCCGTTCTTGTCGATCGTCACGCGATTTCCTTGTTTGCACCGGGTTTCCACCTGTAATTATAACAGATCAATCGCCGGTATAGGTGACGAGAGATGACAGACGCCTGTAGAAAAGTGCGTGATATGTTAGACGAGGAAAAAAAGGAGTGGAAGCCGCTTTATATACCCAAGGCCACGTGTTCAGGAAAAAAAATAAGGTTTTTCTTAGGTGGAATGAAGAAAGGGTTTAATGAAAACAAGGATAAGATGGAAAGGATGTTTTGATGCAGTGAACGGCTCTGATTGCTTATTAAGTAAACATACTTGCGAAAACAATGCGGGAGTAGCGGTGGCGAAGAAAATAAACGTTTCTTTCTATAGCTTCGAGATTGATATATGAACGCGTAAGAAGTGACGTATAAATTGAACTTCTTTTCCTTCAGTCGTGGAGAATTAAACAGGGAAATGGAAAAAGCTTATTACAGATGTATTAATTACACCTCTTGATGGATCTATTCTTCGTATAATGAAAGAAACGAATTAATACGTGCTTGAAGTCATTGGATATCATGATAGCTTTTAGACAAGTACATTATTTTTTCAATGTAAATTAATTTTAAACATTTTGAATTTTGTATATGTGCTGTGCAACATAAAAAAACCTTTACTGTGATAATTGCAGTGGTCAAATTACTATAGAAAAATGAACTGAACATTTGACATTGCACTGATAAAATCTTTCTAAAATCCATTTATGCAATTTCAGGCTTTACTTTTTGTTAAAATAAATAAATGTTTAAAAAATAATAGATCCTAATCCTACTATTATATAAATGTCAATGTTTGTATGTATGTTTGTTACTCTTTGAAGCTGAAACGGTTTGACGCAAATGGATGAAATTTAGAAGAGCAGTCAAAGACAGTCAAAGTCCTGGATTAACAAATAGGCTACTTTTTATCGTGCGAAAAAAAACCACTATTCCTAGAATATACAAAAAAAGCTATCTTTTATTTAAAAAAAAAAAAAAAAAAAAAAAACACTTGAGATTTTGTTTTACGAATCCGCCGACAGATGGCGCAAACTTATAGAATACGCAGTTTTTAATAAATAAAATATCAGATTTCCTTTCCTGCGGGCGAATTTGAAATAATTGTTAGATAGTTTCATTTTATGTTATGAAATATTAATTGAATGAGTCACATGACGAACCATCAGCATGCTTTTTTTTTTTTTTTTTTTTTGACGGCTTGATAAAATACAACATTTTTTAACAAGTAGATCTGCAGCATTTAATATACATTTGTAAAAAAACGTGACTGGTGCTCTATCATCGTTAAATGGTGCTAAAATAATATTTTAGGATCATTTAACGATGGTTGACTTCTATAAAGAATACACCTGAATAAGTTTTTGAAACTTTCATTCAGTTTGAATTGTGCATTTTTCTGCGCAGCTTTTCCCCATTTATTTCTATTGTATTATATCCAGAAAAAGGATGTTAAAAATATGAATTTTAATTTTATTTACTGACACTCATGAATAATGATATACTTTCCCACTTAATAGAATAAGGAAAGAAAATAGGGAAGATGCATGGATTATGATACGCTTTTAATATATAGCACTTTAGTGCATATTTAAAATCTGAAAGTGCTTCAGATTTTCTTCTGTTTTTTTTTTTTCTATATTTTTTTCCCTTTCCGTTTTTTGAAAATGGCCAATATATCCAGAAGCTCTTCAGAATTAACATAGGACCAAAATAATTTGTACCTTTTGTAGGTTTTTATCACTAAACCATCTTATTTTTGTAAACAGGGACGGCCCGACACTGTAAGCAATGTAATCATCGCATCGGGGTACCGGCTTCAAAGGGGCGTCTTTTTTACGTTATAAGGGGGCGCCACTTACCCTAGAGCCGCCATTGTTTGTAACCATCTTAATTTTAAATTCCATTCAGAATCTGAGAGGTTTCAATGCCAAGGAAGCCGGTGAGAAACAATATTCTCCCCGAACAAGATTTATTAAGATGGCGAACAAACAGGTGGCCGGAGGTGGCTATTAACAACTAAATGTGTAACTATATATCAATATATAATGTTCGAACTTTTTTTTATTTAATACGAAATAAATGAAATGCATTTTATAAATCATTAGATTTTGTTTTGCTTTTCTTCGGGAAAATTGCATCAATATAAGGTGGCATATTTCACTGCAAAGAAAGTTAAATATGAGTCGTTTTGATATCAGATATGTTTGTTCATTAAAGGGGAAAAAAAGGAGGTACCATTGTTTATGCTTAATGTTCGGTGGACTGTGACCCAAAATAAATGTTTAGATACCTTGTAGTGTTTTTAAAAGGCAAAAAAAAAAAGTGCTGAACTTTGAAGTTTTTGTTTCGTTAATTCATGATTTGCTTAACTAACTTATGCATAAACCAAAATATTTATATCTAATAACTAATGCAGTCCCACAGTAGTTTCATTCTTGTAATAAATTAAGATTGGAAGTACTTCAAGAAAAAAGCTTTCAATACTAATAGTTTTTTTCTATCTCTTTTCTTTTTCTTTCTTTCTTTTTTTCTTTTTTCTTTTTCTTTTTCTTTTTCTTTCTCTCTCTCTCTCTCTCTCTCTCTCTCTCTCTCTCTCTCTCTCTTTTTTTTTTTTTTTGTGTGTGTGTTCCTTCTACTTTTTCTTCTTTTGAATGTTGGCTTATATTGATGCGTTTTCTGTTTCAGGAATTTTTAGCTTTGACAGTGCTACTGAATTAAAATTTTATGACATTTTAAAGGTTTTAAGTAATAAATCTTCATGCAGCTGATATATTCAAATATCTGCTTCCGGGCTGTGAATCTTCATGCATTGATTATTCTATATTTAATATTGCATGTCTCCCCACTGAAAGTTACATCTACACGATTAATAACTCTTTCACATATAATAATTCTTAATGAATAACTAATTAAATTGTTAGATATAGCACACTGTATTTAAATTGTTAGATATCCACATATCGTGGAATATAGCACACTAGAAAATGATGTCCATATCGCATCACTAATAGTAATGCATAAAACTGAATAAAACTCTACGTAGTGTAAATATTGGCAGTGCATTTTTAATGTGTTACATGGCAACAATAGCATGTTTTACGTTTAAAGTGAAACTATGAAACGAACAGCTCCCCCTTTCCTGACGCACGCACATAGAAAAACATCCTCATACTACGCTTTATTGATATTAATTGAATAGAATAATTCAGTAACGGAACAATAGTGTAATGCTTATTTTGACCGCCCTAATTGTAAGAGTGTAATTTGTTTACAAGGAGAAGACAACTCACGCCATCAAATGTGTTGTTTAGAGCTACATGCGTCCCTCCCGGTGTTTTCTGCCACAATTTGAATCCTCATCAGAAGTAGGGATTTCTGAACATTGGTACTTTTCAGAAATTGCGAGCGACCGCCGAGAGGACTTTCGGAACCACGGATTTAAGATGCACGTACACCTTATGTACAAACTGGTCCTCAGTGGTATGTGGAAATCGAACCCGCAATCTTCCGAGTACCAGTCCAAGGCCTTAGCCATTAAGCTACAACGGCCCTAGAAGCTATTTGTTGTAAAATACGATAGGTTATCTAATACTATTAACTGGCGTATGGGAACGACTTTATTGACCCCAAATTTTTATGTGATTCCTAATCTTTTTTGTTTCCCTTCCCCAAGAAGGTGTTTATTTTTGAGATACCCTGTATCTTGCTCCCAAAGAGTGCTTTATAAACGATGCATTAGACGAGAAAGATTATTGTTATTCTTTTGTTGTTATTGTTCATCCTCTTACTTTTCTTCCCTAGACCATTTTGAATACAATTTCTTACGCTTGATTTCTAAAAAACCTGCTTTTGGGGATTACGGAACTTCAAGTATATTTCCATATATGACTGAGTACTGGCGCTTGCTTCTCCACCACGAATCCTCCAGAGCCGTTATATCTCTGACACATGGCAGACAATCTGTGATGGGACCCTTCTAGCATTTCTGGTCCGTAAAGCGCGGGGACCCTTGGAGCGGAAGAGCCCTATTAATTTCGGTTAACAAGGGATTGTGGCCTAACGAAATCGCTCCAGCATAAAACACGGCTCGCGAGAACGCAGTTAATTCGGATGCTCGTTAGCAGTACGCAGAATGGGAGGTCCATGCTAAATATTTGATATATATACCGACGGCTATCTCTAAGCAGTCTAATTTGCAGAGTACTGCAGTCCCCATATATATTTAATAATCTGTGATCCCATATATTCATACTTCTCAATTTATGTGCATACATATACTATCGTGCAGCGCTTTGCTTCGGTTGATAGGATGCCGAGTATTCCTCTGACGTAGAAGTCAATGTATATATTTTCCCGAATTTAATGTTTTTGACCCTGAGCAATTAAAAAACAAATATTGCTTCTTGTCATCATTTTTAAAAGCCTTACAACGTAACTGAAAAATATTTCTAACACTGGTTAATCTAAATTAATAAAATCTTAGTAAATAATCTATCATACATAAAAAGAAATCGTACCGAACGTAAGTTTCGAGCAGAACAAAAGTTAAATAGATCTTGCCATCTGCATCCGAAAGCTGGATGCAGATGGGAATCTTCTCTGATGAGTCTTTTTACAGCAATGGGATGGGTGCATGCAGATTAAGCATGAGTTCAAGGCTGAGTATAAAAAGAATGACCTACGTCTAGCAAAAGTTCTGCACACGCTTATATGCATTAGGTAAGAATAACATTAAAAGTTCTTTTATTATATACGAAAACATTTGCGTAAACGAGCCATAATTGGAGACTAACTTACAACGACATCAGATTACAATGTTTGATCATAACCTAAGTCTAACAGTCCCAGTCATTTTGTTTTATTTTTAAATCTGAATAATTTTTAATTCATGATGAAATGTTAATAAAATTTGATAAAATGCATTCATATATTTTGTTTCGACTTTTTAAATATCCATTGCTCATTTTTTACGCCTTTACGGAAAACACAGCTTTTAATTAAGCATAATATTTGTGCATTTAAAATTAATATAAATTAATAAACTTATTTTACGTGTAAATGTTATGCATTACTAACACACAATGTTGAATGTATTAATAACAAATAGAATATGAATGAAAAAATGCCTCTTTTTATACTCATTTTATCCCAATCTTATCTTATGAATCTATATGTATACCTCTATATTTAGACCTCTGAAATTGTTAAAGTCTTCTGTAATGATGTTTATTCAAGTACCGTACGTAAAATTTAAGCAAATGAAATTCTACACCAAATGAAGAAATTGGCTGAGCTTTAAAAGTTCATCCTTATTACTTCAGCTGCTTCCTCAGTTACTCACACACGTCGCACTGCGTCTTATACATGAAAAAAAGAAATAAATGTAATTAAAAATATTCATACTTCAGAATTGCCTCTCCGTGACAAAACGGATTAATAAATAAATTAATAACAAAGCGGAATCAGTAACCGGGCGGAATCATTGAAACCTTATTTTTTTTCTTCCTTGTTATTCGGTAACAGATTATTCCATTTATTAACATCTAAATACACACCTGGTGTATCAAATCCTTTATGAATTACGTGCGTCAGAATGCACGCATTTCAAATGCCCACAATCGAATTAGGCGTTTCAAAAGGACACTAATCATTACAAAATGTCCGCGGGAGGCTGCAGATATCCAAGTAGTGCTTTTGATTGGCAAGTATATCATAAACAAGGACATTTCCTCACTGGATAATAACAAAAAAAAAATAAGAAGTCAGTTTTGAAAATGAATAAACTGACCTCAGGTCTAGCGTCAATCTCTCATCAACTGAATGCGGTTGATAGGACAAGATTGAAAGGTTGCCTCTATTTTTTTTTTTTGAGCGATTGGAGATGATGATGAATTGGAAAAAATAGCTGCACCAGTAAAATAGTACAGGAGACATACAAAACAAGGATCATAGTTGTATTTTGTATAAATTATAAGAATAGGGACGGACAAAAGCTCAAAAACTTGAGCAAAATTGTTCTGTTCAAAAAAATTAACTCATAACATGTGTATTTCGTAATTTTTTATTTTCATGCATTCGTTATCGATTAATACTAAGGGAAGCATATTTTAAAAATTATATTGCGCTATATTCTCTTTCAGAAATGTTATAAATCTGTCTAGTTACTGTTATTTTGATTTTCGAGAGTTTTGGAAAACCTCAACACTTCTTCATTCTTGACATTATTGTGAAAGGGTCTCAAGATAATCACTATAATAAAATGTTCTGGATTTTTACCATGAATGATAATTCATAAACTTTAAATGCGTTAGAAAACTCATAATACTGTTTTTTTCTCACTCCGGATGTTAACCTTCAGCTCGTTTTAAGGTCCATATGCAGGGTATTCATAAATAAAATTAGTACAGAGCGGTATACAGCGAAAACGATGCTGTTTTTTAATGCGGAGATTTTCTCAGGATGAAAATAGTCCAAAATTCACCACCAGGCGGCGTTTCAGGACGTTTTAGTGTGTGTAAAGTAACACTGTAAAAAAGCCTGTAAAGTAAACACATAACCATCCATTCTCAAGCGAAGAAAACAATGGTTGCGAAGCAGATATTCTATAAGTGCACAGTGGGAAAATTTGCATATGAGCAAATATAGCATCGTAAAACGCCTCCTGGTGGTGATTTTTTTAACTTTTTAAAATTTCCCGCTCGAATGTCTTTCTCGTGGTCTCATTAAGACAGGGCCGTAACCAGGATGAAATTTTAGGTAGGGCTTTGAATCTAGTTTGGGGGGCGGAACAAATATAAGTATTAGTAGGCGGAAGGAGGGGGGATGTTTTTCAATTTGCACATTTTTTTTTCTAGAGTATTTGCTTCAAAAAACACCGTGTTTTTAAAATATTTAACATTCATTATGTTAATAATTTTTTGAGATTCCATTAAAAATATTCAAATGATATTTTGAGAGAATGCAGTATTGGATATCGGTTAGAGTAATTTTTTGAACAACAATAATTCACAAGACGTAGTTACTAGTTAATTGTGCCTTTTGCAATCCATTAAAAGCTATCCAATAATAATAATAATTGTAAAGTAAAAAATGTTAATAATTAAACTTTGGAATAAAAACTTACTGAAAAGTGCATTTTTTTTTTCATTTTAAATATAATTGTAAGGATAAAATTGTAAGGAACTTCAAAGGAAACCGGCAGTTTAGTGTACTCGGAAAAATCCGAAAACCTATGCTACATGCAGCCAAGAGCAGCAAAATAATTAACCGTATGTATAGAAATCTCGCCATTATGATGAGAAATTCTCCCAAAACATTGGGTATTTTTTATGATGTAAAATTTAGCGATTGTTAAAAATCAGTCGTTTCTAGAATTTTGTATTTTCTGTAAATTTACAAAATTTTTTGAAAATCTTAGGGGGGGGGATGAATGCCGGCTAGGTAGGGCTCAGCCCCCGTAGCCCTCCCCCCTCACTGGTCCCGGCCCTACATTAAGGTTTATATAAGTTAGGTAGTATTTTGACCAGTAATTTTTGCAGTACGCATCTTTGGATAGAAAATCTTTAATCTGGAACACCCTGTGTGTATTTTCTAAACTCAATATTTTATCTTTCCACTATCCTCTGTGGTGATCAGTTTTATTGTTTATAACGCTAACAATTTTGTACGTAACAAAATACTTTTAAATACTGTAAGTGCCGGTTTCCGAATTTAATTGTTTGTAGTTATTTCAAGGAAAAAAGTATACAGTATGCCCACTGAAGTCCCTTGTCATCCTCTTAATTTCGGAACGTCTGCTGCTATTTTTATAAACGTAGTGTCTAGGTAAAGTAAATTGGATATGTGCTACCGAATGAAACCGCTCATGGCACCACCTAGTGGAAAACTGCGGAGTTAGCTTTCGTATCTTGAAAACGGTACGAGATAGGGGAAAAAAGTGAATTGAAAAGTTGTAAAGAGCTATCGATTTAGAATAAAAAGACACCTAATTGGCATGGATGTGAAAAACAGAACGGTTAAAACGTGCATTTGTATTTTCGAGATTTCCTACACTGTGACTTCACGAAATGTGAACAGAAGGAAAAAATATTTTCTTTCGGGCTAAACACGACTCCGCAATGTAGCACAGCGGTATCGCTTGCGATTCCTAGTCCAAAGGACTCTGGTTCAAGCCCCAAGAGTTGCATCCTTGTACTGATCTCAACATGAATTCAACGCAACTTGCATTTAATGTTCGAAATTTTTGCAGTATGCAAATACGTAAGAAACGTCACACACAGTTCACTTGAGACCACTAGTATAAAAGAGACATCTTGTTGGGTTTCTACTATGTTGTCTGCCATGACCATGGAGCGATTTTCCAAAGCTGAGTATTGTGAGATGGTTTTACTGTACGGTGTGGACGCAAGGCACGATCAGCAGCGATTTTCCAAAGCTGAGTATTGTGAGATGGTTTTACTATAAAGTGTGACCGCAAGGCACGATCAGCAGCAAGGTTGTACCGGGAACGTTTACCTGCAGGTCCGCATCCTTCTAATGAAACCATTCTATGTGTTGTAAAACGTTTAAGGGAGACAGTCTGCTTGACTAGTCGAGCTCGATCTGGCTGACCAGCTAAGGTAGGACGGCACGTTCAACGAGATGAGGTACTGGCATACGCTCTCGCATACCCGAAATGCAGTACAAGACAAATTATTGAACACTGTAGCCTCTCAAAAAGTCGGGTTTTGAAAATCCTGCAAGAATCCGGCGCTTATCCATCCCGACCAACTCCTCAGAAGGTAAACAACGCATTACGGTCTCTTGTGCCAACGTGTCACCCTCTATGCTCCAACGTGTGCAATGTGAAATTCACACGAGGATCCAAATGTGCATTGCAGCTGACGGTCCGAAGTTTGAACATCTTAAATAAAGGTATATTGTTATAAATAATTGCTTTCTTCTTTCTTTGATCGTTTTTTCCCCTTTGCAGTGTAGGGAATC
Source organism: Cheiracanthium punctorium (assembly GCA_038373885.1). NCBI lineage: Eukaryota > Metazoa > Arthropoda > Arachnida > Araneae > Cheiracanthiidae > Cheiracanthium > Cheiracanthium punctorium. The sequence continues at coordinate 145,084 of JAWZYV010016612.1, forward strand.
ACGAAAATACAAATGCACGTTTTAACCGTACTGTTTTTCACATCCATGTCAATGAGGTGTCTTTTCGTAATAAATAGATAACGCTCTACAACTTTATGATTCATTTTCCCCCCTATATCGTACCGTTTTCGAGATACGAAAGCTAACTCAGCAGTTTTCCATCAGGTAGCATTGTGAGGTAGCGCATATCCAGTTTACTATACCTAGACACGACGTTTATAAAAATAGCATCAGCCGTTCCGAAATTAAGAGGGTGACAAGGGAATTTAGTGAGCCTACTGTATACATATATAAATGTATAGATATACTACAGTACTGCTGACAGGAGGTAAAGTATAGATAAACATTACTCGACATACTTAAAATTGATATAGCTCGATAATGTGTGCTTTTTATGCCACAAAATATATTTTGGTAATGCAGTTAATAAAATAATAGTGTTTAAACTGTTAGAAAAAATTGAAGACTACAAAACTTTAGCAAAACGCACCGTATGTATCGATTCTCTAAGGAAATGTGTATTATGCTTTATGATAAGGAATCTTACAGTATTCTGTTGCCTTTGAAAATTTGCTGTATCCTGTTCAATTACAGATTGATTAACGACATTTTAGTTAAACCATCTGCAGTATATGCAAGTTATAATTTCAATTTATATTTTAATTTCGATTATATTATGATGATTTCGATTACATTTCAATTATATTATGAAATTAAAATCGAATATTCGATATATTATTCGAATATTCGATTTTAATTCCAATTTATATTTATAAAGCAAATTAAAAGTAACTGTTAAAAGGTGAAATCGTTCTTTATGAAATAAAGTGAACTAGTATCGAACTGCTCCGCCTAAAACAAGTCATTGATTAAAAAGCTCTTTCCATTTCTGAAGAGGTAATTAATGCAAACACGAATTCTATAACCAACGTAAAACATTTTGTTTCTTTTACACAGAAGCAAAATCTTACTCCACAAACATGTCACTCAAGAATCAGGATACCAAAAGCTCATGTAGAGAAATCTATCAAATTAGGTGACAGATGGGAGGAAAGGTGAATACTGAGCACGTAGTTTTTTTATATGCAATAATAGTGTTTTCCTTATTAAAAACGTATCCACAAAAGCGATAAATAAGCTTATAGAAGAAAATAAACGTATGTAACAAAATTGCACCCAACAAAACATTGACAACCCAAAATTACAAATAAGAACCTATTAATAGACTCTTGGTGAGGTGTCATTAGGACTTCTAAAATGTCGAATTTATCTTTTTTAATCCAAAATGAGCACTATATACAGGAGTGCATAAAAATTTTGCAGGGGTTATTCAAACAAAATTTTGTTTTTATATTGTTTTTGAATAAATAAACGTTCAATCAAGCACCGTTAAGCAGACTTAAATATTCTCAGCAGCAATAAATATTGTTTTAAAAATTACGAATCTGAAAAGTTTCGATATTTTATTTACACTACAGAATTCAATTCTTTTGAATTCCATTATATTAAATTTCGGTCTCCAAAAAATATGCAGCATTTGCACTGCACTGTAAGAAATATCTGTAATTTTACCACACATATTGCTGTAAAATAATACAGCACTGTGTGTTTTAAATCCACTCAAAAATGACGTAATGAGATTGATAAACCATCACGAAGAACATATGGCAATGATTGTAAAGCAAAACACACTGTCTACATCACAACGTGTTGGCTTTACGTTTACCCAAACGTTGAGCTGTAAAATAATACAGCATTGTATGTTGTAAATCCACTCACAAAATGACATAATGGCGTTTATAAGCCAATTACGGAAAACATTGTACAGCAAATTTCCACAGTCTACAGCACAACGTGTGGATAAACGTGACGGCACCATCACAACGCATTGGTGTTTCCCACATGTTGTGCTGTAATCATTTTTTTCAGTGTGTCTTTATACACTCAAGGCATCATTTAACAGGATAGGACTTCATTTCTCAGAATCGTTCACGACTCTGTAAAAATACTCCCAGTTTATTCTTAATTCAAGTAATCCAAAGTTCATTTTCATTAATTAATAGCCGAGGAGTAGAGACGCAGCGCTAGTTTCATCTTTTTTTTCATCTACTTTTATCTTTCGACTCTCATCTACTTTCCTCTTCAGCCCGAAAATTCCATCTTTTGCGCAATTCACTTTATTCGGCTACGTGAATCTTGAATCTTGAAGAATATTTACAAAATGCGAAAGAAAACATTTTTAAATACGGCTGTTTATCTGGAATTTTTACGCACAGTAATATACACCCGAATTCACGCCATAGGTGGGACCGAGCGATGACCACGCAATTCGAATTCGCCTAAGTCGGGGTATAACTTTGCATATACACTGGTAGCCAATAATTAAGAAAAAATCACAAAAATGACGATTACTCAAAAAGTTATGTGCATAACTTGATGACATTGACCCACTACATAAAAGAAATATATAACACGAAAAAAACTTACACATACGTTAAAGAATTCAGCATATGTGTAACATAAAATAAATGAATGCGTCAGTTGGGTCAGAAAAAGTACCTTCAATATAAAATAGTATACTTCCTAGAAGCAATACAGCAACTACGGCGATATCTGATGCTGTCAATTAAACGATCTATCAGTTCCGTTGAAACCGAGAGCCATTTCTCTTGCAAAACAGTTGCAAGCGTGTTAAGTATCTGAGGAGACGGAGGATTGAGAGCAGCTATAGTCTTTCTAAATCACCGCCAGACATGCTCGATAGGATTTAGGTAACCTTCGAACTGGCCACTCCATGCGCTGAATTGTTTGCTGCTGAAGACAATCATCCACAATGTGAGCCCTTTGCAGTATGCAGTCTAGCATTTTCGTCTTGAAGCAAGAAATTATCACTTATAGCTCCGGCATCAGAACCCCATAACCATCAAGGATGACATTTCTATATAGGTTTGAGCATTAAACTTTCCACGTGGATAGACATGGAGTCCTGTGCGTCACCCAAAGGGATGTCACCCCAACACAGATACTACCTCCTGCGTATGCATCTCTTTCGCGGATGTTTGATGGATGATGGTCGGTTCCAGCTTCTCTTCAAATCAAACAACGACTACTATAGCTTTGTAGTGTAAACCTGGACTAATCCATAAAGAGCACAGCCCTCCACTAATTACAAAACTCATTTCTGTAGCGTGGCGTGACTGGCACGTAAATGACTAGTTGTCTCGCGTACAGACCACCTTCGTGAAGCTTTCTACTTACGTTGATATTAACCTTCGCGACGTCGACACTAACCTTCCAGGGGCTGCAGCAAGAAAAGATCTGAATTGAGTCGAAGTTGAGGTTGTACACCTTCGTGCTCATAACGACAAATATCTGTCATCGGCCCTGGTCGTAACAGTTGGCCGTCATTGACTAAACCTCCTGGACGCCGAATCTGTATTTAGAATTGTTTCCAAAGTCTGTGAACCACAGAAGGACTGACATTTAACCATCTGGTCACTTGTGCCTGACTTTGCCCTCTCTCTAGACTCCAAATAACTCTCTATGACAGTTCTTCAGGCAAAAGGTGCCTGGAGGTCATTGTTACGAACTGGTTTTTGATTTTGTGTGATAAGGCAACGCTGCACTAGGGTGATCTGCCAAGGATGGGGGATGCCTTGGCAGGAGAACTTTCTAAGGGGTTCTAACGCGTATACACGTCCCATATGGAAAAAAACCTACCAAAACTCCAGGCCGTTAGATCGACAGCCGCGCGACGGAACCCGAACTCGGGAACTTCACGCTTCGGTCGTCTATCATTTTCAGTGACATAACGACTGTGCCATGGTGAGGCCGTTACGAACTGGCTATCCCCGATTTTTTACCTTATAAACACAGTAAGAATTAGAGGCTTTTTTAAAACATGCAATTTTATATTCCAAGCAAATTATTTATCTGGCTGTAACACCACTAATTTGCATATTGCAGATTAACTCAGCAACATTTAATCGACAACATAATCAAATTTCATACTGATTGCTTTATTTTTAAGCGAGTTACCCGTATGTAGTACGCAATTTTTCATTAATTTTTGAGATTCGGTGTAAATATCTACATCCCAGACAGCACAGCAAACTTGCATCAAACTTGAAGCAAGCTTAATTTATCAAGTCAATAAACTTGAATTAAGCTTGAAAATTTCAAGCGTGTAAGCTTAATGCAAGCTTGAATCAAGTGTACAAGTTTACACTTGTCCAACTTGCATTAAGCTTGACATAGCAAGCTTGAATCAAGCTTGACATAGCAAGCTTAATTTCAAGCTTAAGAAATTTTTCAAAAAAAAAAATTTCTTAAATACATTGGGCGCCCGTCGGCGAACTCGCCCCACATACTTTATTTATCCACGCATTTTCCCTTCTATGCTGAAATTTCAAGTTAATTTAATCTGTTTCCATCAAGCGTACACGGCTGGGATAGAACTCGGGACCTAAGGGTTGGGAGGCCAGCGTCCTAACCGTTCCGCCTATCTGCTTCGCGCTCGCACCACTAAAGTTTGAAGTAACTGTCATGATTGTCACGCCGTTTTCTGGCGAGATCGATCAGTGCCCGATGCCGATTTTTTTTCTTTTATTTTTCCATGGGATGAGTCAAAATTAAAATAATGTTATGTGTGATTTATAGACTCTACTAATAGGGAAATAAGCATAATATAAACTTAACAGCAGCACACGTTTTAAAACTTTCAATATCGCGACACTCATGTTGGGCAATACTGGCCAAAATCGAGACAAACGACTGATTTTGAAATCAATTTCGTAGTATAATTGTATTTTATTTTGAATTTCCATATTTGGAAAGAAAGAATCTTTTTTTTTCTTTTTTTAATTCTATGGTCAAGTACATTTATGACTGATGATAAATTATTTGTTATGTGGCTGTGGCTTTCCAAATTAAGCAGTAATCAAGTTGTATTCAAGCTTGACAGTTCAAATGACTTCTCCAAGCTTGCTGCAAGCTTAAAATGAATTGAACTGTCAAGCTTGTATTAATACGCCAAATTCAAAGATATGTCAAGCTTGATTTAAGCTTATGTGTTGTCTGGGATATACGAATTATTTCTAACTAGTGTCATAAACTAAAGAAAACAATGATTCAAAAAGAAAAATGATTTAATAAAAATCTTGACTAGTTCATATGTAATAAACATGCATATTCGCTCATTCAAAAGACAAGATTTGAAAATCGCGTATATAAGTCGGAGTAACGTAAGAAGAGATATTACTGTAAGGTGTTTCAAAATTAGAGGGACAAACTTTTAGGAGGGGGTAGGATACACCAATCCGGTACAGAACCACATAACAATCTGGGGTTGGAAACGTCGATCGTCTGCCTGTACCTGTTAATAATCACTTTGGAAGAAGCGTCGAAGTGAGCATGTAATTTCTCAACCAAGTTTCATAAACAATATGCTGTCCTAGAACAATTTCATCAATAGAATGAAAAAAATAATTCTGAAACAAAATATTACCAATATAGCAACAAAGTTGACTTTCCTGGCGAGAGAAGCATTACAAGTTTTGTTTCACAAATGTCACAATCTGAAATAAAACTCGTAACACTTCTTTCTCTAATAAAGTCAACTTTGTTGCTGTATTGGTAATATATATTTTTTATAGACCTTCCAAACCCAGGAGGGAATTGTGACACACCCTATATATATATATATATATATATATATATATATATATATATATATAAATATATATAAATCGGTGCTACTTTAAAAATTTGGAAATCCACCCATTTTTCGTAATTTTTACCTCCCTCAGTATCTGATAGTGTAACGATAGTGAAAAAAAAGTGAAAAAATAGTGAAAAATAAGTGATTTTGATGTCACGAGTTTAAAAATGCGTTTCAGTCATTGCATTGCATCAATTCAGGTTAATCAAACTTCAAAGTGAAAACTGCCCCCACACGGACGAGTGGATAAAGATGCTAAACATTGTAGATGTCTGGAAAGGTCCCAGGTTCGAACCTATCACACGGACGCCAATTTAACTGTCTGAAGTTTGAGGCTGTTTTCTCCAAATGTAACGTGAATATGCGTTAGAACCCTTTAAAAAGTCCTCCGCTCAAACTACCCCTCCTTAGGCAAATAGCCCTGTAGTAGCTTTGCTTTAATATTTAACTTCTAACTTCCCGAAGTAAAAACTATGTCTCGAACAAAAATATAGACTGACCTTTTTACACGAGTTCAATAAGTAAACGACGGATCGATGCTTGAAGTAAACGTTAAGTTCGTATTTCAATGGTTTTTCGTATTAAAACCGCCTCATCAGCGAACCGCAACTGCATTTGTGTGGCATAAACAAAGCTCTCGATTTTTCGAAGCTGTACCAAGGGAGTACGGAAATGTTTCTTAGACATGTAAGAAAGAGACCCCCATCACCAAACATAGTAGCCGCCAACAGCAATTATGTTTGTGTGACATTTCCAAACATCTACTTATAAACAAACAGGGTCCCCGTTATCGAGCTAATTATCTACGAGTTTGATGTCAGCCGCTAACGCCAGCGGGGAAACCCACTAGCATACATGTATCTATACATATTAATAGTTTTTATGCAGTTCGTACATCATTTGGATAATAAAGTATTGTGGGGAACTTAAAGAAGAATTTAAGCTCCGAACTTTTAATTTATCGTCCGACAATTTTTCAGAATGTTCCATTTGTATTTTGAATGAAGTATACAATTCATAAAACAAGCCTCGGAATGAATTTACAAATGGCAATTTTTGGTTCAGTGCACAACTTATGGAAAAGTATTTAACCTAAGAGCAAGAGTAGGAACCAAATAAAATTACTTGAGATAATTTCAGAGAATTATATAGAAATAATATAACGATAGTGTTGAAAATTTATTTAAAAAAAATTCAAGTGCTAATAGTGTGCACTCTCCAGAACGTCATATTTAAAACTCCACTATTTCAAATTATGAAAATTCAAATGGATATTTACATAGAAAAAAGCCACAAGTGACACTTAGCTGGATGATTTATTAGTGACTTCCCTAAAAGCTACAAAAACACTGGATGATACGATAATTTATATGGCAGGAAAAAAAGAAATGCGGGCTAAGCATATTTTAAAAGAAAATCTTTCAAGCGATCTACGTGCACGAACAAAATAAAAGGTATAAGCGCACCTCACTCTTTCTATAAAATCCCGCACGTGGTCATGGATCTCTCATTTCCCACGATCTTACGGAGGTCATAAATATATATTCCTCAACCCATACCTGGAGGAGGCTGGGAGGACCGATCCCCGAGAAATAAATCAGTTGTTTGTGAAACTCGACCCAAAAAATTTTGATCACACCTGGTACGGTAAACGTCTTTAGTCTTCAAGATGGATGATTGCAGGTAGTTATTCTGGTGGGGGTGAAAACCTTGGGCCTCGCGGAGGCCTTTGTTGTCTCCACTGATCCAAGGAGGAATTTTTTATTAGGCCATTAAAAATGGAATTCGGTCGTTATGAAGCACACAACAAACAACTCTTGTTAGGTGTGCACTGCTGCTCGGTGAATAAGCGGAAATCATTAAAATGCATTCTGCAATAATGCCTGGGCGCGAGGAGAACGGAGTTGTAAAATAGTGCAGCTTGTGAGAATTTTATTGCGATGTGCAAAAATGGTTGGGGGTAAATACCGAAAGAAAAATGTAAGGCGATGCGTGTTATTGAAATCGCTTTATGTATTGCTTATGATCCTAACGACTGATTTTACGATAGTGAATCATTGCAACGTAGTTCGTAATTTTGTTTGTTAGAGATGTCCTGAAAATGAGATGGAAACGGGAAAAGAATTTTCCATCCTTCGATTATTCATCTTTTAATGTACAGATTTACAGGATGGATCCTTCATAGTGAGAACTATGTGTGAATGAACCTCACAATCTACTATAAATAGCTACATATTTTTTGAATTTTTCGTGGGGAAAGCCTGGAATATTACATAACTACATTATATCTGTAAGCATAATGAAAAATGCTAAGGCATAGGAAGCAGTACAATAAGCTTAAACTGAGAGTATGAAATAACTGTGGATTCACGACGTCCAATATCTAATTGTTGAAGAATTTAAACTCCTTCATTAATACAGGAAAAATCAAATTAAGAACTTCCAAAGTCTACAGATTCCGACGACTCTAAACAAAATTAGTAGCTTTCAATAAGAAATCCTTTTGTGGTTCGAACAACATCTAAAAGATATTCGATTTCATTCCAAGTATTTAAAAGCATCTGAGGAGCTATGGAATGAATAGCAGCTGTGATTAGATGCTTGAGTTCCTGTACATTAGGACATGTAGTCCTGTAAACAAAATCATTTAGGTAACCCCGCATGAAAAAAGCCACGGGGAGTTAAATTTGGCGATCGAGGAGACCACTGAATTGGACCACTGCAATCTATCCATCTGTTTGCGAAATTTTTTTGAGACAGTAGAGCACGGAAGTTGATGAATGTGGAGGTGAGCCGTTCTGTTGAAAATTTATGTGCCAAATCTTTGTCACAGTTGCCATGTCCACTATGCTCTTCTGAATCTATTACCAAAGTTCTTGAAACTTAGATCCATCTATCAGATTTTTTTGGTACAAAATTATAGGAAACGAAAATCTAGCATTTTTGTAAGTCGGTCATCAATCAAATAGCCGATTCGTAAGTATATATTATGAGGGAGTTGTCGGAGGTCGATTAAAAAAACTTTCCCTTGGCCCGCTTACATGACGTATAGTGTATTAAAAATATCCATGAAGTACGCTGAAGACTTAGAAACAGGCAGGCGACTCAAATTCTGAAAAGCTACTTTTATTGGAGGTATCAGCAAAACAGATTTAAAGGAAACAACTTCAGTTATGTACAATACATTGCTTTAGTAAAAAATAACACCAGGTACATATCTAATCGTTCTGGCCACACGGCGTGCCGGAGTCCCATAAAAAAAGAACACAACCTCCTCTGTCGGAGAGCTATCGAGAAGTGTACAGAAAAATTCTTACAAAACTTCCAGCTCTTTACAGGTTGGCGAGTAAAATATGAGCACTCATAAGGCACAGCCCCACGTGACAACCACCGTCCGGTATGCGTTATATATATAAAAATTTGAAACAAACGGATTAAAAGATTATTGCCAAGACAGAAGTGCCAGAATTTGGCGAATGTCAATACAAAAGCCTACAACCCCCGAGAGAAAGCAAAGACGAACGACCGGGAGGCACCAAGAACTAACATAGCACATGCTAAAGCGAAATTTATTTAGAAGGGGAACCCCGAAAATCCCAGACAGACCGTCGCGTAGAAGAAAGAACATTTTATCGAGCCGAAAAACAAAGTGGAGAGAGAGATTAATACGGAATACGAAATTTTGAAAGACGAAACATAGGAACATAATTTTAAGATGCGAAAAATATGTGAACTTCGTCACACACACACACACACACACACACACACACACACACACACACACACACACATATATATATAAAATTTAATAAAGTAAATTGTCCAATACTTCTTCGGCACCTTGCACAATTGTCATGAAACATAGCTTTAAAAAATATCTGATGGGCACACCACATGACTTGCTTGTACGTCTACTAAATTATAAATATTTTTAGTTCACTTCATCTGAACTTATTTGAAAGACAAAATATATAGAGAAAAATCATGCAATACTAACGTTTAGTGATTTATAACCAAAGAATTGAGATATTGCCAAGCTGGATTCAATTTGAAATATTTATTTTTGGACCTTAATTGGACGTTATTCCGCCAAAAGCCGATAAGCTTGAGAAATTTTGGACATAGCCTAAATAGTGATTGACCACAGACTTTTAAGGAAGTGAAGGCATTCATAGACCATAATGTATATTGAAAGGCTTTCGGGTGGCCCTGTAAATAAATTACCCAATACATTGAAATTAGGAAAGAGACGCACAGTTAAACGTAACAATAGTTTTAAATACAAAATCTCAACATTCTACGGTTAAAGGTTTTAGAGTTATGTGATATGCGTAATTATTTTTGGCTCCAAATTTAGCTATATTTCGGGAAAAACTTGAAAAATTGACTATAGTTAGCGAGATTTTGGTCATGGTCCCAAACAATGACTACAGCCATAATACATTGAAGATATCTATAGATCTTAAATTATTGAAATTCTTTAGTGTATTCCTGTAAATATACTATCCACTAGCTTTGGAGGCAAAAACGAGAGTTGCACAATTACATGTTACAAGAATCTTAAATATAAAATTTCGATGACTAATAGTTTTTGAAATATGTGAGTTACGTACATACATACATACGTACGCCATTTTGAGAATGGTACATGAACATCGTCAGGCTATAAGCTAATTGCATGGTAGAATGCTGTTTTGCTTGAAATGAATGAACGTCGTACATTGACCGTAATACACGAATTCATTTCAATGCTCCTGTAGAAGAACTATAAGGCATAAAGACACTATTTTCGATATTTTCGATGGAGACTTTCATTTTTTAATCTTTAAAAACATATATCAATTTTACTTCGTTTTAAATAGCCAAATATCCCTGAAATATCTTTAAAGAATTTCTGCCCTAAGAGAGCAATGCATTGAAATTCTTTTGGCGGGCTTTGTAAATAAACTATCTACCATAAAAGTGGGTGCTCATAGATATTACAACAATTCTAAATATAAATTTGAACATTCTACGATTAATAGTTTTTGAGGTATGCGAGTTACGTACACACGAATGTACAGATGTCAGGAAAAAACTAGTCAAAATGGATTGTAACAGTACATGCATTTATACGAACATACATACATGTGCATGTTGAGACGCCTCGCAAAAACTCTTCGAAGTAAATTTAGAGGTAGTCAAAATGATGTTTCCTTCAAAATCTGCATGCTGAAAATTTTCGCGATCACTTAACCTCCTTTTACTTAGTACAAGAAAGCAAAAAAGGCACTCAACTACATCTTAGAACATTCCTAAATACAAAATTTCAATATTCTACGGCTAATCTTTTTTGAGTTACACGAGTTGCCTATGTACGTACGAACGTATAGACGTCAAAACTAGTCAAAATAGATCGTACATATGTATACCTAAGTTCATCAATACTTAGTACGTTGAGGCGCCGAGAATAAATTCAAAGTAAATTTAGAATGGTCAAAATCAATTTCTCCGTCAAAATCGAAATTACAAAGTTTTTCAAAATCACAATATTTATTTTACTTTATACCAGGAAGTAAAAATGAGTGTTTCAACATTAAGAATGAAAGGTGTCTCATAATCAACCCGTTTTGAATTATTTCTCTCTTTTAGTAACTCTTACTAATCGTAATTCTCTAAATAGTGATGTGAGATCATCGATGTTTTCATAGAACTGGAAAAGTGAAAATGTCTCATAATCGTCACACTTTAGGAATGATTTTTCTTGCTTAGTTACTTAGAGCTTAAGTATGCAATCCCAATAATCGGAACGATCCTTCTACAGATTCAAGTAAGCAAACGTTCCATGGTCTAGTGTGACTGACTGTTCGAGGGCTGAACCAGATCTCTGACGCGTGTTAAGGGGACAGCCTACTTTTAAAATGCCCAAAAAATCGATTTTGAGATTTTTATCTCATTAAATAGCTTACTTTATTCTAAAAAGATTGATACCAACCATTTTTCTGTATGACATTTATTTGTTGAGATAAAAAGGAAAATGTAAACGCAAGTTGGGCAGCATGCTGTAGAAGCTGCAACTAAGGTTGACACTCAAAGCATAAAAGAGGGAGAATAGAAATGTACAGAATTTAATTTAGAAACTCAAAGAGCCAGAAAAATGCTCATCAGTTCTCAGTTTGAGGCAATAAAAGAAAACGAAGGCATTGTGCATGAAAGCGAAAAATTTTTAATCGAAATTTCATAAAGTGAAATAAAATCAAATTTTTATGTTGCAAAGTAAAAATAAATATATATATATGGATATAATTATTAAAATAACTTCAAAACATGTACTTTACCAATATTAATGCCTTTATATCCTAAAAATGTATCTTTTGTTAAGGTATGTACATATATTTTCATATTTACAATTGTCGAGCTTTTCTTTAGACTGATGTTTCTTAAGCCATAAAAAAAAAACATATTTTGGGTTAATCATATTAAGTACTCCGTAAAATTATTCTTAAATAGTAAATGTTTCATTAGAAAATGCTTTTAACTTTTAAAAATTAAAATTTATGATATAAAAATATTAATATAAAAATTAAAATTAATATTAAAATTTATATTAATATTAAAATTATATAAAAATTAAAATTAATATTAAAATTTATTGTTGTTCCAAAACAACAATTTGAACTTTAATTGGAGTTTTCTCAAAACACTGTTTTTCAAGTTTGCGCGCATGATATTTTAAAAATTATTTAAGATGTCAACTTGAAATTTTTCTCAGGCATTTATTCTAATATAACGAACAAAATGAACTAAAATGAAATGGTTGTGTTTCATAGAAAAAAAGTTATGACTGTAAAACTATCAAAAATTTTATGGTAATTTAAATTTTCAGATTAAATGATTTTTTTAAATCTAAATTATGAAAATAACTAAACCATTTTAGTTTAGATTGTTTATTTGAATGTTTTGTTTAATTTAGAAAAAAATTATGAGGTTCAAAGGAATTCTAATTGAGATATCTTGCGCGCAGTGGGAAAGTACCCTTGGATTTTTTTTTTCCAATATTGTGTGGTAAAATAATATTTTTAAAATTATCACCTTTATAATAAACTAAAATAATATTTTTAATCAATAGAGTAATGTCATAGTAGTTAACTGAAAAAAAAAGTTATGTTTCTGCATGCATTCATTATTTTTTTAAAAATTATGAAAGTTGATCTAAAATTTATACATTTTCCCATTCTTAAAAGTAGGCTGTCCCCTTAATGTTATCTCCTGCATCATTGTAGATAACATGCAATGTGCTTTAATCAAGTTCAGCCTCGGACAATCTAAATATCCTAAAAATACTCTCTAAAATAAAACGGGAAATTGTTAAACCATTAGAACAAATGATAATGGACAGAAAGGATCTCACATTCCCTATATGAAATAACCTCGAAACAATCCCGTGCATTCTAACTTCGATAGGTTGCGTCTGTGAAACCTCATTCAGTCTCTCACATCCATTTATGAATTACCAATTCACAAAAGTTTTATTCTCTACTAGCTGCGTGCCCGTTCTTCGCACGGTAGGAAACGAAAATTTTCCTTACATGTGTAATTCGAAATTATTCGTGATGTGGAATTTTTTTTTAAAAAAAGAGCAAAATTATTTGACTCTTAATGTAAAGTTTGTGTCATGAGTACTAACCTGATCATTGCAGTATAATGACTCAAAAAACTACGTCAGTGTCATTCACTATTAAAAAAGTGGAAAGCTTAATGGTTTGCAGAGAACTCCTGGCTTTCAAAATGTCTTATTTCTACATCATACTGTTTTTTAGGCTCAAGTTGTAGCATTAAATACCTAAGACACTACATGAAATGGAGCACCATTTATTTCTTTCCGAAAATGTACCATATAAGGAAAGTATTGCAATCATGAAAAAAATTCGACTTCGAGATTTTGGTGTATTTACACGTTTTGAGGTCTTCTGAATTCATCTATGCTATTTTCAAGAGATGTTTTTAAAATAGCTGCGCACCGGCTCTTCATACGGGAAGAAGGGAATATTTTACTACTAAAATCATATCTGCATGTGACAAAACAGAATTTCATTTTTAAAAAAGTTCAAGTAATCCCCTCTGTTGAAATGACTGCGGGATATATTAACGCAAATTAGAATTACTTTTCGTTTAGTTGGTTGTAAGACAACCGTTGAAAAAGGATAAACACTTTTAATTTCATGAAATATTTATTAACGTGGTACATTGCGATTTATTCATACTATCTTTACAAATCTAATAATACTACCTATTACGTACATTAATACTATCTATACTCGCTTCTCCCTCTTCAAGGCTCCCTTAAAAGAAACAGCTTAGATTATTTGGCCTCAATAGGATCTTTTGATTCTGTGGCGATTCTTTGCAATTTACGCATTAGCATAAATAATAATCATTTCACATAATGGTTGCCATTAAGGAAACTCTCCATATATATTTAATTTATACATAGTTTTATAAGATTCGCGTATTTAGCGCCGTAAACCATTTCATCTTACTGTGGGGAGAAAATATCCAAGGGGTGCCATTTTAAATATCCAATAGCGATATCTTTTATATCCTCCATAGTCCTGTCTCCTGAAAAACATCAAACTGTGTAATCTCGAGGAGCTACTTATTCCCATTTTAATTGTGACAGGGCGTTAGAGTTGCAGAGTTTACAAATTTCACAAATTTTTTTTAATTTATGACGTCACTGTTTGACTGCCGTAAAGGATACCCCGGTAGATTAATTTCGGAGTTACTTTCGATATTTCGCATAATTGTTTTCAAACGGTATCATTAAAACTTTGCGTGACCTTTATGGAGGAACGTAATTCAACGTTCAACGTTAAAATAAAACTATACTCGCAACCTGCATGCGTATGTTAGGCAACGCCTGCGCTAAATTAAATGCCAAAAATAAAAATAATAAATAGAAAAATTTTAATATATCGCGCTTTGAAACGAACTTTGTAACTTAAAATGAACATTTTCAGCGCCGTGAAAACATTTCAATTTTTAAATAAGCACCGGATTAAAATACCACTTCTAATAATAATAATCGTGAATTTCTTAGTTTATTTCTACAGTAAATTTTAATCAAAATATCGTCTCCCTGTGTTGAAAATAGAGCTGGAATAAATGAGTTAAAATTATGGCGTAAATTTTAGGTATCTTAAAGCATTTGACGTCATAGATCCTCACTTGCGAATTGAAATTCTGATATCCCATTTAAAAACTCGATTGGTTGAAAAAACCCTTTTTTCTAATCCTTTCTGTGGCAACAGCCGAACATAAATTCCCGTGCCGTGATCGCAATGTAATGAATGGCGTAAGATCGCGTTGATGCTATTAAATTCTAAACATTAGGCTGCATTAAAATTCGTAAAAAATCATCTAATTTACATAATTTTTTCGTTTTTATTTTAAAAGAGGGAGAAAAGAATGTTTCACGATTTGTCAAAATATCTAAAAGTTATGACGGATAGAATTCAAGATGCGACAGTTTTAAAATTATTTTACGAAAAAAAATTGCGAAGCAGATGTTTAGTAAAAAAATTCCTAAAAATCGGTAAATCAGGTTAAGTATTCAGAACAAACTGTTTTTAAAAGAAAATTTTCTCCTCTATCCGATGATACAAATGCCGTTTTGCTGCGAGCGTAATTTCCGCCGTTATTACGAATTAGGTGAGAAAAAATGCCAAAAATCGCATAAAACATAAAATAAAAAAAAATCTAGGTCGAATTTTGAAAAAATCGCTTCGAGGTGCACAACTACATATTTACATCTTCCCGAATACCAAATTTGGTGTTTCTAGGTGTAGCCGTTAGTCCGTAACGCTGCAGACAGACACACACACACACACACACACACACACACACACACAGACACCTTCTTTTATAATAAGTAGAGATTCCCAATACTTCCAAAAAAAAAAAAAATCGTCTGCTTATAAACTAAAGCAATAGATAGGCGTTTTTAAAAACTCTCCCTGATGTTCCCTCCATAAGTTCGTTTAAACTACACCCCCAAACGAAGCAAGAAACTTATGAAATTTGGATAGAAAGATTGCGAGCCTCAGTAATTCTTCAACTCTTCAACAAATCTCACTCGTCTTTCCATCGGAAGAGATAGCAGATATTTCATTTCCCAAATGGCAAAATGAACCTAAGAGATTCGGAAAAAAAAAAAAAAAAAATAACCTGTGTTAAATTCCTGTTGCTCGTCGGATTATGTAGGGATTTCTCTTTTCTAACATATTTTAGTAAGGGAATTTTAGTTGGTTTTTTTTGTTGTCATTTGTTCGATTTTCGCTCGATTGTTCGATAATTTTCCCTTTGGGGATTTCTTCCCTATTCACCTAGTGTATTCGGAAAGCAACGGAAATCATGTTACATGCATACATTTTGAAACAATTTTCCAACATCCCTAACACATTAAAGCAGAACCATCCTATCCTACACATTGTTTATGGAACAATTTCCAATATCTCTTCCGTGTCCTCCACCATTTGGAGGTAAATCTATCGTTAATATACAGGGAAGCCAAAGAGATTTCCGATAAACTAAGATCTATTAGAAGTAGTCGGGCAGAGAGAACAAAATTAACATTTGTTTTTATGTTTTACTAGCTGAAGTACCAGTTCTTCGCACGGGAATGAATGGACTTTTTGATATTACGATTTGTGGTGATTACAATTCATTGTAATAAACAGATATAGCAAAATGGATATCGCGTTGTATTGCGTCCAATAATCATGCATACCGAATTTTAAGGCAATCGTTTGTACGGTGCAGAAGTCCATGTGGCGTAGCGCAATCTAGTGGCGAGTTTTAGAAAAACGGATTCGGCGAAAATATTTTTCGCATTCAGATATCGATGTATACGAATTTTCATGACGATCGGCTGGACAGTCCTGAAGTTCATGTGTTGACGCGACATCTAGTGGCAAGTTATAGGAAAATGGATAGCGCCAAACTCTTCCCCGTGTCCTATTTTCATAGCGATTATTTGCACAGTCAAGAAGTGATACACTGGAGGGCCATCTAGTGGTTCAATAAAGTAATGATTTGCTACAGCGCCGTCAAGTGGCGAGTTATAGCAAAATGGATAACGCCAAAATATTCTCATTGTTCAAATAGCTATGTAACTGATTTTCATAGCGACCGTTTGAATGGTCAAGAATTTGGCCTGCTGCAGCGTCATCTAGTGGCGAGTTAAAATAGTAATGCATTGCAGTGTCATCTAGTGGTGAGTAACATCAAATGGAACGCAGTTAGAATATATTCTTCGTGCTCTGTGTAAGTCTAACAAATTTTACGCCGATCGGTCGAACGGTATAGACGTTGATGCGTTGCAGCGCCATTTAGCGACAAGTTACAGCAAAATGGATAGTGAAAAATATTCTCCGTGCTCTAATATTCGCGTGTACCAAATTTCATCGAAATCGGTTGGACGATATTCGCAAAGCAAACGGCTAAACGGCACAGCAAGTGCTTAAACGAAATAGAATTCGACGTTGTGCTGCGCCACCTAGTGGCAAGTTAGAGGAAAACGGATAGCATAAAAACCTTCTCCATGATAAAAGACTTAGGTGAACCAAATTTCATGGTGATTGGTCAAACGGTGCTGGAGTTTTTCAACCTCATACACACGTACCAAGATTCATTTTTATCTATAACCAGTGTCATTATATATACCAGTCTCAAATAAAATCCAGTTTCAAATCTAAGCCTCGTCAAAGTACCAACATTCGCCATTTTGCAAGAGTTTTTTCAGGGAATCATTCGAAGCATTGGCTTAGCAGCAATGAATATGGGAAATGGTTCAACCGCCAAAAAGTAAAGCACGCATTTACAGCCGAATTTTTTAAAATTATCAACTATAACGTGTTTTATTCATCGTTACTCCGATGTACTAAATGAGAAGATTTCAATTTTCTGAAATTTGGCGGAATTCCCCCAACTTAAATCAATGTACACAATTGGCGAGAATTCTGAAGATAGATCGCTTGAAATCCCTTATGCATTATTTCTTCACGGATGATTAAAATTTAACGCTGTATTCTAATAAAACCTTTGCACTTGTTTTCAAAAATCTATTTCCTTAAGCTCTCAATAAATTGCGCCAAGCCGAAATCTGTGCAAACCGCTAGAACTCACTTTCTCAAAATCGGCATTTGAGCCATTTTATTTTTTCGCAAAACTAAAAAAAATTACCTATTAGCCTCGGAAATCTTCAATTCTTATTGTTTTGTGTATAAAACATTTCATTCCTGCTCCGATTTCCCATGCACACGATATTATAATTTAAAAAAAAATAACCTTACGAATATAAACTAACAAAAAAAATCATTATTATTCTTTTATTTTTACTTTGAGAATTTAAAACATCTTATTCGGCAAAATCGCCAGACATGGCAACCACGATCCTTATTTCACACTTTTTTCACTACAGGGGTTACAATTACGGAAAGCTTTTTGCGTGGAGAACATAAAAAATCTCTTAAATTCCGGGAACGGGTGGACTTTCAAAGTTTTAAAGTGGACTATGATTTATTCTATATTATTTTACATATCTGTGCAAAATTTCAGGCTGATATGTCCATTTTTGTGGATTTGTATACAACTCAAATCCACAAACAAACAAACAAACAAACAGAATTTCATTTTTATTTATAAGATAACCTACGCTTGTTTTTAAAAATACCCTCTCATTAAATTGCGCCAAGCGCTAGAATCAGAAAATCTGACACACTTTCAGATTTTAAATACGCACTAAAGTGCTATATATAAAAAGAGTTATAATCCATGGGTCTTCCCTATTTTCGTTCCTTCTTTCATTAAGTTGGAAAGTGTATCATTATTCATGAGTGTGATTAAACAAAATTAAAATTGATATTTCTAACATCCTTTTTTTCTGGATGTAATGCATTAGAAATAGATGCAGAAAAGCTGCTCAGAAAAATGCACAATTCCAACTGAATGAAAATTTCAGAAACTTATACGCAGGTGTATTCATAACCCAAATAGCAGACGATTAAATTACGATAAATAGCGCCAAGCGTTAGAATCCTCCTCAAAATCGCACATAAACCCCTTTTATTTTTCGACCAATTAAAAAGTTGCACATTTATTTTCGGAAAAATTTTCAAATTCTATTTTTCTTTTGAGTATAAATCATTTCATTTCCGCTCTGATATCACATGCACACGATATTTTAATTTAAAAACAACCTTACAAATAATCTAGACAAAATTTTAAAAAATCGTTATTCTTTTATTTTTACTTCAAGAGTCTGAATCATTTAATGAACTGCCGAATGTGGCAATGCCGAATGTGGCAACCTAGATAAGCTTAATCGTCGCTTAATTGACTGTGGGGTTACAATTACGAAATGGCGGAAAGCAAAAATTAGCCTTTTGCAATACGTTTTTATCGATATTTCCTAAAATAGTGCGAATTTTGAAAAAATCGCTTCGAGGTGGGTCGGGGCCTGTCATGGAGAATTTCCGTTCAAAACTTGGTAGGTCTGCGATCACCCGTCTGCAAGCTACGCGAGACACAGACAAACAAACTAACAGTTTACACACATTGTTTTATTAATATAGCTACCAGTCTCAAATAAAATCCAGTTTCAAATCTAAGCCTCGCCAAAGTGCCAACATACGCCATTTTGCAAGAGTTTTTTCAGGGAATCATTCGAAGCATCGACTTAGCAGCAATCAATTTTGGAAATGGTTCGACCTTTAAAAAGTAAAACACGCTTTTATTTGAAAAGTGGAATAATTTAATACAGCCGCATTTTTTAAATTATCAACTATATAACATGTTTTATTCATCGTTACTCCGATGTACTATATGCGAAGATTTCAATTATCTGAAATTTGGCGGAATTCCCCCAACTTAAATCAATGCACTCAATTGGCGAGAATGCTGAAGATAGATCGCTTGAAATCCCTTAATAACTGCATTATTTCAGCACGGATCATTAAAAGTTAACGCTGTATTCTTATAAAACCTTTGCACCTGTTTTCAAAAATCCATTTCCTTAAGCTCTCAGTAAATTGCGCCAAGCCGGAAACTGTGCAAACCGCTAGAACTCACTTTCTCGGCATTTTGAGCCATTTTATTTTTCGCCAAACTAAAAAATTTTAACATATTAGCCTCAGAAATCTTCAATTCTTATTGTTTTGCGTATAAAACATTTCATTCCTGCTTTGTTTTCCCATGCACACGATATTATAATTAAAAAAAAATAACCTTACGAATATAAACTAACAAAAAAATCATTATTATTCTTTTATTTTTACTTTGAGAATTTAAAACATTTTATTCGGCAAAATCGCCACACATGGCAACCACGATGCTTCTTTCACACTTTTTTCACTACAGGGGTTACAATTATGGAAAGCTTTTTGCGTGGAGAGCATAAAAAATCTCTTAAATTCCGGGAACGGGTGGACTTTCAAAGTTTTATAGACTATAATTTATTCTATATTATTTTACACATCTGTGCAAAATTTCAGGCTGATAGGTCCATTTTTGGGGATTTGTATACGACTCAAATCCACAAACAAACAAACAAACAAACAGAATTTCATTTTTATTTATAAGGAAGGATTACTACATTCTGGCCATTGGAAAAGATAAACGTGTCATTCATGTACAGGAACACCCAAAATAGTTCCGAAATGTTACAATCATTTATTCGTGAAAGTAAATCAGAAAATAAATATGTTACTTATAAATATATATATATATATACATAAGATTTATAAATAACTGCATGCTCCTGTTGACAATGGTAAACCCGTTAGTAATAATATACAAGGACAACCCCCCGCCAAGAAAAAAAATTCATGAAGGTCTATTGGCGATATGAGAAAGACATTACGAAGTTAAAATTTATTATGAGGTGTAAATGTTTGCCATTGAAAAAGTTAAAGTAAACGTCGCAATAGTATACAGGGATACCCAAAAGATTTTCGTTTTCTCACGGTCTGTTGGCGTTAGTAAAATGACAAAACAAAATTGATATTTATTATTAAGGTGTATAATTACATGTTCGCCATTTAAAATAGTAAACGTAGCACTGATCTACAGGGATACACAAAAGTTTTCCGATTTAAGAGGTGTTGACGGAAGTAATAGGACAAAACAGAATTGATACTTACTAATCTATCTATATAAATAAAATTAGACTTTTGTCTGTACATTTCTTGGAATTCAAAAATTTTGCGATTTCTATCCGTTTCAAGCACCCGGGAATCCGATGCGACCCTCAAAAAAAAGTTTGTCTGTCTGTCATTCTGTCCTTCTGTCATTCTGTCCGTGACGCTTTTTTTGTTTAAGCATCACGTAAAAACGGCTAAAGCGAATGATATGAAATTGGGTGTCATGATAGGTGGTCACTCAACTTAAAACATAGGCGTCGAATTTTAAAAAAATATTGATTAGATTTTCAGATTTTGCGAAAATCGTTTCAAACTGCGTTAATTTGTGTTCAAGCATCACGTAAAAACGACTGAAGCGAATGATATGAAATTGGGTGTCCTGATAGGTGGTCACTCAACTTAAAACATAGGCGTCGAATTTTTAAAAAATCTTGATTGTATTTTGAAATTTTGCGAAAATCGTTTCAAACTGCGTAAATTTGTGTTCAAGCATCACGTAAAAACGACTGAAGCGAATGATATGAAATTGGGTGTCATGATAGGTGGTCACTCAACTTAAAACATAGGCGTCGAATTAAAAAAAAATCTTGATTGGATTTTGAGATTTTGCGAAAATCCTTTCAAGCTGCGTAAATTTGTATTCAAGCATCACGTAAAAACGACTGAAGCGAATGATATGAAATTGGGTGTCATGATAGGTGGTCACTCAACTTAAAACATAGGCGTCGAATTTTTAAAAAATATTGATTAGATTTTCAGATTTTGCGAAAATCGTTTCAAACTGCGTTAATTTGTGTTCAAGCATCACGTAAAAACGACTGAAGCGAATGATATGAAATTGGGTGTCATGATAGGTGGTCACTCAACTTAAAACATAGGCGTCGAATTTTTAAAAAATCTTGATTAGATTTTCAGATTTTGCGAAAATCGTTTCAAACTGCGTAAATTTGTGTTCAAGCATCACGTAAAAACGACTGAAGCGAATGATATGAAATTGGGTGTCATGATAGGTGGTCACTCAACTTAAAACATAGGCGTCGAATTTTAAAAAAATCTTGATTGGATTTTGAGATTTTGCGAAAATCCTTTCAAACTGCGTAAATTTGTGTTCAAGCATCACGTAAAAACGACTGAAGCGAATGATATGAAATTGGGTGTCATGATAGGTGGTCACTCAACTTAAAACATAGGCGTCGAATTTTTAAAAAATCTTGATTGTATTT
This sequence comes from Cheiracanthium punctorium, assembly GCA_038373885.1. Lineage (NCBI taxonomy): Eukaryota > Metazoa > Arthropoda > Arachnida > Araneae > Cheiracanthiidae > Cheiracanthium > Cheiracanthium punctorium. The sequence continues at coordinate 167,205 of JAWZYV010016612.1, forward strand.
TGAGATTTTGCGAAAATCCTTTCAAACTGCGTAAATTTGTGTTCAAGCATCACGTAAAAACGACTGAAGCGAATGATACGAAATTAGGTGTCATGATAGGTGGTCACTCAACTTAAAACATAGGCGTCGAATTAAAAAAAAATCTTGATTAGATTTTGCGATTTTGCGAAAATTGTTTCACACTGCGTATTGTGTTCGCACATCACGTAATAACTGCAAAGGTGAAAAAATGGTATTTGGTGAAATGATAGGTAGTCACCTTAAACTATAAGCATCTAAAAAAAATCGATCAGATTTTGGGATTTTGCGAAAATCGTTTCAAACTGAGTGAATTTTTGTTCACACATTACGTAATAACGACTAAAGCGAATGATATGAAATTTGGTCACGATAGGTTGTTGTTAAACATAAAGTATAGGTGTCCAATTTTTTAAACTTTTTATTAGATTTTGAGATTTTGTGAAAAATCTCCCAAAATGCGGTTATATTTTTTCAAGCATCGCGTAATAACGACTAATACGAAATTTGGTGATATGATAGGTAGTTGCTAATCTTAATTTATAGGTGTTGAATTTTTAAAATATTTTGATTACATTTTGAGATTTTGTGAAAATCGTTTAAAAATGCTAAAATGTTTGTTCCAGCATCACGAAATAAAGACAGCAGGGAATTAAACAAAATTGGGTGACATGATAGGTTGTCACTCAACTTAAATTCTAGGCTTCCAATTTTTCAAAAATGTTGATTAGATTTTCAGATTTTGCGAAAATTATTTCAATATGCGTAAATATTCGTTCGCGCATCACATAATTACGACTAAAGCGAATGAAATGATATTATTTAGTTACTCTCTAACCTGTAATATTTTAACAATACATAAAGATTATAAATTCGCTTTCTTTACTTTGGCAACATACCACATCCATTCTGTGTACTCCTACAATGCTGACGAAAGTTCTTGCATTTTGGAAATTTGCATTCACTAACCCGTCAAGGACGGGTACTTCAGCTAGTATCTATACTATTAAAATCTGTGCGCGTCTGTCTGTGTGTCTGTGTGTAGCATCATCTCCTCCTAAACGGCTGGGAGTTGAGTTTCGATCGAGGTATCCACGAATTCGGAAAATTTCGAGAAAGAACCTCCGCTAATTTAAATTTCGAAATTCGAATTATTTTAAGAGATATTGATAAAAAACCCCGTCAAAAACGCTAATTTTTGATCTCCTTAATTCCCTAATTGTAACCCCTGCAGTGAAAATGTGAGAAAAAAGCATCGAGGTTGCCATGTTTGGCTATTTTATTAAATTATTTAGACTCCTGCAGTAAAAATAAAAGAATAATGATTTTTTTTCTGTTTAGATTATTTACAAAGTTATTTTTTAATTAAAGCATTGCGTGCGTGTGAAATCAGAGCAGGAATTCAATGTTTTTTATGTGTAAAAGAATAAGGGATTGGGAGATTTCCGAGACTATATGTGTATTTTTTAGTTGGTCGAAAAAAAAAATGGCTGATTTGGCGATTTTGAGAAAGTAGTAGGTTCTACCGATTTGCACAGTTTTGGGCTTGGCGCAAATTACTGAGAGCGTAATCAAATAGTATTTTTAATTACAAGTATAAGTTTTATTAGAATACGACGCTATACTTCGTACAGAAATAATGACGTTATTAAGGCGATTTTAAACGATCTATCTTCAGAATTTCACCAAATTAAGTAAACTGATTTAAGTTAGAGCAATTCCGCCAAATTTCAGAAAATTAAAATTCTCGCATCTTGTACATTGTAGTTATGGGGATTGAAACATGTTATAGTTAATAATTTGAATAACTGCTGCTAATCAATTAGATGTCTGGATTAAATTTTGGCGAGCGAACTATATAAATGATAGATAACTATTTCCCATTTTGATTGCTGTTAAATCAAACCTTCGAATGATTCCCTGAAAACAAAAAATCTCGCAAAATGGTGTATGTTGGCATTTTGGCGATTGAAGTACTTACATGTAATAAATAATTGATTCTTATATGTTAAAGCAGCGCTACATTTCTTTTATTGCAAATTGTTAGAACGGCGTAATTAATACTGTCTAATGTATTTTTTGTTTTACGAATTGAAATCTATGTTGATTCCTACTTTAGTACATTTCTTAGCAAAGTAGGCGAAAAATATTCAAATGTAGTTCAACTGTGTTCGTATTATTAATTCCATTCCACAATTGAGATGAGCCGATGTCACTAGCGTATGCATAGATATTTTTTTTTTAAATTCCGCAAACAGGGTTTTGCGAATTGCCTTTAGTGTCAAGTTTAATTTGTGATTTGAGCTATTTGGCATCGACTGGTGGCGTTAATGACACCAATATGGCAGTTCTAGCAAAGTAAACGTAAATAACTCATTTCATGTTCCATTTTTATAGTTTCCGTAGCAACGGAATCCATTGTTGCCACTTAAGTTATTAAATTTAACAATTAAGTGAAACCACTCATTTCTACAGCTTTTAAGACTCGTAAAAGTGAAAACGCATCAAATGTGAAACAAATAGAACTGTAAGAGACTTGCACTTTAAAAATAATCGAAGTTTTCATGTAATTCTATATACCTTTAGTTTTATTTCCTTCGCGTATGGATGCCATTTTTATGTCAATTTTTGCTGCTTTGCTGGCAGATTTTCCGGAGCAGTACACAACACTAATGTACATGCTCCTCCGGACATAAACAAGAGTGTATGTCCGGCCGGGCCGTCGTTATTAGCAACGGGCCTGCGTATGAGTTGCCATCACTAAAAATAAGTTTATCATTGAGGCCTGTTTTCCCCCAGTGACAGTGTTCTATTTTTTTATTCTAAGTATTATAAATGTTATATTATTTTATTATTTTAAAACAATTTTTTATACTTTTGTCGTACTAAAGAACTTTAGATGTAGGTAATCGTTTTGTGAATCTTGCGCCATTTTCTTTCATGAAAATTTATCCTAAAATTCGAGCATTTTGCTCTGAATGTAAAGGTACGTGAACACTTTTATAATGTATTTAAAAATTCTAAAAATATGTATGTAAATCATGTTTAGTGAATAATTATTCATGTGTTATTTATAAATAAATTATTTTAATCAGAAATCGCGTATTACTTACTTGAGTAGTTTTTATTCTTGTAAATAAGCATCACGTTGTGATACTATTTAGACAATTTAATTTTGCCAGTTGAAAATGTTATTTATCAGTTATACATGCCTTGATTATGTGATTCAGACTTACATCTGGTACAGTGCAGAAATACAGTAAATTATAAATTATTGATTTTTGCCCGTTTATACAGAAACTTCAAATGTAGTTAATATTTTGTACAAGCGTTCATTATGCTTGCTCAATTCCAAAGTTCCATTGAGAAAGCGACAAAAGAATAATATATACTACATGAAATTTCTTTATTAAAGAATAATTAATTCAGGGATCGCGCTATAGAGCGTATTTTATCAATTTTCTCCAATATACAGGATATCCCGAAAACACTGAAATGCGCTTTAATACATCATTTGTTAAAGATTAATCTTGAATTGTTTAAAATAACGTAGGAAATACGACTACGTTCATGAAATATTCATTATAAAAATGTCTTGTGTATTTAGTTATTTTAAAGTATATTAAATATCCACTTGTGAAACTAAAATAAGCAATCGTGAATCATGAGAGTAAGCGCTACTTTGTTTTTCCTTCAAATTATATGCATCTATTTTCTTTATGTCAATATGTATCATAGCAAACAAATTAATCATGAGTTCGTATGATTGTTCGTTGAATTAGTAACACAATTACTACTTAAAACTATATTAAATAACGTTTGAAAGCACTGGGAAGGTTAAGAAATGCCTGATGTATACGTGAAGACTCGAGCATCCGTAGGCCTCTTTGGATGGCTCATCAAAATACACGCGCAGGCCCGTTACTAATTGCGAAGGCCCCGGTCCGGCGCGTATTTGTGTAACCCCCAGGCCGTACCCGGAGGACCAGGGGTCCCCCCCCCCCCCGAAATCTAAAATTTTGTTAACAAAACAATAATAATGAAGCGTTTTTGTGAAAAATTGGGCCTTTTTCATCTTTTGGTCTTTTTCATCTTTTATGAATTTATAAATTTAATTTCTGTAACACCCCCCCCCCCCCGAAATTTTTCTCTGGGTAGGGCCCATGGTAACTCCACTGTGTGTTAATCAGAGTTTTCTGGGGTTAGACTTTTTAGAACATTTTTTTTTTCAATGGAGATTCTCATCCTGAAGTATATTGATCACTGATACATGAAAAGAAAAATGATCAATTATGCGCAAGCAGTGACGTAGCCAGAAATTTTTCATGGGGGTGTTACGACTACTGCAGCTCACATATATGTATATATACGCGTGTGTGATAAGGGAGTGAAGAATATACATTTTGTATGGCAAAAATCTCCTCATGGGGGGTTGTGACCCCCTATCCCCTCCTTGGCTACGCCACTACACGCAAGCATAAGTTGTCACGTCATGAAAAACCGTCGTAGATGGTAAACACCGAAGTTGTTTCGAGGGTTATACAGAATTAAAAATTTTGTAAAGTTTTCTTTTGATACAGTTCGGATATTTGCCACCAAGGTGAGATGAAATATTACTAAATACGGCAACCTAGAATTTTCTTTTGAATTTGACACTATGCAACTACAGTAGATTCCCTATAAGACGGTAGATACGTTCCGTGTTATAGGAATCCGTTGTTGTACTGGTCCAGCGCTATACTCTCACCTGGAGTGCGGATTGCGCGGAATAATCGCGGCAAAACTTATTTGCACTCCGTAGTAATACAATGATGTTTGGTATTGCCATTCAAAAGTTATGTTAATTACAGGAGCTAAAGCGTCATAATATCAGAACATATGTCTCATTTTACCGTGCTGTACGAGTCTATTTTAACGTGTTACACGAAAACGATCACAAATTTTTCTCCGTGTTCTACGAATTTCGTGTTGTAGACCCGTGTTATGAAGGGGTCTACTGTAAATTATTAAAAATAAAACATGAAATTAGTTGTTTATTTAGGGCGAGTTGACAGTGAGACCAACGTCAGTTTTATGTAAGTGTGATACTGCATTAAGAGTTTAGTAAGGGTGATAAACTTTATCGCAGAAGTTACGTCACAAATGTTTTCATTTGAAATGTAACGATTTTCACGAAAACTGTGTGCAATTTTGGCTTATAACGTACGTGGTGCATCTATTATATCATGTAGATTTTGTTAATTTAGGTGAAATTCAATAAAGTCATCTGCAAAATAACTGCGCTAATGCATTGTACACACTTTAGGAAATGCAAGATAAAATAAAATAGTTGTCAACATCATGTAATTTATTCATCTGGTATATGTTAAATGCTATAATTAAGCTTAAAAAACAAAATTATATCATGTAGAAATCAGGCATTTTTCGAAAGAGAGAAGTTTCATCTGCATACCGTAAAGATCTTTTTTGATCGCCAGTGACACTGACGAAGTTTTTGTGTCATCAGGTTGCAATCATCTCAGATTTGCACTCATGACGTCAACTTTTAGTCACGATTCAAGTATTTTTTTCACGTTTTGAGATTCCGCATTACTGGGTTTAATTCGAATTATATGTGTAAGGAAAATATTCGTTTCCCACCGTGCGGAGAACGGGTATCCAGCTAGTATATATATAAATGACTGTTTATGGGTGTGTGGGTATGTGTGTGTGTATGACGTTGAAAAACTCCAAAACTGTTTGGCCGCTCACCATGAAATTTGGTACACCTGAGTCTTTTGTCACGGAGAAGGTTTTTATGCTATCCGTTTTCCTCTAGCTCGCCGCTAGGTGGCGCTACAGAACATCGAATTCTATTCAACCGCTTGCTATGGAAATACCGTTTAACTTATCCTGACGAAAATTGGTGCGTATGGATATTTGAGCACGGAGAATATTTTTACGGAATCCATTTTGATATAACTTGCCGCTAGATGGCGCTTCAGAGCGTCGAATTCTATTCCGTTGGACCGCTTGCTTTGAAAATACCATTCTACCAATTTTGATGAAAATTGCCAGTTAAGGATATTTGAACACGGAGAAGGTTCTTATGCAATCCATTTTCCTCTAGCTTGCCGCTAGGTGGCGCTGCAGAACGTCGAATTCTTTTCCGTTCGACCTTTTGATATGCAAGTACCGTTCAACCAATTTGGTGAAAATTGGTACACACGGATATTTGAAGGCGTAGAATATTTTTACCGTTCAACCAATTTGGTGAAAATTGGTACACACGGATATTTGAAGGCGTAGAATATTTTTACACTATCCGTTTTGCTGTAACTTGCCGCTAGATGGTGCTGCAGAAAGTCGATTTCTATTCCGTTCAACCGCGTGCTATGAAAATACCGTTCAACCGATTTTTATAAAAATTGGTACGTATGGATATTTGAATACGGAGAATATTTTTACACTATCCATTTTGCCATGACTTGCCGCTAGACGGCGCTGTAGTACAACGAATTCTATTCCGTTCAACCGCTCGCTATGGAAGTGCCGTTCGACTGGTTTTGATGAAGATTGGTACACACGGATATTTGAAAACGTAGAATATTTTTACGTTATATCTTTTGCTATAACATGCCGCTAGATGACGCTGCAGAACGTCGAGTTATATTCCGTTTAAACTCTTGCTATGAAAATAACGTTCAACCGATTTTGGCAAAAATTGGATATTTGAAAACGGAAAATACTTTTACACTATCTGTTTTTCCATCACGTGCTGATAGATGGCGCTGCAGTACATCGAATTCTATTCCGTTCGACCGCTTCCTATACAAGTGCCGTTTAACCGATTTTGACGAAAATTGGTACACACGGATATTTGAAGAAGTATAATATTTTTACATTATCCATTTTTCTATAACTTGCCGCTAGATGGTGCTGCAGAACGCCGAATTCTATTTCGTTTAAGCACTTGCTGTGAAAATACCGGTCAACTGATTTTGATGGCAATTGGTACACATGGATATATGAACATGAAGAATATTTTTACGCTATTCGTTTTGCTATAACTTGCCGCAAGATGGCACTGCAGCGCATCAACTTCTATACCGTTCGACTAATCGCCATAAAAATTTTTATGCTTACACATTTGAGCACGGAGAATGCATTCTAACTATTCACTTAGCTGTTACTCACTACTAGATGGCACTGCAGCGCATTATTACTTTAACTCTTCATTAGATGGCCATGCAGCGCACCAACTTCTTGACCGGACAATTGATCGCTGTGAAAATTGATATACATAGATATTTGAACACGGAGAATATTTTCGTGTTATCCATTTTGCTATAAATAGCTACTTCATTGTGCTGTAACACATCATTACCTTAACTCGCCAATAGATGGCGCAGCGGCATATAAAGACTGTTCAACTGATCGCTATGAAAACTGGTATAGATAGATATTTGAACACGGAGAATATTTTGGCGTTATCCATTTTGCTATAACTTGCCACTAGATGTCACTTCAAACCAGTAACTTCAGGACCGTTCAACTGATCGCCATGGAAATTCGTAAACATAGATGTTTGAACAAAAAGAATATTTTCGCGGCATCCGTTTAGCTATAACTCGCCTTCTGTACCGTTCAACCGTTTGCTATGAAAATACCGTTCAACTGATTTATGAAAATTGGTACACACAGATATTTGAGCACGGAGAATACTTTTACGCTATTGGTTTTGCTATGACTTGCTTCTAGATGCCGATGCAACGCTCTAACATCAAAGCCGTTCGACTAATCACCTTAAAAATTTTTATACATACACATTTGAGCATAGAGAATATTTTTTAGCATTCATTTGGCTGTACTTGATGGCACTGCAACCAGGTCCTGATTTCAGGGAGGGCATTCGGGGCAAGCGCCCGGGCCCCCAACCAAAAGCCCACCCCCTCAAATTGTTGTTTAAGTTTAAAAATTTGTAAATTTTGAAAAAAAAATTTCGAAAGAGGGTCCCCTAATGAAGTTTTTGCCCAGAGCTTCCAACTCGGCAAATCTGCGCCTCTGTACAGCACTTTATCATTTTAACTCGTCACTAGATAGCACTTCAGCAAACAAATTCTTGATCGTTCAACTAACCGCTCTGAAAATTGCAAAATATTTTTGCGTTATCCATTTTTCTTAACTCGCTCTTTAATGGCGCTTTAGCGTATTATTAGCCACTAGATGGCGATGCAGCGTATCTTGACCGTTAAACCGCTTCTATGAAAATTGCTACACATAGATATTTAATTGAATATGAAAATATTTTGATGCTACCCATTTTGCAAAAGCTTCGACTGTTGATGGAGCTACACCGAATCATCTTCTTCACCGTTCAAATGAACGCCATGAAATTCTTTATGCATAATTATTGAACACAGATAATATTTATGAGATATCAATTTTGCTATATCTATTTATTATGATAAATAGTAATTACAACAAACCGTAATATAAAAAAAGAATCCATTCATTCCCGTGCGAAGAACGTGGCCTCCAGCTAGTAAGGTATTACATGTTCGGCATTTAAAATGGTAAACGTAACACTGATATACAGAGACATACAAAAGTTTTCTCATATGTTAAGGTCTTTTGACGTTAGTTGTAGGAGAAAACAAAATTTATTATTCTTGTTAAAGTGTATAACTAATTACATAGTCGCCACTGAAAATCGTAAATGCAGCACTGATATACAAGGACACAGAAGTTTTCTGATTTAAGATCTGCTGACGGTGGTAGTAGGACAAAACAAAATTCAAATTTAATATTAAAGTACATAACTAACTACGTGTTCGCCATTAAAAATAGTAAAAGTAGCACTGATATACAGGGACACACAAAAGTTTTCCGATATACTAAGGTCTGTTGGCGTAAGTAGGAAGGTAAAACAGAATTGGTATTTATTTTTAAGGTGTTTAATTTTATGTTCGCCATTTAAAATGATAAACGTAACACTAATATGCAGGGACACACAAAAGCGTTCTGATATATTAAGGTCTGTTGGCGATAGTAGAAGGACAAAGCAAATTTGGCATTTATTTTTAAGGTGTATAATTATTGTATGTTCGCCATTTTAAATGGTAAACGTAGCACTAATATACTGGGATTCACAAACGCGTTTCGATATATTAAGGTCTGTTGACGTTAGTAGAAGAACAAAAAAATTGATATTTATTATTAAGGTGTGTAATTACATGTTCGCCATTTAAAATGGTAAACGTAGCACTAATATACAGGCACACATAAAAGCGTTCCGATATAAAGTGTTGACGTTAGTAGAAGGACAAAGCAAAATTGGTATTTATTAATAAGGTGTATGATTATATCTTCGTCATTTAAAATGGTAAACGTAGCACTAATATACAGGGACACACAAAAGCGTTACAACATATTAAGGCCTGTTGGTGTTAGTTGTAGAACAAAACAAAATTGGAATGCATTATTAAGTGTATAATTGCATGTCCGCCAGTTTAAATGGTAAACGTCACATATACAGGGACACAGAGCAGTATTCCGATATGTTAAGGTCTATCCCAGACAGCACATAAGCTTAAATCAAGCTTGACATTTGGCTTGGCAATGCAAGCTTGGCTTGATTTTAGTTTTCAAAGTGCGCAGTGATGGCGCCATCTGTGAAAGAGAATGGACATTAATTGTCTAGCGTCCTCAAATTTGCTGAAAGTTCGTAAAAGATCGTAAAAGATGTGTTTTATTTTATTACCAGTGCCATATTACCGGCAGGGCAAACGGGGCAGCTGCCCAGGGCCTACAGATTTTAGGGCCCAAAAATCTTACATCTTACACTTTTGTAATTTTAAAATAAAATTATAAAGGATAAAAAAAAATTCAGAAGTTAAATAATTTTTTTAATTATAAAGTATGAACAATGAAAATAATTCAAATTTACATTTGTATAAATTAATTTAAACTTATTTTTAATTCTTCGAAATGCCCTATATCGATATAGCATACCATTATGTAGGAAAATAACCACATTTGTAGAGAGAATTTTTAGCGTTAGAAAATAGCAAAATTTTTCAATTATTTGTTATCTTAAAATATTTACAAAAATGACTAAAGTGTTTCTATTCCATACATGTTAGCAACTGTGATATAGCATTTCGAAGTAACGTTTAACTATCTGTTTCTTTGATTTCAGATTACTTAACACAATTTTGTGTTAAGTAAGTAAACCCATTCTATATTTCCAAATATGGAAATTCTTCAAAGTAAAATACAATTATACTACGAAATTGATTTCAAAATCAGTCGTTTGTCTCGATTTTGGCCAGTAGTATTGCTCATGAGTGTTGCGGTACTGAAAGTTTTAAAACGTGTGCTGCTCTTAAGTTTATATTATGTTTATTTCCCTATTAGTAGAGTCTCTAAATCACACATAACATTATTTTAATTTTGATGCATCCCATGGAAAAATAAAAGAAACAAATAACACATCGCCCACTTATCAATCTGCCGAGAAAACAGCGTGATAAGTCACTTCAAACTTTAGTCATAGTTGCACAAGGCTTAGTGGCTGAATGGATAGCGTGCTCGACTGCTAACCCAAAGGGCCCGGGTTCTATTCCAGCCACGAGCACTCGATGGAAACAGATTAGATTAAATTAAATTGAAATTTCAGCGTAGAGGGGGAAAATGCGTGGCAAAGTAAAATATGTAGGGCGAGTTCGCTGACCGGCGCCCGTGTGTTTAGGAAATTTTTTTTAGGAAAATTTTTTAAGCTTGAAATGTCAAGCTTGAATCAAGCTTGAAATGTCAAGCTGGGCAAGTGTAAACGAGAACACTTGATTCTAGCTTGCATTAAGCTTACACGCTTGAAATTTCTTAATTCAAGCTTATTGACTTGATAAATCAAGCTTGCTGCAAGTTTGATGCAAGTTTGTTGTGCTGTCTGGGATTGACGTTAGTTGTAGGACAAAACAAAATTTATTACCATTGCTATGGTGTATATAACCAATTACACAGTGGCGGCACGTGCATAGGAACTGCGGACGTGCAGCACCTCGAGTTTTCATTAAATATTATCGATTATTACAAATACATTTTTTTTTCTCATATCCTTTTTAAATATTTGTACCGTACACAGTCATTAAGCACAGTCAAAATCTTGCTAACTATCATTAACTTTGGCGAGTTCTTAGGAATATCGTCAAATTTGGCACTAAAAATATTTACGTATTTCGTATAACTTTAAAACTGTTTACCGTAGAATGTTGAGACCTTGTATTTAGATTGTACTGTAGCATACAATTGTGCAACTGTTTTTTGATGCAATCGACTCGGTAACTTATTTACAGGGTCAACCAAAGGACTTTACATACTACAGTAAGGTGTGTGGATACATTCAATTCATTGAAAGTGTGGGGTAAGTTACTATTCTTTCTATCGCCAAAATCTTACAAACTATCTCAAGTTTGTCGACTTTTTGCGAAGTATCGCCAAATTAAATACCAAAAACAAGTCTTTAAAACTGAACCCAGCCTCGCGATATCTCAAATATTTAGCTGGAAATGGCTAAACCTCAGTATTATTGCAGTATTTTATCTATGTCAAACGAAATAAGTTGAGATGAAGTGGACCGAAAATATTTATGATTTAATAGACGAACAAGGAAGTCATGTGGTGTCTACATTGTATTTTTTATTCTGTAAGTACATCAAAGTGTCGTCGTTGCCTAACCAATATCTGCTATGTGCAAAAAGTTTATTCATTATTACCAGTTTTTATTAGCGGTTATTATTTGACAATATTCTGGCTGATTCACATGAAATATTTTATTTAGCGATCATAGTTCACCGTACGATGCTTAGAGTCACATTGAAGTCTTTTTATACGAAAATTTGATTAGTAAACTAGTCATAATAGTCAAAATGTCGAAATCTTCAAAAAGTGCACATAGCAGTATACTCATTTGAGAACGACGATATATTAAAATTAAAAAATTTACACACAATTCTCCCTATATTTATCTATTGTGCTTTTTAAATGACATTAAGAAGCATTGTTTTTTTTTTTTTACTTTCTTGTATGATGAACGCAATAAAATCTGATGGGGATGCTGACTTCCTTGTACGTCTGTAAATCATTAATATTTTCGGTACACTTCGTGTAAACCTATTTTGTTTGAAAGAGATAAAATACTGCAATAATACTAAGGATTAGCAATTTCTAACAAAATATTTAAGATATCGCCAAGCTGGATTCAATTTGAAAGATTTGATTTGACACTTAATTGGGGGATATTTCGCCAAAAGCCGACAAGCTTGAGATAGTTTGCGAGCTTTTGGTCATAGCTGAAATAGTGATTCATCACAGACTTTTCCTGAATTGAAGGTATGCATAGTCCTTAATGTATTTAAAATCTTTTGGGTGACTCTGTAAATAAATTACTCAATTGATTGCAATAAAAAAAAAGATGCACAGTTAGATGTTAAATAGTTCTAAATACAAAATTTCAACATTCTACGTTTAAACGTTTTAGAGTTATTCGAAATACGCAATTATTTTTGGTGTTAAATTTGGCGATACTTCAGCAGAACTCGCCGTGGTCGATAACAAATGGATGTATTTTGGGCATGAACCAAACAGTGACTGACTACAGGCATTAATATATTGAAAAAGTCCATAGCACATTAACGTATTGAAATTCATTTGGGTGTCCTGTAAATAAACTCTCCAGTAGATTGGAACTGAAAATAGAGGTGCAGAATTAGATTTTACAACAATCTTATTTATAAAATTTCAGTAATCTACGAATAGTTTTTGAGATATGTGAGTTACATGCATGCATACATACACCAAAAGTCGCCCAACTTGACGACTTTTGGAGCAGTTTTTGAGAAAGGCACATGACCGTAGTCGGATCAATATCTAACTGTACGGTAGGATGGTATTGTAGTTGAAATGAATGAACGTCTCTAAAACTGCCATTAACCGTAATGTGTTGGAATTCTTTTGAGCGTTCCTGTTGAAGAACTATGGTTAAAGACACTACTTTCGATGGAGAGATTCATTTTGTAATCCTTAACAACATGTTTCACTTTTGATTCGTTTGAATTAATTTAATATCGCTAAAGTATGCTTTCATCTATTTATAGAGCTTCATCAACGTCATAGAGCGTAATGTATAGAAAATCTTTTGGTTGGCCCTGTAAATAAACTATTAAGTCGATTGGAACCAAAAAGGGAGGTGCACTACTAGATATTAAAACATTTCTAAATATAAAATTGCAACATTTTACGACTAATAGTTTTTGAGATACGCGAGTTACATACAGATGTAAGTACTTACAGACGTCAGGGAAAAGCTGGTGAAAATGGATTTGCGGTCGATCAAATATTATTGTAGATGCATGTATATGAGCGTACATACATGCATACGACGAGATGTTTCGCAAAAACTTTTAAAAGTAAATTTAGAGGCAGTTAAAATCGATCTTTTCTTCAAAATGTGGATACGGAAATTTTTCGCGATCACATTGCTTCCTTTTACTTAGTACAAGGAAGTCATGTGGTGTAAGGAAGTAACAAGAACAGGAAAACACTATAGTAGTGCAGTTATACATGGATACTAAAGAGTTTGTTTCTAATTTTCACGCTTATGACATTATTATAAGAGTAAATTTAAGTACATTATTAAATGTATTAAAATTTTTACTTTTAGAAAAGAATTTACACTAAAATGATTTGATCAGCTAACAAAAGAAAAAAAAATTCTATTTTCCGAAATTTTATACTAATCCTCATGAGATTTCTCATCCACAGAAATTTTCAGATTCTCTAATCTGGTACAATGTACTACCTATAAGGTCTATTGTATTATCCATTCTATCACAAACAGTTGAAATTTATTTTTTCTTGAGGGAAAAGATACTTCATTTAGCACTCTTAATAATTTTAATACCATATGATCTCTTGAAAATAAATTCATCAAACAAGAAATCTTAACTTAGAATGAAAATAGTTTTTTAGTTTTTACTCGTGATTAGAAGTAGTTTTAATATTTTTACAACACTGTACTTTTTAAAACTAGAGCTCCCCGAAATTTTACGATATTATTCTGCCTAAGACTTTATTTTTGCCAAAGTCATTTTCTAATACCTAATCCGACAGATCTTTCCATCCCATATGTTTGTAAAATAAGCTTAAACTTTATATACTTACACATTCCTTTTGAATGTGCCCACATTATTTTACCTGTTTTATTAAAAAAAAATAAACATAACAGTTCATCCTTGTTAGGGAGAACCAATTAGTTTGTCGTTTTCAACTAAAGAACCAATCAACACCCCTCTAAAACTTCTTCCAAGATGTTCTTAATAATATAATTATAGTTTTAGTTAAAATAATAAAGTTTTTTTTATAGTGATATACTTTTAATAAAACATTCAATTAACAATGGTTTTAATAAATTATTACTTGAGAAAACGTAGATTTTAAAAATCAATTAAACTATTGTTAGTTAAATTTTAAAAATTGTAAAATCCATATAAAAAAGTATTATTTTATAAATGATGCCTTAGTAGTTATCCTGATCATCATAAAGAAAAAGAAAGAAAGAAAAAGAAAAGCATATCTATGATTGGAATCGCATTCGTTCCTTCGGAGGACGGAACAAGAGCACCATTAATGTCCTTTCCGATAGACTACGGATATTTTTCTTTTCTCCTTCTGGTCAGTGATATGGGGGTCACTAAATAGATTGGAAACGGAAAATTAAACGGTCACTTTGAGTGTTTGATGACCCATGCCGGTTGGTAACGGATATTAAATCTCTTAATGACTCGTGTAACTGAGTGGCTTTCAATACAGGACAAAACGAATTATAAGCATTTTCCCAATTTATCCAGTCGATTGCCCCAACAAGAAGAAAAGTTGTTATTATAAGCCTTCAAGAGAGATTTTTTTTTCTATTTTCAATTTTGGAGAGTTTTATAAAAGTTGAAGTGCACTTTTTCATTTGATGTTAAAATTTTAGTGGCTATTTATACTATAAGAAATCTTAACATTTCGCTGTCGTATTAAATTTATACATAGCTGTCCTGCTGGTCGGAATTAATTTTCGTTGAGAGAATAATAAAAGTACCCAAAATTATGAAGGAAAAATTTCTGCTAAATTTTTGTTAAATTTGTTATTCTTAAAAATTGATAGAGATGCCTCTCTATATTGTATTCTGGTTAGCTCTACGATCATGGGCCCAGGATGGACTGACGATTGGGGTTGCTAAACTGTCCGCTCATGGATAACGTCGGTGTACGTATTTGGTTCTCCATAATAAAGTGATCAATACTTCTGGCTTTTGTAGTGAAAATGCTCGTAGACAGCGAGTGCCCGCCATTCAAAAAGTAACAAAAATGGACAGTATTAGTTCGCGAACAGTTTCCTTAGCACGTAATGTTCTTTCATAGGAAGTGTAAATATATACATCTTAAAATAGAGAATAATACAAAATTAATATAATGAGATGAGCAAAGTATGGTTCTTTGCTGAGGGGCTGAGAGCAGACCAGAAACACGACTGCAAACGTAAAAATGTAGAAGTTGAGAGTAGTCATACGACTCAAACTAAAAAAGCTTGCGTGGCTGAGAGTAGACATACTACCGCAAAGAGTTAAACAGGCGATGGGCTTTAAATTTGGCACTAAGGATATTTTTGAAAACATATGAGGCAGTTTTAATCCCTCTTTAAATTCCGAACTTTTCACAATAAGGACCGGAAAAGACACCTTTTAAAAGTATCGTATGATATTAGATTGATACTAGGGATGGACGCGAGAGGGAAAATAGGCGTCTCACGTCTCACAAAATAGCCTAAAATCTTTGTTTTATCTTGCAAAAGCCTTACATCGTAACGTTGAAAATGATTGTCTCGTCTCGCAAAAAAGCTGTAAATCTCTATCTCAATAAAGTAGTCTCGCAATAGGAGATTGAAATGTATACATCACAATAAGGACCTAATGTCCTGTGTAAGGACCTATGGATCTCTAATGATAAAACGTACAATTTAAAATTTTAACTTGTTAGCACTGGAACATAATTAACTTAAAACGGAACGTTTTTTTTTTTAAAGTAAACATATCAAAAACAATTAAGCAAGTACAAAAGTAAACATATAAAAACATTTTATCAAAAATATAAAAGCAAAATGGCAACAAAAGTAAAATAACGACTTTTTATAATAATCTCCTAAAAGGAAGAAAATATAAAAGCAATGCACTTTGGAAAGAATTTAAACATAAGGTTCAAAGGAGAATTTTTAAGCCATTCAAATTCTTAAATTTTAATTTGCCAGCATAAATATCTGTGAACCACTGAATAAGGGAAATCATTTCGTTGTAAAATCATTATTTTACAATGAAAACCAACATAGCTGCTGATTTGGAGCTGTAACAATATTCACGTACGATCTATTAAAATTAATTGTTTTAACTTTGAAATCAAATATTGGTTTCTTAATGCTGAATTTTGAATACCTTAGCCAACATCTACGGAGCTACGAGCTCTGTAGGAACCAAAGTTTATTTTGAATAATAAAGTTTATTTTGAAAAGTTTAGAAACACACTGGTTTTAAGAAAAGCAGAATTTACCTAATAAATTTATACAATAAAATATTCATCTGTATTTGTGCATTAATTTAGATACTTTTTAGTAAGTAATAATTAAAATTTAAAAAAATATTTATTACTGGAATTAAATCAAATTATTATTTTCGGTTTTTATAAACAATTAAAAAAAGTAATCTGGCTTCAGGTGACTGTTTCCACTGACGAAGAGCAAAACGTCTTTGCTCGAAACAACCGTATGGCCATTCAAGTAATCTTGGTGTTATTACAGGTGTTAATTTACAGAGTTTCTTATTATTTTATGATAATGTAACTCCTCTTGCAGACATTATTTTCGGAGCTATGACTTGAAGTTCGGATTTTTTATTTAATACTTGATGCTTCATGTTTTGCTACTCTATAATTCCTTAATTGTTCATTAAATTTATAAAAGTAGTAGTATTTTTACAATTTTTAACAAGCTAAATGTAAATATTGTGTAAAAAGACAGTACTACTACTGAACTGTCTAAACTTGGGTTTCGTTACACCAGAAAGCACACACATAGAGATATGGAAGTGTGTATGTATTATTAAACATAAAACCTTTTAGATACTCTTGTGGGAAATATTTAAAGAAGTAAAAAAAAATTTAATTAA
Source organism: Cheiracanthium punctorium (assembly GCA_038373885.1). Lineage (NCBI taxonomy): Eukaryota > Metazoa > Arthropoda > Arachnida > Araneae > Cheiracanthiidae > Cheiracanthium > Cheiracanthium punctorium. The sequence goes on from JAWZYV010016612.1 coordinate 184,463, forward strand.
AGTCCAACTCACTTATTCCAAATTAGCTATAAATTTCAAGTATATATTTTCAAAGGTCATAAAGCAGTTTGTTAATTTTCATATCATGAAATCCCTCTGCATATAGGAAATTCCTGGTGGGGGGGGATCTAAACATACAGCCAATTTAGTACAAATTTTACCGACGTTCTCATACATTCAGCCTAGAAATCCAAAAACTGTACGGCAAGATCGTTGTTGTACCAATCGTAAAAACGCAATTAAGGAAGATTCCGTAGGGCGGGAGACCATTTCCTTTTTCTCGCTATGGTCAGAAGGGAATGGTCAGAATGGATTCGAAACGGAAAGTCAAACCATTCACTTTGCTGGATTAATCATGCTGTAAGGCCACCGAAGTTTACACCCTCATTGCAGATTGTTGCTTTGGAAGCAGGATACACTCTCGGTTTTCAGTTTCTTTCTCTCAGTTTAAGAAGATTCAGAAAAAAAAAACTTAGTTTGATTTTGGTTTTGATTTGGCTTTGATTTATGGGGTTGTCTAACTTGAGAGGTTCCACTATATATACATATATATTATATATATATATATATATATATATTAGTCTGACACCTGGCTATTGGACAACCTGAAATCTGGACACTTTCTGAAGGAACCCCAGGTGTCCAACTTACAGAGGTTTCAATATATATATATATATATATATATATATATATACTCGGCTGTTCGTGCCTCGTCAGGGAGAAACCCCCCTGAATCCCTTTAATTTTTTAGTTTCATTATTGCCATATTAAAACGATATTAATTGACTATGTCATTTTATCTCTCATCTTTCGCGTATTTCGCCTGGTAACCCTATGTTGAAATTTTTATTCTGTAACCTATTTATTGAAAAATACATGTGATGCATATTCTGCAGCTTACGAAATATTGTAACAATAGATTAAAGCTGTTGTGAACTAATAGTATTTAAGGGGACAGCCTACTTTTAAAATGCCCAAAAAATCGATTTTGAGATTTTTATCTCATTAAATAGCTTACTTTATTCTAAAAAGATTGATACCAACCATTTTTCTGTATGACATTTATTTGTTGAGATAAAAAGGAAAATGTAAACGCAAGTTGGGCAGCATGCTGTAGAAGCTGCAACTAAGGTTGACACTCAAAGCATAAAAGAGGGAGAATAGAAATGTACAGAATTTAATTTAGAAACTCGAAGAGCCAGAAAAATGCTCATCAGTTCTCAGTTTGAGGCAATAAAAGAAAACGAAGGCATTGTGCATGAAAGCGGAAAATTTTAAATTGAAATTTCATAAAGTGAAATAAAATCAAATTTTTATGTTGCAAAGTAAAAATAAATATATATATATATGGATATAATTATTAAAATAACTTCAAAACATGTACTTTACCAATATTAATGCCTTTATATCCTAAAAATGTATCTTTTGTTAAGGTATGTACATATATTTTCATATTTACAATTGTCGAGCTTTTCTTTAGACTGATGTTTCTTAAGCCATATTAAAACATATTTTGGGTTAATCATATTAAGTACTCCGTAGAATTATTCTTAAATAGTAAATGTTTCATTAGAAAATGTTTTTAACTTTTAAAAATTAAAATTTATGTTCCAAAACAACAATTTAAACTTTAATTGGCGTTTTCTCAAAACACTGTTTTTCAAGTTTGCGCGCATGATATTTTAAAAACTATTTAAGATATCAACTTGAAATTTTTCTCAGGCATTTATTCTAATATAATGAACAAAATGAACTAAAATGAAATAGTTGTGTTTCATAGAAAAAAAGTTATGATTGTAAAACTATCAAAATTTTTATGGTAATTTAAATTTTCAGATTAAATGATTTTTTTAAATTTAAATTATGAAAATAATTAAACCATTTTAGTTTAGATTGTTAATTTGAATGTCTTGTTTAATTTAGAAAAAAATTATGAGGTACAAAGGAATTCTAATTGAGATATCTTGCACGCAGTGGGAAAGTACCCTTGAATTTTTTTTCCAATATTGTGTGGTAAAATAATATTTTTGAAATTATCACCTTTATAATAAACTAAAATAATATTTTTAATCAATAGAGTAATGTCATAGTAGTTAACTGAAAAAAAAGTTATGTTTCTGCATGCATTCATTATTTTTTTTTAAATTATGAAAGTTGATCTAAAATTTATACATTTTCCCCATTCTTAAAAGTAGGCTGTCCCCTTAAATATATGTAAAATTATGTGGCTTTTTTGGAACACATTTTTCGGACAATTTTCAATAAAGGGGGTGAGAGATAAAATGACATAATCATAATATATACATATTAATTAATAAGTAAAACACAAAGAATATTACTGAAAAAAATGACATATCCCGTAGGGGAAAAAAGTATTAAAAAGTAAGTAGTAAAAGTTAGTAAATTTTTGTATTGTTTCCTATATTATATAGTATTTTATTATATAGTATCCCCCTAAACTGAAAAACCCCCTATAGAAGTATGGAGACTGACCTACTCTTCTGCAGATTCTGTCAATGGTTCTTTATTCATCTGAAAAAGAATGAAGAACATTGATCGCCCAAAACATGCTTCTTGATTGATAAGTACTTTTTATGGCTGTTTAAGTTTTAATTATTTCAGATCAGAAAATTGCTGTTTTTGCCACAATCTTTGGAGCATACAGACCACTGCGAATGCCTTTTGGGCTTAAAAATGACCCACATTACTCAGTAAATTGATTAATGAAATTTCAACGAAATGGGAACTCCAGGATACGTTGTTTGATACCAGGTTTTCGTTGTTCTTAATTGTATGAAGGAAACGCCAACCTCTGGTAGAAAAGGGGGTTGTAGCGTACGCCATCCGTGGTTGGAAGATTGCCACGTTTAGTCTGACAACCCTTGAGCCGAAGAGAGACCTTTCAAGATCCGCATGAGTCAGATGTGCTGGGTGATGTCGCATGAGAGAAACCTAGCCTGTAATAACAAGTGTCCGCTTTGTATATGTGTATATTAAGTTTGTGTTGTTTGAGTAAGTGTCAGCCGTACCAATATAGACTAGAAAAGAGAGTTAAAAATAAATGAAAATAAAAAGCAAATTCAGGTGTGGACTATGTTCCTCTCGAAATCCAGCCTGTAAGGAACTAGGCTGAGATGTTGCAATATTTTTAAAGTTAAGGCTTATTTTTAATCTTATTTGACTTATTTACTGTTTGCGCAAAATTAATAACCATTTGTATTTTATTAAGTTGTGAAATGGTGGGAGCGTTTTTATACATACAAAACTCATGTTTTCTTTTAATATGTAGAAAACCCACAAAGCTTGTTATACAGAATAATGGGAAACATTTACTGAAGCAAAACGATACTTTCCTTTTGTTTGTACGTGAATTAGAGCCACATTCGGATTTTAATTTATTTATTAGCATTTTTAAGGGGAAGGGGTGCAGTGCACTTATGTAAAAAAGTATTTATTATTCTGAAATGTTGTGATAACGTTATCCCACGCCTGTCTTTTTTTTCCCTAAGCTTTTTCTCTCAGATATACGCTCAGAGATATATGAGGAAGTTGCAATAAAAACGATATTAAAAGCAATTATTTCTATGATATTTTTCGAAAAATAGTTAACAATTCTATACATATATAAATAAAAGTAGAATCAAGCAAGTAAATTCTAAATAACATAGAAACCATGTTTTTTCTTCGTACTTGGAACATTGCCCAAAGCGTATAAATAGATATTCATTAATTAATAATCGAGATTCAGTAAGGGTATCTTTTTTTTTACATGAACTTTATAAAAATCATTGAAAACAAACCGAACATAATCTTTTTATATTAAATAATTATTTAGCGATAAAAAGCGAGCAGTCAAATATGAAAGCTTCCATTATGCTTCTTTTAATTCTATTCAAATTTAAGGTCATTCCGTAACGGTAAATTTAAAATGAGCAATTCATCAAACACCATAGACACTCAAGTGATTTGTTTCATTATACGAAATTCTCCACAAAGCGCAAAAGGCTAAATAAAAATACTAATTAATAAATACACGTAATTAGAGCCATTCCATTCTTCTGTACCTCAGAGATTGTTAAGTGATATGAAAAGCGTAGATTAACATAGTTTCTTTTCTTTGCGTAAGCCTCGGGCAACGGGAGTCCTTTACAACTCAATTCTCTGTGTGCCGGACAAATTTTTATTTCATTTTTATTTATTTACCATTATTATTTTTTTACTTTTGGTTGCCGTCTATTCGGCGCCTTCTCTCCTATCCATCTGAATATATAAATCATACCGCAGGGTGGAACACTGAAGGGAGAGGGACTGGAGGGGGAGTGAAGTGAAAGGCAGAAGCGTCAACTGACAAGCCACGCCGGAAAAATTCAATTAACCATTAACAAGATAAATAAAAAAATTCCAATGCCAAAGGCTTTTCTTTAAAAATAAATATAATGACCCTTAAAAAAAATAATAAAAAAAATCGCTTGGCGATTTCAGAGTGGGTTTTTGAAAAGTTCCGGATCGAATTTGTATTATACATTATATATGTTCTTTTTTTTTTTCCCCTCTGAGATTTATTTTTAAACAGAAGTTTCGGGGGGGGGGGAGGTGGTACTGAAGGATGGACGTTCGAATTGACTTTCGAATTTCTGTTTTTGAAGGAGGCACACACTCGTTTATCCAAGCAAGCTTCGGATGATGAAGACCATGATGTTGTTGTTGTTGTTGATGATGATGATGATAACGATGACGCTGTCCTTGAGAGATGCACTTTGTTCAGAAGGGAGCAAGGGGGGATCCCGTGAACTGACATCCAGCATAAAACAAATACAGATCTGACAGAAATGGCAGGAGGGGGGGAGGGGGACGAAGAACTCTCTGCCTTAGGTCTTATTTCTGGTGAAAGGAAAATAATAAAAATACAGAAATGGGAGAAAAAAAATCGTTCTATTTTCCTTCGGTCAGCTCCACTTTCTCAACGATTTTCGTCTTTTGAAAGCGGATGTCATTCTTTTTTTTTTTTTTTTTTTTTTTTTTTGAGAATTGCTTCGTAGAAATGTCATTTCGAGAGATTTGGAGTAATTAGGCTTACACAACCGTCATTCTCCTGAAAGCTACAGTGACCAACGGTTAAATTATTTTAGTAAAGAAGAGCCCTAACACTTCAACTGTCTAAAATGCTTTTCTTAAACTGAAAAAAAAAATGATAATTTATTTTTCAAATAATTATTTGAAAACTGATTCCAATAAAGCTTCGTGAGGCACATAACAAATTCATTTATTTTACATATTTTACTTTATATACATGAAAAGTAATTGGTTAAACGTACTAAATTTTGACTGTATCTACTCTTTTTACCGTTCCCTCAAGTATTTAATTTTGTCAATTTGATCAAAAGTCTGGTTTTGTGTTTCAACTTTAAACTGGCCTAAGCGGAATAATCATGGAATAATCATGGCTGTCTACAAGAAAGACAAACGTATGTATGATGATGCACCATTTTAATTATATTTCTATTGAAGATTTAATCATCTTAATTTTTTTATGCAAGATATCTTAATTTCCACGCCCCCTTTTACCTTCCTTTCGCTTATTAACTTTATTGTGTGAGGATTATTTTTTTAATTAAATTTAATTTTTACTTAAAGGTTGTTGTTCTGAATAATTAAATAAACAAAAAAACATATTTGGATCATTCCACACGTGACTATAATGTAACATTCGTAGCTGAAAATGAAAATAATTTTTATGACCCCTTAGTTAAAAATAAAATTAAGATAACTTTTTCAGTTTTACAGTTATGCATTATAAAATCATAAATAAGCAAATAATGATTTAAGTTTGGATTTTAGTAAAATGTTCGTCTTTTTTGCCGTGAGTAACGTAGCATTGAAACTTCCAAATATTGCTTTAGTCACAGCTCTTAAATAACCAGAATGACCAGTATTTAATTAAGTATCAAAATACAAACAATTGTTCTTTTTTTATTATTCTACTATGCATTCCGTAAAACTGAACAAATTCTCTTTTAAATAATCAGTAATAAGAAACACTTTTATTTTTTAAATGTTTTTATTGCCATGGAATAACCCATTTTTGTATTAGTTACTATATTCATTGGTTATTAAAGACAACTAATTTCAAATTCTGTGTATGCCGACTAAAAGTTGTACTAAAGACATTTTCATTTAAAATGTTATCGACATCCAATACTTAAAGCTGATTTAAGAAAAGTGTGTCCTTTCTACATTTAGTATGTTATTTAAATTGTTAAATTTAAACGTATAAACGACACTAGGGGAATCAGTATTTAGTATTAAAGTTTAGTGTTGCTCTCAAATTTTTGCATTAAAAAAAATTGCGATAAACTGAATTTTTGTCGTTTCGTCACTATGCACAGCCTTGAAGAATAAACGAATACCGGAGGAAGAAAAGGGAAAGACAAAAAAAAAAGTGAAAAGAAGAGGAGCGGAACACGAAGATTTTAAAGAAATCATAATTTAAAATAAATTAATTACATTTTATAAAAAGGAGATATTAAGAAAAGATCAAATAATAATTAAATTAATAAATTAATAAAATAAGTTAATACCAAGCAACTATTCTTTTTTTTTTTTTTTTTTTTTTACAAAAATTAAGTTTTCCCATTATTAAACATATTTTTCTAAAATAAACATAGACTTTAAAATTTTGGAAACTATATAAGGTATGAAAACTGATTGTTCACTACAGAATCCGTTGCAGTATGAACTTTAATTTCCTTAGAAATCCAATGGAATTTGATTTTCAATTCGTACTTGATAAATAACATTATAATCATAAATTAGGAATTTAAGGTTATATTTTTGAAAATTTCAAAGTTTTTCTATTTTTAAAACAATTTAAAAATATTATACACTTTTAGTAGACAACGTATTACAATTTCATTTAGAAGAAATTTAAGTTTATACTTTTTCTTTTTTACTAATATTATGTATAACCCATCAAAAGACGTCTTTAATGTCCTTTGTTGATAGATAATACCTTTAATCGAATTTTGGAAGAAATTAAGATTTCTTTAAAAGCCAAATATGGTTCCTGGTCAAATCTGCCTAAGGTTTTATTTAAATTATACCAATTGTTATATTTCTTTTCATGTTGAATTAGAAACTGAAAACTTGAAGTTAAATTTTCATTTATTTATATTTAGCCTTAGAAATTAGAGACGGGGTTCATCTTTCAAATAAACGTATCAGCTTTAACAATTATTGGAATATATATACTGATACACTTAATAGCTTTAAGATTTAAAAAATGTGAAAATGGCCTTTAACGAAAAGGATATATTTTTTCAAATGGTTAAAAAAATTATAGGCTATGGAAGTGTATAATATCCACCTTCTTCAAATCAGCTAGAGTAGCTATTTAAAGTTTAAAAGCGTACAGCATTTTTTAAAACAAATATTAATAGATATTTTCTCTAAAATAAATTACTAAAAGGTTTAAAATTTTAATATCTACAAAAAACATAGAACTTGCCGACACGTATTTGAAAGTAAAAATATGCTTCTTTTACAAAACTTTTTTTTTCCACTATAGATTGATATTAAATATTTAAATAACTTAATTTTTCTTTTGGAGAATTTTCGGTTTATCCTATTGTTTTCCTCCATCTAGGACCCTATAACAGATACCGCGTTCAAGCAACCACGTGTGTTTCCACTCTACACTGACAAAGCCTCGATCAACCTCAGATGCAAATGGAGGAGGGCGTAAGCAGAGGAAGACTTAATTAAACGCTACCCCCCCCTCGCCATACAGCAGGTAGTTAATCCGACCTTTGTGTTTGGACCCCCCTCCTCCCCCTTTCTTCATCTTCTCTTCTTTGGAAGATTAGGCTTTATCAGGATGGCAACACCTCGTATCTCGGGCTGCCAGGAGTTGACAGGGAGGGAGACGGTGTCTTAATTGAGTCCGGATTTACGTCTGCGGGGGTGGGGGGTGGTTTTCTGGGGATTAAGTGGCGCATGAATACAGGAGATATGGAAAATTTGGGGATAAAGCTTTTCGGCATGACCTCCCGGAGTCAAAAGGGAATTATACTGAAACCTGTGCGAGCTGTGTTGACGAAATGAAAATGTTTTATTTTTTTTACTATGTTGTTATGTGAATTTTTTTCGCAGTGATTTGATATATTGGATTAAGCAGTTCTGAGAAAATTCGTTTAACAGAGATATGCACTACATCGTGCCGCAATTTATTCCTGAAGCGTATATCGCAACCGTGCAGGATACAAAAAAAATTATGAGCAATAGAAGGAAAACTATGTCGCAACTATTATCTTCGTAATAGCAAAATAATAATAATGATGATAATTTAAAAAGTTACATAGCTACAATCCTTCGTTGTTCTTTTAAAAATCGAATAAAAAATTACCAGTGGGAGTAAAATAAAATGGTTCTCTGTCTCATAAAAGGAAACAATTCCGTGTAAATGAATATTCTGAAAACTAAAACAGAATAGATTTTTTTTTTTTTGTAGAATTTTACAATATTTGTAATAAAAAAATGCTTATTCTCAGATGTTTCTCTATTGATTGCCCGTGCTCTGTCTTATAGTTAAAAGTTAGCTGAAATTGTGCATCGACGAAAAAAGATACTTGGCTTTCTTTTATAAGGCATTTGTGGAGTGGCGTAGCAAGGGGGGGGGCTTGGGTGTCAGACCCCCCCCCCTAAAATTTAGCGAAGTTCTATTATTTACATGAAGAATGCGATCCATAATGTAGATTATTCGTTTCATCAGTGCCTAAACACCCCCTAAAAATTTTTTCTGGCTACGCTACTGATTGTGTGTTTTTCAAAACGTCATTAATATTCTTATAGATGAACTTTAAATTTCTGTCGCAACGATCTCAATCTTAAATGTTTAAATAAACTGGCAAAAAATATTTATTTTTTTTAAATATAGTTTGAAACAATTATTTACTTGTGTGGCATCAACACCAAGATTTTTTACCTTAACTTTACAGGTACGCTGGGTCAACATATTATACAATCAAAGAAATTAACCACATATAGTTTCTTTAGACAGTCTACGAGAAAAAATATTCCCTCAATTTTTATCATCTCTGTTTTGATTGTCCGATACCATATCACGCATGAGACACTTTTTTAAATTGTCTTATTATTATTATTATTATTATTATTTTATTAAAAAGGCATTTTTTTAAAAATAAATTTATTGACTGTCACTTAATTTTAAACTCCGACAAAAGTAGAACATTATGAATGTTTCATAACCATAGTTGAAATTTCCTCCGCTCCATGTTGTCACAGAACTTCAAACTTTGCAATGAAAATTGACTATTAAAGAATCCCAATCAATCGCGAATAGTTGGAAAAATTTTAAAAATATATTTAAGTAAAAGTATTACTTTTATTTCAAACCATTTTTCCAATTTCATTTAAAAAGAATTTCATAAATTCACATTCTTTTAGGGATGGACGCGAGATACGAGAAATCTCGCATTGTCTCGCGTTCTCGTCTCGCATTGCAAGGCGAGACAGGCAATTTTTTTTTGCGAAACGAGATGCGAGAGGAGACAGAGTCATTTCTCGCGAGAATTTCACGGATCTCATTAATTTATGATACGAATTACTTTTTAATCAGAATTGCAGTGCTGCATTTGAGGCGGTATGCCATCCTGAGATGGGAGGGTACACTTTGCCTGAAGCCTCTACCGTTTAACTTGCGTCTCCCTTGTTATTGTTCCTGGTATATATATATACTATCAGCACTCTAGAATATACGCAAACAAGTAATATTTAAAATTATGACTGCACGAGGGATATACAAAACACACAAAGGAGAGGATAAAGAAAGAAACTGGAAAAAAGAAAACAGAGAAGAATAGAAGACATAAAAATAATAAGTAAACAGAGGAAAGGTGATACGGTAAGTCCAAAGCCCGTCCGTATTTAGATGGGGTCCAGGCGCACTAACTTCAGGGCACCTTTTACTATGATAAGCATTTTAACCCATTTTTGACCGTTGCTGAGCTTCGCAATGCAAAGCTTTCTTAAGATTTCTTAAATTGAATTTTAGAATTACTTACATATGTTTGAGCAAGATTGTACATTTAAAAAATTATTTTAATAATTGAAACCCATTTGTATCATTAGCTCATATGGACGCTAAGTCAGGGATGCCTACATATGACACTCCTGTTCGTACTTTTGAAATTTCATTTCAAAAATCGATAAAACTATAATATAATTTCAATTATCCTTTTCTCACTATACTAAAAAACTATAATATAATTCAATTATCCTCTTCAATTATCCTTTATAAAAGAAATATGTTTACATTTTTTATCATTTATGCTTTACTTTAAGGCGTTTTCCACTTTAAATATTTGATCAAATCTGAGAAATGTTCCACTGCATATATATTGTTATTTGTCTATCTAGATAATAATTTTATGAAAAAAATCGCCATGTATAAGTTTGTATATAATAATTACAGAATGATTTTTTTAAAGAAAAAACATTCATTTATTAATATGCTCAACGTAATCGTTGCTTGTAAATAAAAACCAATGGAATTAAACCATCTTCTTAGAGAATTATTTTAAAATATTCTTTTAATTAGCCTTCCTCCCCACACCCATAACCGATCACTGATGTCAACATAGATATTCAGTTTCATAGTTCTGATAATTGTTGTTTTTCGTAAATATTTAGACGGCTTAAAAATGAAGTATTGCAAGTGAGTTTTAATGTCTAATTCATATTTGCGCATAATTCAGATTTACGAATAAATTATTCAAGTATACTATAATATTTTCATGGAAAAAATTTCAAACTTATTTAGAATGTCTGGTTATAATTATAACATTTTTAAAAAATGTTGATGAAAGTATGCTTACTTTGATATTTTATGCTCTAATTGTTTACTTAATAATTGTGATTTTTTGTTTACTTATAATATTGGTTACATTTCATCAAAACGCATAAATACGTATGTAATTAAATCTAATGAAGATTTCATAGTTTTCTCTTAAATACTTTAATATTTATAAATAAAATGTTTCATCAGTTATTAAAAAGGTTTCTTTCACCATAAGCCAAGGTGTGCGAACGTAAATCAATATCTACTGGAGCGATTTCGCTAATACAACGCTGGGTCTCAGCGGATCTTTCAAACATCCATTTTGAGAAACAACCATGGTTACAAGTCTTCTCTGTTGTCTCTTCATTTTGATGATACGATTGAACAAGTTCAACCCGGGTTCCCGATTAAATATAAAACCCATAACTCATACACTAAAACGATAGGGAGGGGGGGGGGATGAGCAGGCTTCACTATAATTATCCCGTCCCCAATTGAAAATTTTATGAATTCACTATTCCTCACATTGGGGCCGCTTACTTAGATTAAAATTTTATTTGCGCAACATGTCCTGAGTTCTGTATAATTTCTAACAAAACTCAAAATTTATATAATTTTAAAAGCAGAGGAAACTTCCCTCAACCATACACATTATATTTACGCAGCTCCCGAAATGAATAAAGAAAAACAAATATTTTTACGGTGTCACGTCACATTATATATACGGATTAAATCTGAATTTTTATCACCTCAAATGCACATATGAGTTAATATGGTAACTAATATAGGTACTAATATGGTAATATCTAATTGTTATTATTAATATTAATTTTCAATAAAATCATAGTAATGTTACTAATAATATGGTAAAAAATTGTAGTCCTTAATTTATCGAGCCTCGCGAGACGAGACAGGCGATTTCTCTGCGAGACGCGAGACGAGACAAAGTGTTTGCAAGAGGAGACAGACCTTTTTCTCGTCTCGCGTCTATCCCTACACTCTTTCAGTTTTTTAAAAATAATAACTATTAGTCTTTAAGCTTTGACGAGTTCCACAACTAGTATAGCATTACAAATAAAAATTCATCAAGTGAAGCTTAAAGCAAAATTTGCTTTTAAGAAGAAAAAAAATTAAACACACTTTTATCTCACATTTGTATCATATTCTAAGTAAGAGTAGGCTTTCTCAATCCTTAAATTATGCTTCAAAGATGTACCACTCAAATCTCATGGAAATGTTACCAGATCATTGAGCATATCATCGCTTATTATTTCTTTCATTTATCATTTATTTTGATGCAACCCTTCCATAATTCCGTTCTTTGAAAAGGTAATTTGAGAATCTTGTGAATCTTTTCATATTTCAAAAGGAAAGTACGGAGAAATTGGTTCATACACGTAAGAGATTATTATCCGCAAATCCCAAAGAAAAATGAATAGAAATAGTTTTCCCCGAGATTTTTCTTATTTCTGTTTAATGTTGTTCTAAGGGGGATTGAGAAATATTGTATTATTTTTGACTGGTGAAAAGTTTTCCGCCGGTCTTCAAATATTAAGCTTTAATTACTGTAAAACAATTTGTCTTTTCATATCCACAAACTTTCTTTCGGCTTCTGTACAGTAAGAGAAGCATAGCTCTTCAAGTTCGAAAAATTTCAGTAACACTAATAAATCAGCAACAAAACCATATTGTAGATAAACAGTGATTCCGCATAAAATGATTTACAACCAACGCATGCGCAAGGAGAGGAATTGGTCGTACCATACCAAGTACCCGGCCCTTGCTCCTTGTCGGAAAATTTTTAACATAAAGTCCATAAATGTTTAATTTTTAACTCAAAGACTACACCTTTTAGCATTATGTCCATTATCCCTTCCTTGAAGGAAGTCTGTGTACGCCACTGTTTACATCATTCCCTCAACAGTACGTACTATTAATCTCCAAAAACAAAGTTTTCAATACGATATTACAGTAAGTCATTTAAAAAGAATCTAGAAATGCTATTGTTAAAGATTTTTTGCCTTCAACTAAATAAAAAGAAAATCTGACAAAATGTATCAACATTTTTTAAACAAATGACTTATTTGTAAAGAAAGTGGCCCAACATGATCCTGGCGTGCAAAAAGATTCACATATATTTTTTTTAGATACAGGCAACGTTATCTGCAGATATCACATAAACTAGTTGTGCCAAGTCAAGAAGAATCAATGGCGGTATTTAAGCGATCAGTGTATTACGTGCCTGAGTAGAATTCTTCCAAAAATTTGGTTTTGTCATATCTCTTATAAGGTTAGCACTAATTTTCCTATTTATTTAGAAATGTAGTCTTTAGTCCGCAGAAATATGACTTAGTTTACTGAATAGAGTATGTTTTTAGATGTGAATTACACTTGCTAAGTTTGATATGTTTCTGGGCGTGTTCCAGGTAATATGTCCTAAAGTGGGAAGCCATATTGCCAAGTAAAATGATCCCTCGCCTGCAGAAACTCCAGGACCGGGTCCTGAGCGTCATGACAATACATAATAATAAACTTTGTAAAAAACACACATAAGAAGTTATAGGTAAGTAGATACGTACGTTTCGACCAAAAATTGTTTTGGTCTTCGTCAGTCAAAGTCCTTCGTCACAAGGAACACAGGGAACAGAAAATCATAAACCATTCATTTTTTTCACTCTTACAGAAAAAATTAAAAATTCTTCACTCAGAAGTAAGGAAACACCAATACCATATTTTTAAATGTATTACAATTTAATTCCAAGTACGTTCATGAAGCATTAAATGTTAAAAACGATGTAAAATCAGACAGATAGACAATTTGAGATTGAACTCTTTGCAACTGTATTGAAATGTTAAACAAATGCTTTTCACATACCACAATTAACAAAGATTTACTGAGTTCCCCTGTAAAAGAACTTTAATTGCTGAGAGTATATTTTCTATAAACATAGTATTACAAACTTCATTTTATAAAAACACTTTTAATAAAGCACAACAAAAATATATGTTTCAACAAATATTTCAAAATTGATTTTTGTGCACATATATCATGTAACTATAACATCTACACGCAACAGTTTCTATAGATATCATGCAGAAAATGCTAAATATTAATTTTACTATAAATATAAATATATTAAATTTATTATAAATATAGTAAATTTTATTGCAATTGAATCATAGTTTTAGAAGGCAGAGCAAAGAATTACAAACAAATTAAAATCATTAAGTATTAAAACATAAATATTATCTCTGATTTTTGCATTTTTTTTTTGCCTATTTTCATTTTAAATAATTTCAGATATCTAAATCTAATTTTATCAGAGTTCGAGTAATAAAAATGTTCTTAACTCAATATTTTGCACAATTTGAAGGTTTTATGAAGAGGGGCTAGTTTCCAAATACAAAATAAATGCATTACATTGTAAATATATTGGACAGGATTTCTTTAACTTATAATTTGCAGAGTATTTTACAAAATTTTACAGAGAGTTTTTCCACCAGGGTTATAATTTTTCAAGGGTGCTATTCTATCTGAGACCTTTATTTTGCGGACAGTGAATGAAGCGACCACATTTTATTACATGTTGAGCATTAATATCATTTTTTCCCTCCTACTATGCAATAATTTATGCGCATAAAATATAGAAAAACATTTAAAAATTTCAGTATCCATTTATTTTAACAACAAGGACGTATCGTATGACGGGCAGAGGGGGAGTGCTTGCCGGAGCGTCGCTCTGTTAGGGACAGTAAAATTCTGAACGTTGACTTAATTGTAAGGAAATTAGAGGAATTTTTTTTTTTTCCAAGAACATTTTTCCAATATATGTATTTATCGGACAGGTAAGAATTCAAGCAGCTTTAAAACTGATATTTTTCTTTTTGGTTTCTATTCCCATGTGTTTTCTTACTTAGGCTTTCAAAATTTGCATTATTCTATTCTTTCATCATTCTATCTTGCGAAAGTTTTCTGTTCTAGAATTTTCTTTTTCTTTTTCTTTCTTTTTTTTTATAAACATCTTGTCTTTTCTTTTTATAGGTTCTCAGGGTATACATTTAGGGATAGTGGTTTCCTTTTCTTCTGTAAATTGCATTTTATTCAGTTATTTTCCGGTTTTGTTCAATTTGAAACTCTTTAATGAAAGCTTGTGAGTAAAATATTTGATTATTAAATATTTTAGTTTAATCATTTGAACTTCTTGCAATATCAACACAAAAATGAATTTTAATGATAATAGGACAAGAATCCTTTATTGATTCCAATTAAATTTTAAGGCGTCTCGAATACAAGGCATGTCGAAAAGCTCTGTGTTATCCGTATGTTAAAAAAAATCATGTGACTTTGCTGCATAACTATAAAAAAGTGTGTTATGTTAAGTACTTCAAAATAGTTTTAGAATATCTCTTTACAAGCTGCCCTATAAAATGAACGACAAACCTGTATTAATTACGACGAGACTTATAGAAGAAATTCTTAAGTATCGAAAATTTTGTGGAATATGTCACTCTTCGAAATATTTTGATATGCAAATCTATGTATAATATTTTTTTTTTTTTTACAGAATTTTCATAAAAGGCAGAGATTTTTCATTTATTTCAGGGTGTAGTGTAGATACTGCTCAGCACAATGCTATGTTCCAGAGGAACATTCAAAGAACCATTCTGGAAAGCAGCATTGGTCAAAGGATAAGAACCTCTACTGCATCTTTATGATGACGAGAGTGAACAGGTTAAACATGCGTCAAGATTAAAAATCAAGAGGTAAAAGTAAATGAAAAGTGACCTTTCCTTCTAATTACCGTCCCTCCCTTGGAAACTTTTCTGGATACGCCACTGCTCTTCCCCACACCCAAACGCACTTGAAGAGAGTTAACCCTTTGAAGAGCTAGCACTTTCACATCTGTATAGAAGACCAACTGAATAGACTGTCCAATGCTGAAAAAGTTCAGCTGTTGCCATAAATCCATTTAACTACCAACAACATGGCAGCAGATGAGTCAAAAAACATATTGAGCTCTGTGGGACCAGATGGGCGATTCGATTGACTTCATTTTGTTGGTAGTTAAATGGATTGGGGCAACGGCTGCATTTTTTCAGCTTTGGGACCATTTAACCATATTTTTTGAGATTGAAAGCACTGAAATAAGGTGGTATCACCGAAAGTCGAAGGATTAACTCACTACAAATAACATTCAGTAATTTGCAATCCTCCCCCCAACATCCTCTCCTCTTACTACAGGGTCCTAAACAGACGCCAGAAAAGCAAAATCACGGAGTACTTTCAGTGGCGCGGCGGCATCTCTATGAGGCTGTGATAAAAGCATATTGACGTTCTTTTCCTTTTACACACACACACACACACAGATTCGTATATACAGCAGCATCTAAGAGCAGATGATGGTGTGCGGGGAGGGGGTGGTGTGGACGTGAAGGGGGAGTTGCTTGCTGCTGCCAAGATGCCGGAGGAAAAGAGAGATAATTTAGCAGACGATGAATTAAAGCAGGGCCGTTGCATTTCCTCCCGAGGTATTTCGCAAGAAAAAGAGAAGAAAGAGTAAGGTATATAAAGAGAGAGAGAGGGGGAGGGGGGTTATAGGGGAATGAAGGTTTGAAAGTTTTACACGGGTGTAAAAAAGGGTATTTTCAGTGTCGCGTTTCCTTAATGGCATTTGTTATACGCCGAGAATGTTTAGAGTTGAAAAGAGCACTGGATTTGCGGAAAGTGGGGCTGTGTTATCGAACTCTCAGCACATTGATTAAAAAGGCGGAGGGAGAGGACACCGGTGCTTGCGTGCGTGAGGTAATAATATGCACGAAAATTCTTTTGCGGTCTCATGGAGAGAGAGGATTTTTCGATTCGTGTTTCCGTGCTTTCTCGAACTTTGCAGCTTTGCGTGGAAAAGGCATTGCGCATCAGAGGAAAACATTGTTTTCGTGCAGAAAATCCGCATTGCTTTGTTACGATTGGGATTCCGAAATGGCTGCGTGGGTGCGAAATTTCGTGGAAGGTAACGAAGAAACTTGCATCAGTACAGAAACACTTGCTGATATCAGCAGGACAGTCACTTTGTTATTGGTGTTGGAACTTAAAATGAACGTATGGTGTTTTATTAAGTGAATTGGTAGTGGCTAGAGGAGTCTCTTTCAATAATGAATTTTTTATTTATGAATACGAAATATTATAGATTAGGTATTATTTAACTGACTTTTTTTTTGCGACTGACAATCAGTACTTATTAATTTAATTTATCCCAGCATTTCTTGTTAAATATGCTGTGTTAAATAATATCAGCTTTAATCCAAGTTTAAATTGCTATTTAGTTTGATGGAAATAACAGATAGCTCTAATGTTAAAATGAAATTGTGCAAAAAGTTTACACCTTCACGATATTCTTTTGTACGATACTACGTCGTGTCTGTTGTACCTCAAGCAATTTTTCCATGCATGTATCGTGAATGTGACAAGATTGATATCTATAGATATCATTCTACTGGATGAATCAATGTAATCCTCCAAAAATTCCACACTTTTCTCAACCTTGATTTCACAGGAAGAAAGCATGAAGTATCGTTGTTCTTAAATGATCAAGTGGAAAGCTTGAATCGAGTTTGACACATTTTTTGACATGGCAAACTTGATACGCCCGTACAAACTAAGTACGTTGTTCAAAGTACGGGTCTTCAAAAAGTCTTCAAGCTTACACACAGTTTATAATTTTTAACTCAAAATTAGTTAGAAAAATGTAAAAATTACAAAGTCCGCACCAACAAATTTTAGAGAAAGTCAACCTAGTATGTAGATATCTTAATAGATAACATTCAACGGCCAGGTGGCAATATCTCCTTTAACCCTTTGAAGCGCAACCACTTCCCAATGCTGGAAAAAGGGTAGCCGTCGCCATCGCTCGATTTAACTACCAGCAAGATAGCGGTCGATCGGTCATTTTTTGACACAGTCTGGCTGCGTTAAAAAATGGTCTCCAGATCTGTGGCACGCGATGGACGATTCGATCGATCGCCATCTTGATGGTAGTTAAATCGAGCGATGGCAACGGGTGCCTTTTCTTTCAGAATTGGGCAGTAGGCAGTCTATCCAGTTGTTTTTCTATATTAATGTATTTCCATCGTATTCTCCATTTTTTAGCAGATGCCAGTACTGTTAAAAGAAAACCTGACAATTTTACAAATAATGCACAATTTTTCTTGGGAATTGATGTGCTAAAAATTAAAGAATTCTCGCGTAACTATGTCACCCTCAGCTATTTTTATAGAAATCAAATTTATTCTTCGTGACTGACAACAGTCAAAACGTCAGACTTTTGTGCCCTCACGGGGAGGACACCGAGCGTTTAAGGGTTAAACAGGCCTTTCCGTACGGTTTAGAACATTCACTTCAGAGCCTTTTTAAAATTTTCTGCCAGACCGAATATTTTAAAACAATGACTGCTCCAGTGAACGGAGTATCTGACTTTCCGAAATTTCTCATCCTGAAGTCTTTAACTGCTTGAATTCTCTTTTAATTAGAAAATCCTTGTCGCCAATGGTCCTGTCTTTCCGCAAACCAGCTTAGAGAAAAATCTTGATATTCCCTCTCATCCACCCCCTCAAAGACACCCACCGTTGTCACCCTGTGTGTATAGGTGGGATCTATTTCCTGCAGACGGTATCGGAAGGAAACCCGGGCCCCTGTCAATCTGCCTTCCCGAGGGATTAAGCCCCTCTCTCCATCCACCGCCCTCGCAAAACGGGAGGGCGCCGGCGACGACGAAAATTGAAAATTCCATCGAAATGAGATGCCATTCTTTGTCGTCCCAGAGAAAAGTAGGGGAATATTGGCGCGCCGCCTCTTTAATCCGCTAGCGACAGTGACGAGGATGCGGCGGACGAAGAAACTACACGACGTATCCGATGGGACGGGATTTGGCAACAGAGCTCTGGTCTTGGCGACAGTGGCGTAACTATAGTGTATGGCAGGTTGGGCACGTGCCGCAGGCCGACACTTGGAAGAGGGCGACACAGATGTCCATTGCGAGGTGGGTCCAATGAAAGAAGCGTTTAAAACCCTTTAACGCGCAGTGTTCCCGCTCTGGGAACACCAAACTCTGATGTTTTGAATGTTGCCAGTCACGAAGAATACATTGGATTTCTATAAAAATAGTAGCGGGCGACAAAGCTCCACTAGAATCCTTTACTTTTTAGCACGTCATTTCCCTTTAAAAAAATGGTCACGATTATTTTTAACAGCACTGACATCTGCCGAAAAATGGAAGAATGAGAGAGCAGCTGGATAGATTGCCCAATGCTGAAAAAAGGTCAGCCGTTGCCATCGCTTGACTTAACTACCAGCAAGATGACGGACGATCGAAACGTTCATCGCGTGCCACAGATCTAGAGACCCTTTTTTAAATCAGCTGGCTGTGGGCACGGCTGCACTGTGGGCACTTTTTTCAGCATTGGGAAAGGATTGCGCCTCCAACGGTTTGCACTTAGAAGCTCAAATATTTTTGCATCGATATAGATGAACAATTGGGCATGTTGCCCAACGATGGAAGAAGGTAGCCATTGTTATCGCTCGACTTAACTACCAGAAAATTGGCGGTCGATCGAATGTACTGTACCACCTGACAATTCGATCGACCGGCTGGTAGTTACATCGAGTGATGGCAACGCTGCCCCTTTTCAGCGTTGGGACCATAAAACCATATTTTTTTTCGGCTAGAAGTGAAATCGCTGGAATTATTTGGCTTAAGATGTTCGCTCCCATTGTTGCAAAGACACGACGACAGGGATTCCCTTCCTGCGTTCATCGTGACTTCTTGGCATGCGTCTTTGAATGCCCCTTAGTGAACCAGTTTTTGAATTGAGCGAGAGAGCACTCAAAGTCCACTGCACTGAGTAACTATGACCACAGAAAGAAACATGGCTTCCGTTGCGCCTTTGCAATGATGAGATCGACTGGGTTCATTATTCATTGAGCATTACTTTGAGCGAGAGTAATATCGTGTTGGGAAATATTTTATAATCTATATAATTGGTGTAATTTGGATTTGAGATGAATTTCTTTTACTTTTCCCGCTCTACTAAGTTTCTTTTAGCTTTCCTACTAAGCAACTATCCGTCCCACACAGATTGGACTGCATCTCTCAGTCCCATTAACGGTGTTATTCGAAAAAATCATGCGATTTTGGTACATAATTACAAATAAACTAATTATGCCAGGCACTTCAAAATTTTGAAACTGTCTCTTTACAAGCTGTATTACATACTGCGAAGACAGGCCAATCTGTATCAGTTTCAAAACTTTTAGAAAAAATTCTTTAAAATCTTAAATTTTCGCAAGGCGTGTCACTCTTCGAAAAATCTTGCAGCTCAGATCCATGTTTAAGAATTTTTTCTGAAAATTTCACAAAAGCCACAGCGTTTTCGCTTATCGCAGCGTGTAAAACAGATTATGAAGAACCATCTGGAATTTTTGGGAGACCATGGTGCTATTAGTTTATTTCAATTTGTGTACCAAGACTAAAAACAGAGTTCTTTTTTTTTTTTCGAAGAACAGCCTTAAGACAATTGGAACTTTTAAAACGCCACCATTCCCTACCCCGTATTCTCAGCTCGGACGAAACTTTTCACAGCCTCCATTTGGCTTTGCTGTTAATTTTTCTTGGCGGACTTCACACTCGAAGCTGCGGGAAAACAAAAGTACAAGCCATGGTTGGCAACCCGCTTTCAACATTCGCGCAGCGCTTCACGCTGACCGCATCAGTGCGGGAAATGTTTATACTGAATCCTCGCAGAAAAGGCTCCGTGTGTATGTGTGTGTGTGGGGGGGGGACGGGGGGGGGAGATTAAATAGCAGACCTCATCCCCCCCCCTCGGAAACTCCACAAATATTTATTTTAAATTTTCGTCTGTCCGCGATAGAGCGAGAGTGGAAATGAACCGCTCTGCTAGGGCGTGATACGGTCGCCAAGCGAGCACGACGCCGCCTGGGGTGCCAGCGAAAACACAAAACGGGTGTCTTCGGGGACGACAGAAGCCGAATCCCGCGTAATGAGAAATCTGGATTCTTTTAATTGTGTTTAGAGAAGAGGTGTGTGTGTATATGTACCTTGCGGAAGAGGGGAGAACGAACCACAAGCAGGACTTTCTGTTAAACTTCGCTGAGTTATATGCCTATTTAAAAAAAAAATGAATCATGGTAGAAATGTAGAATTGTTTTACAAATGGGGGGAAGACTAAGAAAAAATAAAAAATATTCTCCGGAAAATGTTTTTTAACCCTTTGAGGCGCAACCCTTTCCCAATTCTGAAAAAAGAGCAGCCGTTGCCATCGCTCGATTTAACTACCAGCAAGATGGCGGACGATCGAAACGTTCATCGCGTGCCACAGATCTAGACACCCTTTTGCTGTCCACAGCTGTGCCGGCACAGCCAGCTGTGGCACGCGATGAACGTTTCGATCGTCCGCCATCTTGCTGGTAGTTAAGTCGAGCGATGGAAACAGCTGCCTTTTTTTCAGCATTGGGCAATCTGTCCAGCTGTTCTCGCATTCTTCCATTTTTCGGCAGATGTCGGTGCTGTTAAAAATAATCGTGACCATTTTTTGACGGGAAAGGACGTGCTAAAAAGTAAAGGATTCTCGTGGAGCTCTGTCACCCGCAACTATTCTTTTAGAAATCAAATCTTGTCTTCGTGACTGGCAGCAGTCAAAACGTCAGAGTTGGGTGTTCCCAGAGCGTGAACACTGCGCGTTAAAGGGTTAAATAAAGTAAAAATTCCCAATAGAAAAAAAAAAATCCATATCAGGAAATAAAATTCCAGTTCAATTTTTCTTATGATAAGAATCATAAAAGATTCAATATCAAATCTGCAAATTGAACACAAATATAACTATTGCAAAGACTTTGACCACACTCAGAACGAAACGCCGTAGAGGGATGAAAATCCAGAGAGGTGGCACCAGAACTTACCAGAGGTGCAGGCACTGACCTGATATTGAATTGAACCCAGAACATAAACTTGCTTCTTCTGCCATTCTGGCGAAATTACAACCAATAACGGACAATTGCCATGCTGACGTTTTTGGAGATGATCACCTCTCGATATCGCCAAGGCTGTGTGGACCACCTTTGGTCCACTTTAGGTTCCATCGTAGACACTACAGCAACAACAACAGCACTTTACGCAAAAGATGCAGGTGACAGAAAAAAGCATCTGGAGCTCAAAGCTTGAGGGGGGGGGATGGAAATAGAGCGATTGAAGATTCATCTTTCGCGAAATAATTTGGTCACAAGGATTCACTTTTTACACCATCAGGAATTGAATGTATAGAAGTAGGGGAATTGGACTATTATTTAAGTTCTTAGGAGTGAATATTCAAACCTTCATTTAAGAAAGTAGGATGGGATATCTTGAGTTGTTATAGATAATGAAAAATCTGGAAAAAAGTTCTTTAGTTATTTTATTGGCCATATAATTTTTGAGTCATACTTTGTTAGCCTGTAGCTTGCTTTGACATGATTTTTTTTAAATGCTCGTATTTCTATTTGTGTATTTAAGAAAGACATTTTTTGCATGAAAATCTCCAAATAGTACACTTGTTGGAAGTAATGCATGAAACAAGAATGGATTTATTACGTGAAGTCACTGTCACTTTTAACTGACAATACGAATTTGTTAATCATGTTTGTGACCATTGGCATGTCTCCAAGTTATATTCTTGCTTAGTACTTTCTTTTTAAGAGACACCGAGTACAGTGGGAACTTTGAACAAAAAGTGGAAAATATTTCCCCTTAAAATTACGCTGAATGAACTGAATATACAGATGGCATGATGTGAGAAGAATTCATAGTATGTACCTGCAAGTCATGATCTATTATTTTCAAAAAAGGTATATAATCAGAAAATAATAGCCGATTTTCTTTCCCCTGTGTGTGTGAGTATTACCTTTAAAATATATCATAGAAAAATAATCTCAAGTAATTAGAGTTCATTACAAGGTAAAAGAAAATTACGATGTTTTATTTTAAAATCGTCCTTCACAATTACAACCTTGATAAGGGAAAAGATTCAGAATGTAATTTACTGGGAGCGCCTAATATAAAAGCCTTAAGGGCTCGTTGTAGGAAAATGTCTTGTTGGATACAGTTAAATGGATACTTATTAATGTATCCTAAACCAACCTTTTGCAATCATTTACTGCATAGTTATTGTACTATGAACATTAAAATTAATTATTAAAGTCATTAAGAACTCGTACTTTTTTATTTTTACTTATCTGAAAAACAGAAAATATTTCTATATAATCAGTAGAGCTGTTCTTAATAGGAATAATAAATACTGTTCAAAAAAGCATGTAAACGGAATTTGAAACCTAAAATATTCTCAATCCGTTTTCGAAGTAGATTGCTAAATATACAGTAAACATTCAACCTGTAGGAATTTGGGGGGCCGTGGACACATGCCGTACATAAATACCAGTAATGAAACCTATATTTTTTGAATTTTATTTTACATTATTTATTTTTTGTCTGTTTTGTTTGTTTGTTTGCTTTTCATCAGAGGAGATTGAACATATTTCAACCTAATTGATCACCAAGAAAAAAAAATTCCTTTTTTCAACTGTTTCTAAATTTTTGAAAAGTCTGCAATGACATGAAACATTAATACAATAATCTACTGATTATTATATTGCTATAGGAATATAAAAAGAAAATTTTCTGTTTGAATTCAGATTTTTTTACCCTAGTTCAGGCTTTGGTTATATTTTGACAAAAATTTTATTTTATTCTGTATTCATGATTTTACAGTTTCATTCCTTCTCGAAAGCTTCACTGCAACACAATATTGATTTATCATTTTTAAAAAATGCAAAGAATTTTACAATGACTGTATTTAAAAAATCAACTTTGTTTTTACTACGCTTCAATAAATCCGGATTTCTTAATCATCAATGCATATGAAAAAGAAGAAAGTGTGAAAAAAGTAGCAAGACAAATTTTCGAAGTTTAACATTTAGATAGAATGCAGAAAATGTATTATTCAATCAAAAACACCACCATTTTGTGAAACAGGGGAGAACAAAGCAGAAGACCAGATACTTAGTAACAAAAAGAAATCATGAAGGGGAAAAAATAGATTTCTATATCAAACGTTTTACTGTGTTTTGGCTTGAAAAATCATTTCTAAAATTATATGGAGCGTAGACATAAATGTATAATTATATTTTTTAACTGTTGTATACCATATTTCTTCTTCACATATTTTAAATCTTTAGGCTTTGATGTTACACTCACACATATACACCCCCCCACCCCCAAAAAATAAATAAATAAATAAAAATTCTAGTGAGAGAATTTAAAGAAAGCAAACAATAAAATGTCTTTAAAATATTATTTTAACGGTATACTTAACCGCGAGTGTAAGCACAGCTCATGCTGTAGTATATCAACACCAAAATGCTGGCATTATTTCATTCAATGCTGTTTCCTTGAATAAAAGTTCCAATAATAAATTAATCGCTGAGTGCAGAAGGAGAAAATAATCATACTTTAAACTGAAGTCTTTTTAATTGGCCATTTAATGCGGTTCCGGATCGTATATAAATTTGCGGACGCTCACTTTCATAAACATACACGCATTGCCCATTAATCCTCCCATTTTGTAAATAGGCTGTCCAACGGATTGTCCCTGGCATTGATCCAGAATCTAAAAGATTAGATAAATAGTGGGAAGGCAAAAAATATATAAAAAGTCGTAGCTAATGGGGGTGGGCGTGATCCCACTTCGTTGCGTGGCGGTGGCACCCTGAAATATTGCCAAATATTTATCGACACCTGCGATGAATAGTGTAACCTCTTTCGACCATCCCTTCGCTTAAACTTATCTCTTTTTCTTATATACATACATACTTACTTTTATAAAATTTTGTTTCTTCTTCAGAATTATCTTTTTTTCTTAGCTTTTCAGGCGGTTCGCTTCAAATTAGGAATTAAATTCTTAGTAATTAAAAAGTAAAGTGGTTTGGAAACTAATTACGTATAATTAGAAATAGATGCGATGAAACTTTTTAATTTCAATTTCAGAGAAACATAATAGGTAATTTCAACTCCTTTTTTTATTGCGAAAAGAAAGGTTATTTAGTATCTAAAACTAATTATTTTTGATGAAGAAACTTTCATTCATTTATAATAATTTTAATTAATAATGCAGATACTTTCGTGAAATACCGGTTTGGATTTTTACGTAGCATAAAATGTGAAATGGGTTAATGAGTATAACAAAATATTTATTCATATTTATGTAGAATACAGAATTGGATTTTTTTTTGGGGGGGGGACAACAAAAATGAAGAAAAATGATTTTGTTTTACGAAGAACTCAGCCAAAAGAATTAATTGCAATTATGATGCAAACCAATGGACAAATGATGTTTATGATTTTACATGTAACCAATGTATTTTATTCAAATTTCCAAGTCAGTTAATCGATTCATTTTAAGAGGATGGTAATTTTACCGTAGGAAAAAATAATAAATATTTGAAAGTGAGATCATAGCTCGTTCTATCTAAATTAAATATGATGCAATGTAGGATTTTCATGCTTTCACAGCTGTACTTAGTATTCAGTATTACATGTATTTCATACGGCAAACCGATATTATTTTGCAGAATTTGCGCTGTGCAATAGAAAATTGTCGTTACACATCGGAGAAGATTCAGCCAGGTCCTATAGTGGAGCACGCAACGTAGTATAAGATAGTCAAGAAATGCCACGCAGAACAAAAATTAAGAAAATACTTTGGTAACAAAGAATTACATGCAGGCAATATTGTGGTGGCTGGCTTTAAAGCACAAAGAAATGCGTTCCTTTACAGGCGGAAGCAAAAGTGTTAAGTGAAGCACAAAGGTACGGGAACACGGTAAGCCAACTTGGCGGTATTGGGAGCAGCAAGAAAGAACGCTTGCCAATTTAATTGCCAAATTGAAAAAATCCCAGTTTGCAGTTAGAGATAACTCAGTTATAATAAAATTTAAGTGTAGGCTTGCCAACAGAGGATGACTAGGAGAGTTTGAAGCTAAAGAAATTTTACTGAAGCCCTTTGGAAAAGTTCTGAGGAAAATGAAGAAACACGCCACATGCACGCGAAAAAAAAAGAAAAATAATAATACTTTAACGGTGAAATCCAAAGTTACAAAACGGAATTGAGATAGCATAGAAGCCAGAAAAATAGTAGTATAAAAATGGCAAAGAGCATTTGATTTAGAATAAGGAAATTAAAATCAGAATTAATTAAAAAGATGTGATGAGCTGCATCAAAGTATCATTTCCTCCTCAGCGTACCTTTCAGTGATACTTTGAAAGGATTTTTCTTTAATACCCAAAACCAGCCAATTGCAGGGGTATGACTTTTTAATAGAGAATATATTTCAAACCCATCTAATTTTTTAACTCACGAACTTTTTTGTAAATTAATATTTGCTGTGCTTACCTATAAACACCTCCTGTTTTATTAATTATATATCTACTAGATAGCAAATCTGAAAACTTTTAATAAAAAAATTTATGAAGTTGTTCAATCTTTACATTTAAGAAGGATCAGGAAAAAAAATTCGAGCGGATTTTCTATCCGAGTCTTTAATCCAATGGTATTTTTAATATTTTCAGAGAATCATCGACTTCTGGATAAACGCCAAAAGATTATTGTACCAAACGTCTGCGGAAGGATATGGGAGACATTTTATCTGACTAAAATGGAAAAAAAAGCAAGCATAGAGAAAATGCGGTCATGAAAAAAAAAATATCAAAGCCAGAAAGTATTTTTATATCTTTTGGATTATTCGTGATGCAAATATATTAAATACAGCTGAACATAGCTGATTAAATGCGGGAATATATTTAAAAATCGTATTTATTTTTGTATTATTTGGATGATTCTGTTTGTCATTATTATTTTTAATACATTTAATCTGAACCTCTTCCTTTATTGTTTAAAATTAACTAAAAATATGCGATTAAAAAAATTATTTTAAACTATTTTTAACGCCTTAATTTTTGTTATGAAAAATTTTATTTCTATAATGTGTCAATGATAAAATTTAGGATATAAATCTGAATTGATATATTTTCAGTGTGGTAAATTATTACCTGCCTAACAATCGGATATTTATTATTTTGTTATATGTGGCATAATTTCTTTATTTTTAGTCTTAAAATACTTGCATTTTTCTTAAAAGTAATTTAATAGCTTTAAATGTATGTTATTAATTAATATTATGTTTTATGTCAACTTGATATTAGTGTTTTAAAATTCTTCTTCCCTTAGGGACCAATACTTTTGTCTAAAAACTGAGCTAATTATTATAAAACTTCGTAAGTGCAATTAAATTTTTGGTTAACTTTGGGGGATTTAGTTCTGAAGAATATATAAATAATTGCAGTCTTTTTTATCTTTTTGTAGTCTTTTTATCATATTGAATATACATGTAAAAGGTTATGAGCTGTTTCATTATTCATAAAACAGCAATAAAAACTCAATGCTGCTGTTTTTGCTGGTAAAATCTGCATTACATCCTTAAATAATCTAAATAAAAGAAGAAAATTTTGGAAATATTTTAAAATGAATAAAACTTTTTTTATGAGTACTTTTTTAAAAACATAAAAGACAAAAATCTGAAAAATTTAATCTAACGATGAAATAAAGTAAAAACACATCTGTGCCTGGTAAAATAGTGTTACATTATTCCAATGTCATTTAAAAGAGTATTTTTTATAAAAACAATTCAAACTTGACAATGCTAGCTACTTTATTCGCTCATACATCAGTTTCTCGACAGTGTCCTCGGGTTTTACACACCTGCCTTATAAAAATAAACATTACTGAAAGTCTAGCCGACATCAACTTCTAATCATGCGTTAATTGAATAAAGTAAGGCCTTTTATCACCTAAATTAAGATATTTGGTAAAAATACATTGTCTAAAAGACTTTTTAAAGAAGGAAAAAAATAATAAACACAAATAGTTTCTTTAATCTAAAGTCAAAGAAACGGAGATTTACAAAATAGGATTCCCTCTAAAATTATCTTCTCAATTTTGGGTTTATAGATGCATAAAAATAGAACTGTTGCAATGAAATAAGCTTATTTGTCAACGTAATATCATTTTACATTAGTACGAAAAAAATACTTGCTGCATTAAATGTCTCAAAAACTAATTTTATTGCTTTGAGTGTATAAAGAATAGAAAACTAAATTACTTCGATAAAATAAGGTTATCTGTAAAACTCCTTTCATGGCTTAGAGTTTATAGATGATACGGAAGAAAAAAAGGCGATAAAATAAGACAGTCTGTAAATCTTTGCTCTGATTTTATAACTGGCAAAAATTAAGATTGACTGTAAAACTCCTTTCACTGCTTTGTTTTTAAAAATGTAAGAAAGCAAGGCTATTTTCAAAAAGTAATTTTTCATTCAAAAAGTTCCTATTTATATGAAAAAAAGGAATGAAAGAAAGAAAAGAAAACTTGTATAATACGCTGTCTATACCTATGTTATGATTTTATGTTTTATATATTTCCGGATAAATTTATCGAATTTATCCGGAAATTTCAGAATTTTAACGGAATTTTGAATTTCGAATACAAGCCATTATTTATTTTATTTTATTTTATTGTTGACTTTCACGAGCCTCAGTTATTCCAGAAATAAAATTTCAGTGCTCTGCTGTGAAATTTGAGAAAGTTAACTATTGTGGAGAATATCAGTATTTAGTTATGTTAATAGGATATTTAATATCATAATGCCCATGATGATAGAGTGTACTATATAGTTAGTCGAGTATTAAACCCTTAAAAATTCAAACCATCAGCTTAAAATTTTAAAACAACTGGTCCAAATGCAGCAAAGGTTTATTTTAATGAGTTTTGAAGTGTACTAAACTGTTTTCTGAAATAAAATAAAGAGAGATAAATTCAGTGTTTCAGAAACCCTAACTTTATTTATTTATTTATCTTTCTAACATTAAAAATGTCTTTTTAGTACTTTGTAAATTATACATGATTCGTTGAAAATTAACAAAAATTTATCATTTCTGGTTTGTTTGTTTTATGAGATGCTGATTACAAATATATAAATGGAAAAATAGGGTTTCCACTAAACTTTAAAAACTTGGATTCTTTTCCAATATGTATACAAAAGAGAAATGCCAGACGCTCCCTAAATTTACCAAACCAAACCGATCCCTTTCTTTCTGTTTTTCAGTTAGAAACCTCTAATACCCTTTTCTTTTTTCCTTCTTCGGGGGATGGGATCGATATTGTACATGGAGTATAGCTTAATACAAATATTTTACCCTGCTATTATAATGTTCTGACTAAGTATACCTGTAAGATTCCCTTTGCTGTTTTCCGTTCAAAAGTAAGAAAAAAAAACTGTGATTGAATAAGTTTGACTGTGAAGCTCTTTTCTCTGCTATGATTGTCTAAAATTCTAAAAAGATTGGTTATAAAAGTATTTTTACAGTATTTTTTATTAATGAGGGAAAGCACAATTGTGGCGTTTAAAAAAAAATTAAGATAGCACGAAAAAAATCTTTTCTCTATTGTAATTGTACAGCTGAGGAAAAACAACAGCCTGTATAATTTCTTTCTCTGATTTGACTTCAAAAATTCGGAAAACAAAACAGTCGAAATGAAATAACATTGCTTGTAAAACTTTTATTGCTACGTTGATTTTATTAATTCCAGAAAAGATTGCCTGTAAAACTCCTTTCACTGCGTGGATTTCATAAATGCGGGAAAACGAAACTGTTGCGTTAAAATTAGATTGCCTGTAAAATTCCTTTCACTGCTTTGATTTTACAAATGCGGGAAAACGAAACTGTTGCGTTAAAATTAGATTGCCTGTAAAACTCCTTTCACTGTTTGACTATCATAAGTGCACGAATGCAAAACTTCTTGTATTTCAAGGAAGTCCGTTGTTACTCAAGTTTGTCTTTCAATGATTTCTTATTTATAACAATGAATATTTCATTAAATCTGTTCCTAAGTTGCTTTCTTATATTAATTTTAAACATACGCCATGACATAAAAGCAATTTATTTCTTAGCGAAAATATTTTCACCCACTATACCCTATAAAGAAAAAAAATAATAATAATGTAAAAGAAATATAGCTTAATCCAAATATTTTCGTAATATATTATTCTCAAATAAATACACAAAAATATTATTCCGTAATATTTGAAAATAAAACATTTTGTGAGAAACAGAAAAAATGCTTCATACTTTTAAAAGAAATTTTATTGTTCGGAATCTTTCTGTGAATCACATTTCTCTTTTTAGTACCGTGTGGTGAAAAAAACATACTTTTGAAGTATTTCAAGAAATTTATTACTTATTTGAAAAGGCAGTTATTCTGCAGTTATGAAGTAAAATATTATAATATTATTACATCTATTTTTTTATTCAATATTTCTTATCATTTTAAAACTTCCTATTTATTTTACGATTTTGCTCTATATGCCTTTCATTGAATGAGATAAAATGTTAAAGATATTAATGTTATCAAATGCTTATTAATTCAGTAGTTATAAAAAAACGCGTTTATATGATTAATTTTTATCGTAATAAATCTATCAGTACATTACATTATTTTAGTTTAGTTTACGAATTAGCACGCAGTTTCAATATCTACAGCATAACGCAAAATATTTCAATAATTTTAAATGTAAAACTGCTTTTAATAATTTCTATTTTCATAAAACTATTTACATATCGAATAATTTTTTTTTAACCATTTTATGAATTAAACATAGCACTGGAGAGGTACTGATTTCAGTAATTATAAGTTTTTTACAGTCATTTTTCGTGTTAAATCCATTTTCAGAATTACGTGCATTTTCATGTTGTCGTGCACTTTTAAGACACCTCCTCTCATTTTCCTTCCTAGGAACTTTTTGCAGTTTAAGAACAGTAAAATTCAACTTTCAAAAATTGCACTTAAGTAAAATTTATCCATAATCAAAATCAAATCCGTAAGCAAAATTTTTGCATATTATCGTAGTCTTTTGTTTTAATATAAACAATTTGCGATTTTCAGTTCCTATATTTACAACATTTCTGCAAAGAATATTCATTCCTAGAAATTCATGCTATTAAAATTTAAACAAGCAATAAATATAGACTAATTAAACATGCGTTTTCGCAAATCTTGCATTATGCATCACGTTTTTTGCATGTATTTTTATGCATCACGTTTTCCCAACTGTTGAAGAAGATAACAAACTAGTATATAAGACTATTCATTACCGAAATAAAAGTGTATTACAAAATAAATTACACTATTTAGTTTAATTTTGCTCCAACACTATTTACTTTGACAATTGCCCTCAGATTGGGAGTTGTTAAGTCGCAAGTGTTTATCTGGAATACATCTGTTTTGGCTAGATTTAAGCTTGTCAGGACTTTCTGTCACGTAAACTACGGAGTAGTACCCGGGTTTTCGGTAATGAGCGCCCGAAAACGGGGAGGCGGGGGGTGCTCCAAAGTCGGGGAAGTCGAGTGCCCTCGTCACTTCCTTTCGTCTGCCGCTAACGACGCTTCGCGGCCTCCCCTAGCTCGTTACGCGGTCAACGCTTGTTAGCGCTTAGCTCGTCTACCGGCCTCTCTTTTCACGTATGAATTCTCTAGCGCGGGGAACGGAGGAAAGAAGTGTGTTCTAAAATGAAATATAAGGTAGTTAGGCGTGCATTTCAGTTTTTTTTTTTTTATTTCTTCACATTAGCGTACAACTATGAGAAGAAAAGTTCTAATAAATGTGAAGTGAAAAGTTTATCATGCTCAGAGAAAATTATGTTTTAACTTGGTAATACGGTATGGTGAAGGCACTTGTACCGGGCGTGCGCACACTTGTAATATTTTAAAGGAGTTTCTCTCAAAGATGATTTCTCTTTCATGAGTGGCAACTTTTTATTGGCAAGTTAAATTTATACAGAAACAAAGACTGTTTTAGATTTTTATGCAAGAATAACTTTTTAAAGCTGAAGATAACCTTTAAAAAAACTGTAATGAAAAAATATTTTACATTATTTCTTTTTGAGAAGTTTTATGCAATTATATGCATTTTTTTTAAGAAGCAACAGTTTGTATGCCGTATTGGTCCGAATATAACCCGGTCTCGAACATAACGCCACCCCGAAATTTTTCATGAAGATAATTAGAAAAATCCTATATTTAGGCATCGAATTTAGCGGGAGTCAGGTTTTTAATGGGAAGTGCTCAATCAAAAAATACCGTGTTTTATTCGAGCCAATACGGTAATAAAATGTATTCTGGAAAACAAAAGTTTATGTTACCAGTGAACATATTATGGTTACAAATTGCAGAGAAATGCATTACTGCTTTGTACAGTTTACGTATTTCATACTAATTTATAAAACTATTTTACAGAGTTAAAATTGCAAATAAATTTTAAAAAATCAGTATATTGATATTTATCATGTTGAGAGTAAAGAAATTGTGTAAAATTGAAGTGATGCTGAAATTAAAAAAAAAAAAAAAATGTGTGTGTGTGTAATCTTTATGCGCGATTGAAGTAAAACTTCTTTGACGTTTACGACACATATCACTGAAATGATTAAACTTAAAATAAATATCATATTATAATTTAATTATATTTATTATTCATGTACTTTACAAAGATTATATAAATGCTATATTCATATTATTCATTGGAAATGGGTACTTGAATGTCATCGTAATTTTTATGTATGAAATTATAGGTTTGTGGTAACTATAATGTGAAACATAAATTTTACTCTCTAAATTTGCTAATTTTCTTGAAACTACAGCATCTATCGTTGTACAGAAACGCGTTGTAGATTGAAGTCGAGAAGTATTCATAATTAGATCCAATTTTTCTTTTAAAACATCAACTAAAGGCTGAGATTCTTGAGAGCAAAAATTAACATTAAAATCTCCAGTAAGAATTACTTAGGTAATTCATGATAATTACTTAGAATCCAGGAAGTGTCCATGTTGTATTATTCTTTAACTGTTTTCTTATACCATTGTTCCGTCTGGAGGTTGGGTTTCAATGGGGCGAATGTCCATAGTCTAGTATTATACTTTAACTGTGTTCTTTAACAGATGTTTTCCTCTGTTTGTTGGGTTCGAATGCAGGTAGTGTACATTTTTTTTTGTGTGTGTGCTTTCTATCACAGTGTTCTTAAGCGTTGATTTCGTCTGCTGGTAGGTTTCGAATTATTATTCTGTATCCGTGTTTTTAAACTGCAGGTTCTGTCTATTGTTTGGGATTGATTGCAGCCAGGGTCCGTTTCTTTGTGGTGTTCTCTCCCCGTGTTAAACCGTTGCTCCGTCTTGAGGTTGAGTTAGAATCCACGGAGTGTCTATTTGTTATTCTTTTATTTTGTTCTTAAACCCTTTGCAACCAGTGTTTTTCTCTTTGTGGTGTTACATACCCGTGTTCTTAAACCGTTATTCCGTCTGGATATCGGGTTAGCATCCAGGAAGTTTCCGTGTTGAACTATTATACTTTCACTGTTTTCTTAAAACGTTTTCCCGTAAGGTTTGAATCAAGAAAATGTTGTGGTATTTTTCTTTAACTGTGTTCCTAAACTGGTGTTTCCTTCTGTCGGTTGGTATCGAATGCACGTAGGGTCTATTATTGCGTTTTTCTACAGCAGTGTTCTTAAACCTTTGTTTTCCTCTGCTGGTTTTGCTCGAAGTATTATTCTGTTTAAAAATTTACATTTGGCTCATTATTATAAATAACTCAAAAACACATGAGTAATATTAAAAGCAAGATTACATACTATTTAAGTACAGACAAACAATATTTATATATCATGGCAACCAATCATGTCAAGTTTTAACTCATAATTCCATTAAATATTGTAATTATGCCATTGAAAACATGTGAGTAAAGCAACGGAGCTTGGACCACGGAATGCACCACTGTGCCACTTCCTGTATTCGGTGCGTAGGCCTTGTTTATCGGAGGTGACGAGTTGGGTCGCCGGGGTCGCCGCCTGTAACAACAGTGAGAGACAGTCAGCAGGATCGCTACCTGTTCAGCGAAAGGCTTCCCACAGGGGATCTGACAAGAGCCGGTCCACTTATCCAATGAACAGAGTCGACATGATCTTGCTTCAAAACAGGTAGGGAGTAATGTCGACGCGTAGGGAGCACAGTCGACGTTCGCTGGAACGAACGCCCGAGAGCTGTTCCGCAAATGAAGGTAACAAGGGGGGAAAAAGAT
This sequence comes from Cheiracanthium punctorium, assembly GCA_038373885.1. Taxonomy (NCBI): domain Eukaryota; kingdom Metazoa; phylum Arthropoda; class Arachnida; order Araneae; family Cheiracanthiidae; genus Cheiracanthium; species Cheiracanthium punctorium. The sequence goes on from JAWZYV010016612.1 coordinate 218,595, forward strand.
ACATCACTTCCTTTACTGAGCGTTACTTCCGTCAGAAAAAAAAATCTGAGTTACTCCCTAGTTGCGCCTAAAGAAGTTTTACTTCAAAAAAAGCTAAAAATAATTTGATAGTTCAGTGCTTTTATATCCAACAAAACTGACAGATTAATAATTTATTCTTTTATGACTCACGAAGTTGAATGCTATTGATTAAAGCGAATTATATAACGCTGTTATCATGAAAAGTATATGTTTGAGAGCTGCAGGAATGGATGAGAGACGAGACAGACGTTTTTATTAGCCAATGTGTAGCATAGTGGTTAAAGGCACTGGCATTGGGAGATGGCTCAAGTGGAGGAACAGGGTTTTGTCCTCTCGCGGGGCCGTCGGTCTAGCGATCTGGAGTTTTGGGGGTTTTCTCCAGATGTAACGTGAATACGCACTAGATACTCAGAAAAGTCCTCCCCCAAGGCATTTGCCCCCCTTGTGTTTGGTTTCTTTGACTTGGATTTATAAGCAGTACCTCGTGATCAAGCACACAAATCCGAATACATGTTCCAACAACAACGTTATTTTCAATGTGCAGCAATTTTGCAGGATGAGATAGCTATTTTTCATCTGTTTTGCCAGACGAGACAGGTCTATTTTTCACAACGGAAAAAAAATTAAGGAGACTGCCAAATGATGATTATTCATACTTGTTCTAAGCATCAATTCATCATTCACATTCCTCCATACATAATAGTCTTCCTAGATCGTCGTGAATATCTAATTCACAAAAGAGACACGTTTTTGAAACACGCATCTCTCATTTTTTCTTCTGTAATGCCGTCTACTCAATCAGCCACTCGAAAGCATCTCGTATCTGCAACAATCTAAATAGACATCTATCGATAGATTCTCTCCCATAACCTCCCCCCCCCCCTCCACACACACTTAAATTTCACCTTTATTAAAAGGGGGGGGGAAGAAAATCGAGCTGCCTTTCCAGAATAAAAAGCGACAAATAATTTCATCCTTAGAAGTAATGGACGATAGAGGGGACAGGGAGAAAACGGAATAAAATCGGGAAAGGGAGGGGGGAGAAGTAAATAGCCCCGTTCAAAAACTCGACCCCTCATAGCCCCATTAGCTCGATTATTCTGTCGAGTTCTCGGGGGCGTTCGCGAAGATTGATTCTGCAAAGATTATGTGCGGATCTGCTCACCCTAGAGTCGAGCAAAGCCTCTCTTTTCTGTCTATCTATCTCACAACCTCCCCCCCGATGAAAACGGGGACCGTCGGCAGACACCCCCTCCCTCCCTTTCTCTCTTTATGTTTCACCCCCGCAACGAGTTCATTGTTTAAAGCTTCTTCTGCTTATGAGCGCGTGGTCGCCTATTTATTACACGCTGCCGCTAATGGTGACGAGCGCCCCCCTCTTTAGCCGCAAAGATATTGAATAACTTGGGGGGGGTGCATATGCGACGGGAGAGGGGGGGGGGGAGGGAGAGCACGGATGAAAATTTTCCAACGCCCGAAAAGATTATTACAGCCTCCGGGTTTTTCGAAAATGCGAAAAGAGGGGGTAGGGGATGAGGGTGTCCCCCGTATTCACTAATCTAATCGAGAAGCCCTGGGTATATATATATATATCTGGTAGGGATAAATATATGATTGAATAATGGGTTGTTTATTGATTTTTACGCGAATCGCTTTCGGTGGCGGTTTGCTTAATTTGCTTTAGTGACTCTCGGCAATAAAAGAGATCAACCAAGGAAGGCAATTCGCCGGTTTAGGTATTATTTTGCCGAAAACCCGGAAGTAGAAGGTGGGCTAGAGAATGATTTATTAGGGACCCGGTCACTAAAAATCGGGGTTAAAACGGGGGTTGTCTATAAAATATCAAGGTGTGCCTTGTGGTCTGATCCGGGGGTCTGGTTTCTGGCTTGTACGTACCACGTACGGTGACTGCTGCATTACAGAGGTCAATGGGATCGTTTTCGTATAACCTTGGGTGTTTTGAGGGTGAGAAAACGTCATTAAGTTGTCCCTTCTCTTTGTGCGAGTGGAGGGTTCCCCCCCCCCTGTTTTTTCTGTAAAAGACACTCCACAACCGTAGTCTGCATTCAGGAAATATACTTTTTGTCGATGGTTGTTTCTCTGTAACTACAGAATGGATGAAATCAGTTTTATCAAAACAAAACAAAAATGTCTACTTAATTAAAAAATCATTCTTAATTAAATCTACTTAATTAAAAAATCATTCAAAGTACCACCTATAATACTTTGAATGATTTTTTATTCCCCATGACAAAACATAAAAAACAAACGTTATTGGAAGTGTAAAAGTACTTCTTTTAGTTTGTCCCCGGTCAGTTCTTAATGACTTACATCACCTTATATAAATTTCGTCACATTCACATTATTCACTTTCATAGTAACATTACAAGCTCAAAAAATTTTTGATTAAAAAAAACTAATCTTTTAGATATTTTTATTTTTCTAAAAAGTACTTCGGCTCAGCTGTAAAATTAAATGTGAAAATTATTTTGAAGTGTTGTGTATCATTTTAAATGTTTTTTAAATATCCTATGCTTCTTTTTTATTTTATCTTTCTACATTTTAAGAGCTTTCAGATAAATCATCATGCTTTTCCGTTTCTGCATGACCCCCCCCCCCCCAACACACACACACACAAATAAATAAATAATTAAAGTTTTAAAAAAACTTTTCTGAACTATAGTTTTGATAACAGCATGAATATATCAATACCTAGGTTATTTTAACGAAAAGCGTGATAAAACTTTAGAGAAGGCTATTTTTAGAACACATCGTGAAAAAGCGACATGAAGGAATAAATTAGCTCAACAACAACGATAGCCAAAGTAAGGTACTTTAAAACGAAAGTGAAGAGCTTCAACAAGAAAAATTGGGAACTAAAAGAAGATTAAAAGTTTAGAATTTAGAATAAGAGATTGAAATGCCAAGTAATTAAAAATATGAGATAAACTGCAGGGTTTTTTTTTTAAGTCCCTTACCGAAATCCTGCTATTTTTGTTTCTATATTCACAATCAGCTGTGTGTGGCCCCTAATGAGAGCCGCAGCAATTGTAAATATTTCCAAATTTCCTATTTCTTATCTTTTTATATACATATTAGATAGTGTGAGTGTGTGTGTAAAGATGAGCCCCGTTAATTGTTCGGCGAGTTTCGGGGTTTGATCTGTATGATCAGGTCTGTTACTGACTTTTTTTCAAGGCGTTCCAGAACAATAAAACTCTCTATTTTTTTTTTTTTCAATCTCTTTATTATGGACCGTGGTAGCCCAGTGGTTAAGGCGTTGGACTCGTTGCGGGTTCGATACCGGCGTACCACTAAAGACCACTGTGTACATGCGGTGTACGTGCACGTTAAATCCGTGGTTCCGAAAGTCCTCTCGGCGGTCGCTAGCAGTTTCCGAGGGGTGCCAATATTCAGAAGTCCCCCACCTTCTGATGAGGTTCCAAATTCCGGGAAGGACGTATATGTAGCTCTAAGCGACGCATTCAGTGACGCGAGCCGTCCTCTCCTGGCAAATAAATCTCTTTATTATTGTTTTTTTTTTTTTTTTTTTTTTTTGACGGAGATTTATTAAACCTCTGAACACAGTTATCGTTTTTCATGATCAGCAGTGGTATGTCGCTTTTTCATTTCATGACGACGCCATTTTTTCTTTAAACGAACAAGTTTACCTATAGCCATTTCCATAAAACGTGAGCAAAGAAATTCTTCCAACTAAAGATTTCATCCATATGAATAATTTCCTCGCTTGAAAAATTATTTTAATGATCTGCAGCCAATAATTTCATTTTAATGTGTTTCATATAGAATGAAATGAGTTTATATTGTTGACATTCATGACGGAGTGCTCTGCAAAGAAAAGTTGAACATTTATAGCTCTTAAGAATTTTAGTTTGCTTTTATTTAGAATTTTAGTTTGCTTTTATTTAGAATTTTAGTTTGCTTTTATTTAGAATTTTCATTTTGTCTACTTCTCATCATATGTACCATAATATCTGCAGACATTTATATAAGGAATACCCCTTCCCCCCTTCCAGAGTTTTAAATTCCAGAATCATTGCTTCATAGCATAACTAAGGAACACATACTACACCAAATGTAAAATTAGAGAAATATATCGCCTTTCTATTCTACATATCATCGTTCACATCTTACTAGTCAACATAACTTTTTAAAAAATATTTTTTGTGACAATTTATATTCCTGATCACTACACCTATGGTCTCTTGAAATTTTAGTTACACGTGAAAGACATAGATAACTTTTTTTTTACTCTTATCACAATTTAAATAAAAAAGTATTTTAAATAATCTGTGCTAATGATCACAATTAATCTTCTATCGATCGCAACTGATGCGTTAATTAGCGAAGAGAAAGCCTTAGGGAATTAGTCGGAAATTTGTTATTAGGGGTGCACTTATACTTTGACTAATTATACATACATCGATATCGATTATTCGCAGGCATGCGGAGAACTTGGCTTCGAAATATCCAGTGTAAATATCTTCATCGTGAACAGATTTCCATCCCGTTACTCGAAGCTATAAATTCACAAAACAGTATTTAAATTAGAGATAGAAATTTGAATAAATTGTAATATTATCACAGATCTCTAAATAACGCATCCATTATTTATTTCGTAACTTGATTCTATAGTTTATGAGTGCCAGGAAGTATCAAAAATCTATTACAGTTTCAAGCTGATGCAATCACTCTTTCGAAATACAGCTGTTATGATCTCTGGCAAGTGTGAGGACTGTGTGAAGTATCAGCAAAGCTTTTATCACTCCTTCAGTAAAAGTAGGCAGGTATGACAGTATTTCTAGGCTTTAAAGCTATGATAATATAACACGAAGCGTTCTTAACTTGAAAATGAATTAAAATGTCTAGAGTTCAGACTGAATTAAAAATCACTAGAACGGAACCAATCAGGGTTGCATTACATTTTAGTCTTTCGTGTAATGCCGCAGCGTTCTTCTAGGTGGTCCGATCATTTCATGCATTTGCATTAAAGTTTTCACACCGATTCGGAGATGTTCTATTGGTTTTCCTTTATGCTTTGATAAAAATTCCTAACAGGTTCAAATGATAATTTCTCAATCAGGCTATTTCGATTCTTTTTATGGCTTAAGAGTCCTCTGTAGTCGGCTTGCGGAGATTCAAGCCCCAATGCTTTGCTATGGAGAAAAGTGCCTTAACGCCTAATCATTTTTCTCAGAAGGTATTACATATTTTTAAGTGAAATTTCCCTGGGTGAGTCTTGAGAACTATTCGCAAGGGTTGCGCGAATCAAATTTGAGTTAATTTAGCCGAAAGAGATTTTATTATAGTCTAGAATTTATGCTACTTTTCAGACTGCAATAAAATCTCTTTCGGCTAAATTAACTCAAATCTGATTCGCGCAATCCTTGCGAATAGTTCTCAAGGTTCACACAGGAAATTTTCATTTAAAAATACCTAATACTTTCTGAGAAAAATGATTAGGCGTTAAGGCACTTTTCTGCATAGCAAAGCATTGGGACTTGGATCTCCGCAAGCCGACTACAGAGGCTTCTTAAGGAAGATCTTTCAATTATAAAAACTGGACGACTAGAATGGATGATCCTCCATAGTGAGACTTAATTTCTTTTAATTTAGTTGTAGTAACGTTGCCTAATTAAGGAAAATGAGAATTTTTTCCATGTAGTATGCAGTAAGTTATTTTGACCTCTCTTTTCTAGGTATTCACCAAACGCCATGACTCCGCAAGTCAGGTAAACTAAATGGTCCATTTGACTCTCAGAGAGAAAGTGGAAATTCTAATGGTGTGGTAATCCTTGTATTTGGTATGATGAACAATGCCATTTTCCCCGTTAACCTTTGAAGAACAAGTTCTGCTGAGTAAACTCACTGGTTTAATGCTTGGTGAATGCGGCCATTTTTGACGAAGAAAACACAACACTTTGCGAACATAAATACTTTAGTCTTTGGAGACTGTCTTCTTTTAAGCATGTTGTGTGTTATGAAAGAAAAATAACTGAAATGTATGCGTAATTTTCCTACAAACAAACAATCATTTTGGGACAAGAACAAACTATCATTACTGCTTGTCCAAAGATTAAGAACAATAATGATGAACATTCCAGGAATCGGATCAAACGAGTTCTGAACTTCTAACTAAACACATGTACTGGTGGGAGCATTGACAATGTCACTGATGCCGAGAAGGTTTGGAAATCAAAAATTTATTAAGGAATTTAACAGAGCTGTGTGATATAGCGTTTTTGTATTTTAAGCCTAGAACCCGTTATTTTAATGTGAACGGTATTAGCAACAGATCGTGAGCCGTAATATTTCGGAGTGAGGCAGCATTAAGACTGTAGCGGATCTCAAGTCACTTTCAGTAATGGAAAGCATCCAAATCTTATAAATAAAAATGAAATTCTGTTTGTTTGTTTGTTTGTTTGTTTGTTTGTTTGTTTGTTTGTTTGTGGATTTGAGTTGTATACAAATCCACAAAAATGGACCTATCAGCCTGAAATTTTGCACAGATATGTAAAATAATATAGAATAAATCATAGTCCACTTTAAACTTTGAAAGTTCACCCGTTCCCGGAATTTAAGAGATTTTTTATGTTCTGCACGCAAAAAGCTTTCCGTAATTGTAACCCCTGTAGTGAAAAAAGTGTGAAATAAGGATCGTGGTTGCCATGTGTGGCGATTTTGCCGAATAAGATGTTTTAAATTCTCAAAGTAAAAATAAAAGAATAATAATGATTTTTTTTTTGTTAGTTTATATTCGTAAGGTTATATTTTTTTTAATTATAATATCGTGTGCATGGGAAATCGGAGCAGGAATGAAATGTTTTATACGCAAAACAATAAGAATTGAAGATTTCCGAGGCTAATATGTTAAAATTTTTTAGTTTGGCGAAAAAATAAAATGGCTCAAATGCCGAGAAAGTGAGTTCTAGCGGTTTGCACAGTTTCCGGCTAGGCGCAATTTACTGAGAGCTTAAGGAAACGGATTTTTAAAAACAAGTGCAAAGGTTTTATTAGAATACAGCGTTAAATTTTAATGATCCGTGCGAAAATAATGCAGTTATTAAGGGATTCCAAGCGATCTATCTTCAGCATTCTCGCGATTTTGAGGAGGATTCTAACGCTTGGCGCTATTTATCGTAATTTAATCGTCTGCTATTTGGGTTATGAATACACCTGCGTATAAGTTTTTGAAATTTTCATTCAGTTGGAATTGTGCATTTTTCTGAGCAGCTTTTCTGCATCTAATGTATTACATCCATAAAAAAGGATGTTAGAAATATCAATTTTAATTTTGTTTAATCACACTCATGAATAATGATACACTTTCCAACTTAATGAAAGAAGGAACGAAAATAGGGAAGACCCATGGATTATAACTCTTTTTTATATATAGCACTTTAGTGCGTATTTAAAAATCTGAAAGTGTGTCAGATTTTCTATGATTCTAGCGCTTGGCGCAATTTTAATGAGAGGGTATTTTTAAAAACAAGCGTAGGTTATCTTATAAATAAAAATGAAATTCTGTTTGTCAATTTGTTGATTTGGGTAGTATACAATTCCACAAAAATGGACCTGTCAGCCTGAAATTTTACACAGATATGTAAAATAATATAGAATAAATGATAGTCCACTTTAAAACTTTGAAACTCCACTTTATTTCCGTTCCCGGAATTTAAGAGATTTTTTATGTTCTCCACGCAGAAAGCTTTACGTAATATTAACCCCTGTAGTGAAAAAAGTGTGTGAAATAAGCATCTTGGTTGCCATGTGTGGCGATTTTGCCGAATAAAATGTTTTAAATTCTTAAAGTAAAAATAAAAGAATAATAATGATTTTTTTAGTTTATTTTTTTAGGTTATTTTTTTAATTATAATATCGTGTGTGCATAAGAAATGAGAGCAGGAATGAAATGTTTTATACGCAAAACAATGAGGATCGAAGATATCCGAGACTAATATGTAATTTTTTTTAGTTTGGCGAAATAAAAAATGGCTGCTAGGCCGATTTTTAGAGAGTGAGTTCTAGCGGTTTGCACAGTTTTAGGCTTTTTGGCGCAATTTACTGAGAGCTTAAGGGAATAGCATTTTTGAAAACAAGTGTATAGGTTTTCTTAGAATACAGCATTAAATTTTAACTATCCGTGCAGAAATAATGCAGTTATTAGGGCATTTCAAGCGATGTAGCTTCAGAATTCTCGCCAATTGAGTACATTGATTTAACTTGGGGGAAATCCGCCAAATTTCAGAAAATTGAAATCTTCGCATTTAGTACATCGAGGTAACGATGAATAAAACATGTAATAGTTGATAATTTTAAAAATGCGGCTGTATTAAGGGATTCCACTTTTCAAATAAATGCCTGGCGGTCGAACCATTTCCCATTTTGATTGCTGCTAAGGTAATGCTTCGAATGATTCCCTGAAAAAACTCTTGCAAAATGGTGTATGCTGGCACTTTGGCGAGGCTTAGATTTGAAACTGGATTTTACTTGAGACTGGTATATACGTATCATAAGACTGGTTATAGATAAAAATGAATGTTGGTATGTGTGTAGGAGGTTGAAAAACTCCAGCACCGTTTCACCGATCACCATGAAATTTGGTTCACCTAAGTCTTTTATCATGGAGAAGGTTTTTATGCTATCCGTTTTCCTCTAACTTTTCACTAGGTGGTGCAGCAGAACGTCGAATTCTATTCCGTTTAGCCGTTTGCTATGCGAATATTGTCCAACCAATTTCGATGAAATTTGGTACACGCGAATATTAGAACACGGAGAATATTTTTCACTATCCAATTTGCTGTAACTTGCCGCTAAATGGCGCTGCAAAGCATCAACTTCTATACCGTTCGACCGATCGCCATAAAAATTTTTATAATTACACATTTGAGCACGAAGAATATATTCTAACTGCGTTACTTTTGATGTTACTCGCCACTAGATGACACTGCAATGCATTATTATTTTAACTCACCACTAGATGACGCTGCAGCAGGCCAAATTTTTGACCATTCAAACGGTGGCTATGAAAATCAGTATACATAGCTATTTGAACAATGAGAATATTTTGGCGTTATCCATTTTGCTATAACTCGCCACATGACGGCGCTGTAGCAAATCATTACTTTAATTAACCACTAGATGGCCCTGCAGTGTATCACTTCTTGACTGTGCGAATGATCGCTATGAAAATAGGTATACATAGATATTTGAACACGGGGAAGAGTTTGGCACGATCCATTTTCCTATAACTTGACACTAGATGTCGCGTCAACACATGAACTTCAAGACTATTCAGCGGATCGTCATGAAAATTCGTATACATCGATATCTGAATGCGAAGAATATTTTTGCCGTATCCGTTTTGCTAAAATTCGCCACTAGATTGTGCTACGCCGCATCGCCTTCTGCACCGTAAAAACGATTGCCTTGAAATTCAGTATGCATGATTATTGAACACAATATAACGCGATATCCATTTTGCTATATCTCTTTATTACAATAAATAGTAATCACAACAAATATTAATATCAAAAATTCCATTCATTCCCGTGCGAAGAACGGGTACTTCAGCTAGTTATTAATATTTTTATCTATGACATCATACTCAAAATGTTTTACTTTGTTTACAGATGCTTGAAACGCAGCTTTTTAGCACACCAGAACACGTTACGAAATTTACGAGTTGCATGAAAGTACCCCATTTTCTTTTTCAAAACAGTGTACTCGATTTCAATTCATAGTTCTCTAAATCATTTTCACAAATAAAATGCTGTTTTCTGATGTTTACCGTGAAGAAATAATAGTTCATATATGATGCCAAGACAGCTAAATACAAATTGAACATCGTGTGAAAATTCCCCCCCCACACACACACACACACTTTTTTTTTTCTTCACACAAATTAACCCTTTGAACCACAACCATTTCCCAATGCTGAAAATAGGGCAGCCGCTGTCATCGCTCGCTTTAACCACCAGCAAAATGAACGCCCGATGAACGATTCGATCGACCGCCATCTTGCTGGTAGCTAAATCGACCGATGGCAACGGCTGCCCTTTTTTAGCATTGGGCAGTCTATCCAGCTGTATCTCTGTAAAACGGTGGGGCGCGACCCCCTGTGGTGGCACAGAGCGTTTGAAGGGGGTCTCAAGAAAAACAGGCAAAGGGCAAGACTCAATGCATGCTTTAAAAAATCATCTTATTTATTCTAATTTTAATTCCAAAACATACCTATTTTTGATTAAAATGTTTATTTAAGCTTTACTGATAACATTATTTTGTAGAAAAAGCGACTAAATCTTCATTCTTGAAAAATAAAAAACTGAATGAATGCTGAAAAATGAATTGCGTCACCATAAGTTAGCCTTTATTGGGGGGGGGGCGATGTTAAAAGGTTGAGAACTACTGCTCTATATCAGTGTATTTCCATTATTCAGCAGATGCCTGTGCTGTTAAAAATAATCTTTAAATTTTACGAATAATCGATAATTTTTACCGGAAGTTATGTGCTAAAAAGTAAAGGATTCTCGTGTAACTATGTCGTCTCCTGGAGTATTTTTGTAGAAATTAAATTTTTTCTTCGTGACTGACTACAGTCAAAACGTCAGAGTTTTTGCGTCCTCACGCCGTAGACCGCGCATTAAAGGGTTAACTGATGCCGGTGTTACGTCATTAAATTGTATATGTGCGTGTGTGTGTAGGAGGGGGGGTGTGTATTTTCAGTACATCAGCACCCGGTATCCGAGAAGATTCCGTAAGCATCATGGTAAGAGGAGTTCCTTTCACAATGTGTTTCGAATTCTTTCTTGCGTTTGTTCTTGATGCAGTAGCAATATCAATTGAATTCAGCGAATTCCGGATTACGATTTGGATAAGAACACCTGAACCTCCGATCTGAGATCTATCCATTGCAAGTTTGTTTTTTATTTTTTCGATAAGCGAATAGAATTTATAATTTGAGTAAAGTCTAGCCTGAAAACCTGAAACCAACTTAGAGCTTAACTGTTAATCTAAAGACGTAGACTGATATTTATTTCAATATTTTTATTCATTGAACTGACAGAAAGTAGTACATTATAAAATAAGCTAATTAAATCATCTGCGTAATATATTAGACTCTTACGATAATTTTATTGACCTATGAATCCAGAAAGAAAGTATTCGCACTGGGCTTAGGTAATCCAGAGCGAAATATATTGAGTAAATTATGTTGTTTTAGAGACCCTCTCTTAGACTCTTCAATTTTAGATACCAGTTTTTAGTATAATGCACGGTAACTTATACAATTTCAGACAAATTCCTAATTCACAAACCTCTTAAGCAAGGCCCTTTATGACAAAAGATCTAAATTGTTTGAAACTTCACATTTATGTTAATGCCAATGGAAAAGAAAAAAGAAAAATAAATAAACGAAAAATATTGAAAGAACCACACGCATGTAAAATATCAGCATAACCTTATAGAGGTAAAACTTCGATATCAGAATAAAAAATTAATTAGCCCAGATTATATAATAAAATTATTGTACGACATAAAAACACACAATTATAACACACAAACGAAGGGAGGGGAGGTGGGGGATCAAATTTAGATCGAATAAACCATCATGAAAGCAAACGGCAGCTCCACAAGGGGGGGGGGAAGAAAAGAAAAGAAAAGCCTTTAATAATCTCCACGGTGAAAAGAAATTCGAGCTTCCTTTTTTAATCTTTCTTCTTCTCTAATTATAAATAATGTGCAATTACTTTTCTTGTACGCCGCAGCACTGTCTAACTACATCCCCGCTCGCTGCTGCTGCTGTGTTGTAATTATTTTTTGAATTCCGATTTTCAGCATTCGTTGACATCTGAGCGGCAGTTTGCCGCCGATTGGCCGAAAGCCCCATTGTTCTCAGCCAGACAAAAACAAAGACTACTAATTGACGTTTCTGGTTGGATGGAGGAAAAAAGGGGGAGGGAAGGAAAGGAATGGCGCCATTTCTTATTCCGGGCGTGGTTGGGAGGAAGGGGGGGGGGGTGCTGCTGCTGCTGCTGAGGTGGAGTAGGAAGTGGAGGAAGGGGGAGGGGGGGGGAATTGGACAACACATCCGCTTTTGTATCTCTCTTCTTTTCTAAAGTAATGAAATGCAAATTTGATTTCAAGATCACGGTAGACGCGCCGTGGATAGTTTAGATGTGTTTCATCGCCGGGTGCAATTGTTCTTATTAAAATATGATGAGGAAGAACGTTGGAAGAACGTTTACTTGTTGACAAGAGTTATTTCAAGATGTATTTATATCTTTCGATTTTCTTTTTTTTTAATTTAAATTGGCTATAGCTATTTTTTTTTCAATTAATTTCCCAGTTTTGTAATTTAAATGTTGAGTATTAGTTTTAAAAGTAAAATTTATTTTTTCTGATACTTTTAAACGAATTAAGTTGAAACAAAATAAAGCGTTTCGTTGCCACATGCGTATCGTCGAGAGAGGCACGTGCCCCGCTAACTTTGTCTCAAAATCTTTTGATCTAAAACATTTGTTCCAAATTTTAAGAGAATTTTTCCTTTTTTACTCGTAAATTCAATATGTCCCCCCCCCAAACAATAATAATAATAATCCGTCAGGCTACACTTATATTTGTTGTAGTAAAATATTTGAAATTCAACACATATGTAATCATTATTTACAAAACTAAGCACAAAACTATTTATTCATAGGGGAAAATGTAATTTTTCCACAGTTTTGCGAACGTTAAATCCTTATTAAAAACTGTAAGTCAAAATGATCAGCACAATTTATAATGTAAATATTGGTTAGAAAGAAAGCTGTTACTAATAATTTTTAAAAAAATCCATGTTAACACTCAAAGAAAAGATTTTGCTAATATAGGATCTGCTGTAGAACAAGGTATTCCAATACACATCTTATATTTTCTTACATGACAAAAACATTAAACGGCAAAAGAAAAGTCCTTTTCCTTTACGCAAGTCTACCTCCTTGATAAAGTATTCGAGTGTAAGCCAAATTTACTATTTTAGTTTCATTAAAGGATAATTATATTTTTTTTTCAAAAATCACAGGACTCGGAAGAAGTTTAATGAATTATTACCTTATAACTGAGGGAATTAGTACTTTATATCACATGATTTACTTTTTATAAAAAGCAATACTTTACACACCAAAACCGAAGAGAAAAGTTTGGATGACACTCAAATATTTTTAGAGAGCATGAATCGCCACTCTGATTTACACACTGAAAAAAATGTTTTGTTGAATCAACAAAAGTTGTTTTAAATCAACAAAACTACCAATGAAAATAGTGCTAACAAGAATAGTGCTAACAAAATTTTTGTTGAATTAACAAAATAATTTCGTTAAAATATTTGCTTGTTTCAGCTAAACATTTTGTCAATTTAACCAAACAATTTGGTTGAAATAACTGAATGTTTTGTTATTTAATGAATGTTTTTTGTTATGAACCATTTAAACAATTGTTTAAATCAGGGGCGTAGCCAGAAATTTTTCATGGGGGGGGTTACGACTACTGAAACTCACATATATGCATATATGTGTGTGATAAGGGAGTGAAAAATATACATTTTGCATGGCAAAAAATTCCTCATGGGGGGTTATGACCCCCCTACCCCCCCCCTTGGCTACGCCCCTGGTTTAAATGGTTCATTTGGTTAAAATCAATAAAATTATTTGTTTGAATTAACGAAACTCTTTTGTTAACTGGTGTTGTGCTGGTTCATTTAACAAAATTATATCGTTGTTTTTTTACAGTTAAATTTTCAACCCACAAATAATTGGTTGAAAGTTTCAGAGATAAGACTAAATAATTTATCTATTCATCAAAATTAACATTTTTATTTTAGTATTTTTGCATATTCTTAAAGTTAAATAAAAAAAATTCATTGTCAGTTTTTCCCCCCTTCATACAAAAACTTCAATCTAAGTAAGCTAATCAAAAATTGCTTTTGCGTTCTTGATAAATAAAATAAATGTGTATAGTTTCTCAAGCTTTCCATTATAGTGAGAAGTCTAGTTTATTTGATAATGATCAAAATTTCAATGAAAACGAGAAGTTGAGTATTCGCTTCAGCTACTTTGAAGCTGTGTTTTGAAGTGCCAAACGATCCAACACAAAATCAGTAGTCTGGTTTATTTCGTGCCCAATCTTATCTAGCAGAATTTAACCGCTTTTATAAACGTAATACAAAGCTAATAAATAATAAACGTAATATGAACATTTTTACTGCCGGAATGTTTCATTTGGAAAAAAGGAATGTATGTTCTCGTAGAAAGAACATAAAAAACATAAATTGCTAAAGCCATAAGTGATTTTCTTTCCGGCATGGTATGCAAATTAAACTGCTTCCGACATAAAAAAAGATATGGATTTTAAAATTATGTGTACCGCTTTAAAATTTAAACTACAAAACTATTTTCGAAATACATACAAAATATTTATTATTCGGTATTGTTCTCCTCCTATATTCAAGATTTTTTTCATCGAACCTATACATAAATTAACATTTTTACGGACCAATATTTTGTACACCTTTCGACATTTTGCGGCTCGTTACATTGTGGAAAAGTGATTCTGACTGTTTTAACTTAGTCTAACGGACACTGATTGGCTTTAAGCTAAATTTGTAGAAACTTGTAAAAATACTAAAATAAAAATCTAAATTTTTATAAATAGATAAACTAATTGAGCTTACCTCTGAAATTTTCGACAAACAGAGAAAAAATCCAATTTATTTTTGTATTTGATGTTATCCATTTTTGAATGTATTGGCAGACTGCAGATCCTTCCTTAGATCTACCCTCTTCCTTAAATACGAACTTCTAGTTTGGGCGGGTATTGCGATCTGGCTCAGTCTTTTCACAGTCCTGCGCATGTCTATGACGCTTGCGTAAATTGGCTGTCGAGCGATTTCAAATTTCATTTGTTCTGATTTTTTAACAAAACGTTTTGTCAAAATTCAAAGCGTTTTGCTAAATCAATTTGGTTGTATCAAACAAACTTCTGTTACATCAGCAAAATAAAGCTACCAAACAAGTTTTCTTAAATTCAACAAAACACTTTTTAGCTTGCATTTACCTTGTAATATGTAAAACACCTAAGAAATTACGGTGCAATATTTTATGCATGTTAACGGATTTCTCTTTACTTTGTATAATTAAGAAATTATTTGGTATTTTTTAACGTTAATAAAAATTCTCATGAATATTTTTACTGTTCGAACATTGGGAGTAAGCCTCTGGTGGAAAGAACTCACACTTTAGATTCAAAGTCCCGGGTTCAATTTCAAGTTAATGAAAAAGATCATGATTCAAAACAATTTATAATAAATATTTGGACTCAAATTCCTCTTCCCAGCAATTTTTGAAGTTCTGCAATGCGATTTTTAGGAATTTCTTAATTTTCTGATTATTCTGGCGAGTTTTTGTGGGCAAAGAAATTCAATACATGTCCACCTTATATCTACAAATATGGTATGCATGTCAGTCAAACAAGAACAATCATGTTTTGAATTTCACAATCATCATTATGGTTATGTAAATTGGTAGTTAACATAAAGCATGATTGTGTTTAACCTACTATTAATAATTGGAATAATTCACGTCATCATGCAATCATGGTTACGTTTAGTATTATGCATACACAAATCCGCACGATTGTCTTGATAGTCAATGCACATGGCAATGTACATCAATGCGTTGTCGAGAGCTATAAAGATATATAGAACACAGCACCAATGATAGTTATGGCCGCTGTGTTTAACTCTAATGAATGTTAACAGTAACAAGAATGAATTTTTGAATGGAACCCTATATAATGGAACTGCGGCGAATCGCTAGATACAAGACTTTCAAAAATTTAGAAATTCCTAAAACACGGTTTAATGTTTATTTTTTCATATTATGGTGAATGGTTTTAAATTTCTGTTCAAAGATTTCACGAATTTAAGTAGGAAAAAAATTTCATTTTATTTTATTTATTAATTATAAAATTGATGCTGTTAATAATAAAATCGATTTGTAGCCGATTAACATTGTGCAGTTATGCTTCGGGAAACATAAAATACTCTATGGCAAGGCATTGTGCCTTGTTACAACGCTGATATCTTTACGTGGCTTTATTATACTAACGAAACAAATGGGAGTCACAGTTCAGTTTGTAAAATTTCATAGGTTTTCTCAAGATGGCTTAGACTGATATGATAGTTATGGCCGCTGTGTTTAACTCTAATGAATGTTAAGACATTTAAAGAGGAAGAAAACATTTCATTTCATTTGAACTTGAGACTTAATACGGAATGCACAGTTTGAAAGAATTAGCAGCATCTAGTTTACCGAATGAACTTTTAAAACTCTAAAAGCCCATTTAAAACTTAAGACGTCTAAAAATGAGTCTTCTCCCTTTCAAAGTTTTCTTCCTCTTTAAATGTGTAAATTTCGGAAAAAACAGGAACCCCCCCCCCTCCCCTCATTGAATAGAATTTCCGATAACGATACTGTAAAATTGGTACACGAACATTAAAACATGAACATGAAATTTTACGCAGTGATTGTCTGCCCAAATTTTAAATCAAATTTGATGTAAAAATGTATGTAAGTACCCACAAATATATATAGGATGTCCCAAAAATATGGTACGGGATTTAATTCTTTATCTGTTAGCAGGGGCGTAGCCAGAAATTTTTCATGGGGGGGGTTACGACTACTACAACTCATATATATGTATGCGTGTGCATGATAATGTAGTGAAGAATATGCATTTTGTATGGCAAAAAATTTCTCATGGGGGGGGGTTATGACCCCCCTAACCCCCCCCCCCGTGGCTACGCCCCTGTCTGTTAGAGATAAGAGGGCAGTGTAAATTGAAATGTTCAAAATAAGGTGGGAAATAAGACTCCGTTAAGAAAAAAATAATCTCATTTATTTACAAAAAGTTACACTTTTTAAATTTGTATACGACCCCCTTACAAAAACCTTCCCGATTAGTAAAATGTACACTAATGAGGTGATGTACCAAATTTGAGCCTTTCATCATAAAACGTCGCAGAGACATCTTTAAAGAAAAATGATCGGTGACTATACATGATTTTGAATGTACAGAATGTAAACGTTTATTGCTAGTTGGGGAAAAAAAAAGATTTTCTTTCGTAATTTTTGCACGACCCCTGAAATACGATCATTCGACATGATTTTTTCCCTTCGAGAACCATGGGAAAGTGGTTTAAGTCAGCGTTATATTTATATTCATATATCTGACACTTTTTATATAATAATGCTCCAAATTTTTGTGTCGCCTCATGAGTGTATGGGGCAAATTTTGCTAACTGGAGACTTTTTTGTACGGGGTCGTATACAAATTAAAAAAGTGTAAGGTTTTGTAAATGAACGAGAGGAATTTTTGCTTAACGAAATCATATTTCCAACCTTATTTCGGGCACTTTTTCAATTTAGACTGCTCTACTTATCTCTAATAGATAAAGAATTAAAGCCCGTTACCACCTTTTTGGGACATGCTGTGTGTACTATATACAAAAATGCATATGACTGTACGAAACAAATTTCACGGATTTAAATGATATGGTGATAATGTTTTATCCTATTTAACGCAACTCTTGCCTATCATTTATAGCTCTCCAACTAGAGCCCGGGACATGGTCATTTAATTTTTTTTCTGTGGGATGTGAAGGGGGGATATGAAGTGCAGTTATGATTTAAAATAAACGAAATTTTTGCTCGGCGAAACGCTGAAAGCTCATGCTAATTAATGCGGCATTTTCGTAGAGGAGGGGAGATACTTCCTTTCCTATCACTACCCTCTACGTCGCTGTAAAAAGCACACGCAAAATAGCTGTACCGTCTTAATTGAATAAGATGTTAGAGCTATTCCAGAAAAACGAAATTAACGTACTTATGTTATCAACAGCATCTTTTTAATAGAAAAGGCCTATCTTTATATTAATACCTCCGGCAGAAATACAAAGAATGTCCTACGATCGAACCTCCCAAGTCAGGCACCCTCGTAACTTGGACACCTTCCTAGGGTGGACGCTTTTCTGGGAAACGTGTGTCCAACATACGGAGGTTTCACTGCATTAATCATGTGTACTTGAGTATACTACTTTCTATTTGCTTTATATGCTGAGTTCTTATAAAAAATAAAGAATACCGATGATAGTTATGGCCGTAGCCAGAAAGAAAGTTCGGGGGTTAGGGGAATGTAGCGCTAAAATTTTTTCACATTTAAGTGATCTACATAGAATCAACGCAAATGAAAACTAGTAATGCATTGACTTAAATTTCAGGGGGTGGGTGGGATCAAACCCCAGTGTGCCCCCCCCCCTCTGGCTACTGCATTGGCCGCTGTGCTTAACTATAATGAATTTTTACTGTAATTTAAAAAGCATGAATTTTTTTTATCAAACCGTATGGATTAGAAATGGACCCGGGCACTGAATATCCGACTTTTAAAATTCAGAAATTTTAGTTACGCACAAAATTTTAGTTTAGTCAAAACATAGTTTAATGTTTCTTTTTATTTTAAATTCTACTGAATGTTTTCTTTATTTTATTTTACTCGGATTTTTACTTTGATTTATTTAGCACTTTATTTTATTTATATTTATTTTTCTATGCAGACATGTTTGTGCTTGTCTTGCATCCCTTGTTTCATAGTTAAAGATTTCAAAATCGAACTGTTACGCAGAAATTATCTTTCTTTATTATTTTCTCTAACAAATTTTTTTTTTAATTCTAAAAATATTCATTGCTCAATTTGAATTTCTAACATCATTTACTTATTTATTAAAATCTGCGCTGTTCATTCAGAGTAAGCTTAGTTTTGCATCGGGAGCGTAGTAAGCGCAGGAAAAAAAAAAGAAAAAACAATAGCAACAGCAAAATGGATAAAATACAATGCGTGATTTCGTGATCGCATTTCCGATGTTTTCTGAAGATGTTTTTTTTTTTTTTTTTTTTTATTTATTATTTTTTTTTTTTACGAGAAGACAAGCCGCCCATTGATGATGACGTCAGAGCGCAGGGCGTCGCTTTGATTCGAGAGAAAGCGATCATTGGCTGAAGTGTTCGTGACAGACGGGAACTAAATAAATTGATTTTGTTCCCAGAAAATACATAAATACGAGGACAAGATTCTCCGCGATGTACCGAAGGGCGAGTTAAAAGAGAAAATATCTGCTCGAAAATCTCTCCTGCTCGGAGTGTGGTGGTTTTATGTCGGAGTGTACATATGGAACAAAATGTGTCCAAGGTGTATGACAAACAAAAATGTGTTGTGGACTCGTATCTGATTTAATAAATTATAGAAAAAATGAAAATGTTTGTGTTTATTAGCGAACCAACTTTTTTGAAATTTCAATTTAAAAAAAAGAACAACAACAACAACATAAATGTATGTTGAGTTGTTTATAGCATGGCATCGCTTTTCAAAAATTTACATTACCAATAGATAACTCTGGTAAATTGTGGCTAAATTTTGCACATCAATGAAGGAACTTTACTTTCTATTCAAATGTATATAGACCCCCCCCCCCCCGCCGAGAAAGAAGCAAACTGTATAAAAGAATTGCCTGATAATAAAGGAAAAATACAGCATGCACCTGCAAATTCTCTTTAAATGTTGACATAAAATGAAACCTTAGCCACGTAGCTTGAAAAAAGTTTGGAATAAGGTTCAAAAGGTCTTAAAGACAGAATTTCCGACAAAAAGGCTTGATTCTTGACATTCGATTAACAGAAATCCAAATTTCGGCTCCAGGCCCCAGCCCCCTCGCTACGCTCCAATAAAAATTTATGAGGCCTGTACTATATTGCCATTAAATTAAAAGCTTCTTAAAAAATTGTCTTAATTTCCTAAAATTTCTCGGAGAATCTAAAACGTGTTCCACAACTCTTAATTTGTGTCACTTGACGACAACGTGAACGATTTCATAAAATAGACCAATAAAGTTTTCAAGCGGACTTCCGGTATTTTAACTCAAGTAAACTAACTTTAGAACATTTTCATATATTAAATAAAAACTATAGTACATATGTTCCTCATTTAAAGGAGTTAGTCTACCGCTTAAAGCTGTTTACACATAGGCTCACAAAAGAATTTTTTTTTTTTAAATTATGTCACAAAGGTGGTAATATGACGAAATGCTTTAGACCAGCGGTTCCCAACCGACACGGGCCGCAGAGTATTTGCTGAAGGGGAAGGGGGGGGGGGAGACTTTGCAAGAAAAATAGGCAAAGCGTAAGTGTGATAATGCATGCTTTAAAAGAATAATCTTAATTATTCATATTTTTCCCTGCAAAACATATATATTTTCACTTAAAATGTTTATTCAAGCTTTACCGGTAACATTTTTATTTTATTTTATTTTATTTTTTTAAAGGCGACTAAATGTTCATTGTTGAAGAATAAAAAAACTGTACGCTAAGGAACGTGGGTGGGGCATCGTAAGTTATCCTTTGTTGGGATGTGGGGGTCAAACCATGTTAAAAGGTTGGCAACCACTGCTTTATATGAACAAAATACATGGAAAAAATTGCACAAAAGCATCCAAAAAGATTTTTTTAGTAAAAACATTTCATAACAAGCGCATTTTGCTTTAAGTTTTTTTTGTTTACCTCCATAACGCACAAAAAAAAGTAGGAGCTCGTCAAAACCTTTTAACAAGACTCCACCACATGCTATCGAGGTTTTTTACACATTTCATAGGCAATTCATCAGATAAAGGCGGTTGTTTGAACCACTTAAGGCCGTATTCACCAAACATCAAACCCGTGAGTTAACTCAGAAAAGCGAATTATCTCAAAGGTTAAAGGTTACCCCCCCCCCCCCAAAAAAAAAAGTTATTCACTGTGACAAATACGAGGGTACTATGACTTCTAACCAGGGGCGTAAGCCAGAAATTTTTCATGGGAGGGGTTATGACTACTACAACTCATATATATATATATATATACGTGTGTTTCATAATGTAGTGAAGAATATACATTTTGTATGGCAAAAAATTCCTCATTGAGGGGGGGGGTTATGACCCCCCTAATCCCCCCCTTGGCTACGCCCCTGCTTCTGACCGATGCGTTTTGAAATTTCTGCGTTATCACTGAGAGTCAAACTAGCTATTCAGATTACCTGACTCGCGGAGTCATGGCGTTTGGTGAATATCACAGTTATATGTTGATAAATATAAATAATATCATTAAACTTTTTTGTTTTAGACTAAAAGTTCTGCTATCCCTTTAGCGTTAGAAAAAATTACCATATGCCAGCCAAAGCGTTTGGAATGATTTGATGCAGCATATCGCTACAAGAAACCATTTAATGACACCATAAATGCTTGAAAACAATTTGTATGCAACTATTACTGTTTCATGATCTGAAACTAATCATTAATTGAAGTTAATAGATAGACTTCAGATTGGACTTCAATAACCTGCTAAAGTTCAGGAGTTTCCCTTTTGACTTCACAGAAAACTCATTGTTTATCTACGAGTGATTATTCTCTGAGCCAGAGTCGTAACTTTTAGCTACTTTTATCACTCATGCTCTGTATAGGTGTGGTAATAAAACATTTCTAATAAAAAAGAGTATATTTCCCGTACCATATCCGTGCAGTTGTATTGCTCCACATTATGAACTAGATAAGTCGTCATACTAGTACCCGAAACTCACCTGCTTTTGAACAATGCTCTAATCGATAATCCGTTCACGCGAAGCCTACATTTTTGAAGGAGAAAAAAAGTCACTTTTCAAAAGCCTTTGGTCGCAGAAACCAAACAAATGAAAACTGAGTAAATGATGCATTAATATGATTTGCGTTAATCGTTTGTTTATCAACAAATGCCGTTATTTTTAGTGTTGGGACTTTCAGGCTACTTCACTAAATTTCAAACGAACAATAACTTTTGAAATATCTGTTTCTTTTAATCCCAATGTAATGTCCATCATCGCAGCATTTAGCAGCACTGAAGCACACGGCTGTGGTCACAATGGCCATGTCAGAGACGGAACTCTTAACATAAAAGCATTGCATAGTGCATAAAACGCAATAACAAATTATATTGAAAATAGTTATAACGTGAAGGTACTCAGCTAAATAACAGATAAAATGTTGTTCAACGAAATTGAATGGAAGGCGGGATGTGATAGTCTATTGAGGCGACTGTCCCCGTGGTATGAATATTTTATGTCTGTTTTCACCTAAATATATTAAAGTTTCGGCTTGATTGTCACCTACACAACGGATGGAATAAAAATATCTTCATGCCGAAAGCGGCGTGCATCAATCCGCCGTGAACGCAGATCATCAAAGATGCATGAATACTGCGTCGGCATCTATAGATATCGGGCCCCGGCTCTGCGAGAAGTGTAACGAGAGGGCCACTCTAAACAATCAGAGACCATTTAACAAAAGGACCATTATATCCCCCCAACACTTGGTACAGTTTCATATTAAGGAACTTCGTCGGCCACGCTTTATCATTCGCAGAGGCCCCTGGACATGACGTGGAACACAAAGGGTGGCCGCTCCACCCCCGCGCCATCGGAACACGGCGTTAAGGTCCATTGTCGAGCGGCTCTGACGTCTCCGTGTTTGAGTTCGGGGGGAACAAGGTTTGGCACTGCCAAGTTTTAAAAGTTTTCCCAGAGTTCTCTCCGGACTTGGTGCCTGCCCATTCTATGGCGGGCAGGCAGTTATTCGGAATAAATGGACGCTCGACTGTTCAGAGAGTGGACACTGGATTGTTCTTGGCTAATAAGGGCCAGGAGGATAGTGCAGTAGCAGCAGCAGCTTGTGGGGGGGGGGGGAGGGGGAGGAGGCTATATAATGGAAGGGAACCCGGTTTGAAAACTTTGCATTTGGCAAGAAAGCGATGAATATGGATGGATGTCTATATTGTGCATTTCAGGAGAGAGCTATGAGCCGTGTGTGTTTGCACGCACGATCGTTGGCCAAAGTTTGTTCCTTTCAGGCTGATTTGTTGCCCATCATTACTCTTTCTGCTGTTGTGACATGTGCGTCCCGTAATGCTGGGCCCGCCGTAAACTTGCGTCATTACTCTTTTCCAGATGTACATTTTGATGTCAAAATAGAGAGTGCATTGTAAATGTATACAATAAAGTTTTCTCTCGCTCTCGGTGCAACAAGAATGCTTTTACAATACTTACTATCAAAATTAATAGCGGTAAATAGCCCAAGTCATGTGTTTATGATACATGATATACGTTTCTGTTCACATTTTCACCTGAAAAGTTTTGTAAGATCCTCTCATTAAGTCCGAAAAAAAAAGAAAAAGTATAACAATATTTTCGAACATAAATACGAATAAACTGGGATTCGAACATTAGTAGGATGTTTTTCAACGAGATGTATTTTATATTGTAATAAACGATAACTTATGTCAGTTATGAAACTTTCAAAAATATTCTTAAAAAACAAATATTTGGCAAAATATATTACTTTTCGAAAAATTTTGCTGTGCGATTCCATATTTAATAACGTTTTGGTAGTTTTATAAAAGTCTCAGGCTTTTCTCTTATTAAGAGTATGTTAGTGCAGTTTGTGAGGAAAGAAATCAAATATTTTAGATTTCCAGACGCAATAGGTATATTTTGGTTTGTGTTCAAAGACCATGAAGTTAATTTTATTTTTTCGAACTGCAGCCTTAAAACAGAAATTTTGAAAATGTGTTAAGTGGTCGACTTATTAGAAACTTTTTTCACCAGAGGAAGCTACTGTAAGTACAGTGAAACCTGCTATGCTGATCACCCAGTGGTTCCATGTTCTCGTGTTCAACTTAGACAGGTGGTCAAGTTATCAAGGGTACAGTACTTACTTTTTGATTTTTGTATTTTATCATCTACGTACTACTACACTACATACATAGTATATGCATTATATGTAGTATGTTGCAAAATTATATAAAATATGAAATCAAAATGACACGAAATAGGAATAATATTGCTTATTAGGGTAAAACATTAATTACGTATATAGAAAAATCCTGGAAGTGATCAACTTACAAAGGTTTTGAGCAATGCTTTGGAACAAATTCTATCTAATCACCTGGTCAACATACAAGTTAGACAGGTGGTCAAATTATAAAGGCTTCACTCAGTGTTAAAGTTATCAAGTCATTCCGTCCTTGGTCAATTAGGTCATCTTAGACAGGTGACCAAATTACAAAGGTGGTCAACTTTATAGGTTTCACTGTATTTTAAAATCCTTGAAAATAAAGGATTGACTTTTTAAATATTTTAAATAACATTTCCTTAAAAAGTTATTTTATATTCACTAACTAAAATCTCAGAAAACTGTACTTTAACATTGATAGGGGAAAACTGTAATCTGTTTATGAGCAAACTCAAGTACTCTGTACTTTATTTCTTTAAAACAATGACAAAAAGAACTTTTAAACATAAATTTAAATATCTCATTATAGTAAATTAATTTCTGAATAGAAATCATGGAAACAGTGACGCAGGCCCTGATTTTCCATTAGGCCCGGCCTATAGTTTGGGCCCCAAATGTTTGGGGGCCATAAAAACAAAATCCCAACTCATTTTTAAAGTGAAACTTCTTCAGGCGCATCGAGAGTGAAATTTCAAGGTCGCGTCACGGCAATAGGGTCATGATGAGGCTGGGACGATTTTGGATTTTAAGAGACGGAGAGAGCTACCGGATAGATCGCCAGAGAGAAAGAGACAAAAGTAGTAAGCATGCTATACTGTATTGCTGCAGAGAGTTTTCTTTCTCCTCTTTTTTAAATTTTCATTTAGTTTTTGAATTATTTTATATTTTACGTTATTTTCGACCGTTTTCTGCCTTTGCCCTCCGAAAAAGAAGGCCGAAAGAAAAAATAATTACACGATCGGAAAGAGTTTTCTTTCTAAAGAGACCTTCTTTTTTGAATTAGCTGCATTTCCCGATTTTTGATAAATAAAAATCGACAATCCTTTTCTCCGGCAAATGCGGGTGAATTTCAGAACGAGGAGCCTATCTCAGCTCACATCTAAAAAACAATGGAACATTTCGACTAAAAAAAATATACTGTTACAGACATACTGCTCAGCTTTCGTTTTAAAAAAATCAAGCGTCTAGGATAATTTTTTGATCAGGTAAAAAATTAATTAGTAAAACCCGTACGAAAATAATTTGAAACTTCCGAAGACAGAAGAAGAGATTTTTCGACTAGCTTCACGTGACATCAAAATGAAGAACCAGTGAGGGAATAATTCTTTTCTCCGGGGAGTGTGTGGGAGGAGGTCCGTGACAAAGAAGTGAAACTTCTTTAGGCGCGTTGAGAGTGAAATTTCAAGGTCGCGTCACGGCAATAGCGTCATGATGAGGCTGGGACGATTTTGGATTTTAACAGACGGAGAGAGCTACCGGATAGATTGCCAGAGAGAAAGAGACAAAAATAGTAAGCATGCTATACTCTATTGCTGCAGAGAGTTTTCTTTCTCCTCTTTGTGCCTCATTCGTTCTTAAGAAAGTGTACGCATGCGCTGAATGTAAACACATTGTGCACCCGGAAACGAAAATGCTGGAGCACTGACTTACAGTTGGTAAAGTCAATTATCAATGTTATATTTTGATCAGAAAATACAGTATTTTGAAACTGATTTATACTTATTGTTATTAACAAACTATTATTCACAAAAACTGAAATCCAGGTAAATAATATTTTATATATTCTTTTTGTATCCATCCTCAATGTAATTTAAAATTTAAAATCCATATATATTAAATGATTTTTATGTTTGTCTAATGACTTAGTGTGCTTAGTATATTTATTTTTTTATTTACTATTTTCAAATTTTATTTTAATACTGAAAAATTAACCAAACGAACTTGTAAAATATTTTTACATTAATTTTTTAAAAATCTTTTTAATACTATGCCTCAATCCTTTGACTACCTACAACATCTCACTTTTGATCTGTTTTCAAATGTTATCTTTAATTTCAGTCTTTAATTTTTATCTCTGACTACTTATTTGACAATCGAACAGATTTTAACCAATCTCGCCAAAGAAGTTTCACTTCTGACACGTGTATTCTGAACACACGCTCTTTTTTTCTTATCTTTTGTTAATACCAGATTTTTAGATTTTTATTTATCCTTTCAAATTCTTCAAACACAATATTTTAAACAAATTGCTAACTTGCTCAATGACAGCATTTATAACCAGGGGTTGAAGAAAGTTGTAAATTCTCAGGTATTTTATGTACAGCTAGATTGGTTTAGTAAATTCGTCATGAAAAAAAATAGACGACTGCCATTTTGAAAAAAAAAAAAAAAAAAAAGCGCATGCTTTCGACAGCAGATCACAGTCCTACAATAGTTTATCTTCGAAAATTTCATGCTGCCTGAATTAGTGTTAGGTACCCCCATAACTAGTTGAAAAAAGTTCTAATTCACCCTAATCAAATCTCTAATCACTTCGCATTTCATCTCTAATCACTGCTCATTCACTCTAATCAAAAGTTTTCTAAATAGGGCACTGCAGTGACGTAGCCAGGGGGAGGGGGGGTTGCCCTGGATAGCCTGGTAATCCCTCGAAATTTGTGGTTTTTGTTAATTAAGCGTCGATAAATCAAGCATTCTTGCGAGAAATTTTAACTTTTTCACCTTTTGGGCACGCCTTGAATTTTTTTCTCGCTACATACCTGCATGGAAAATACTTCAATCAATAAATTTCAATTGATCGTGTAAATTAAGAAATATCTTAGATATCTATTTAAAATATAAAAGCATAGTTATAAATCTTTCAGTAAATAAAAATATTAATACTTAATAATCTAATAAAAATTCTTTTTTTCTTAAATAAACTTAACAGGTAATTTTAAGAATATTATCTATTCGGTTTCCTTAGAAAATTATCTTCTACTAAGGATACATTTTTTCACTGTAAAATAGTCCCAAGAACGACATGCTACTATGACCACATCATAACCAACAATTTCTAGAAGGCAATAATCATCTTGAATAAATTTATCTGCAATGTACAGGGAATATCAGAATTTTTGATCTAATTCTCTAGGAAGGGCTAAGTGCGCCAAGAGTACAAGAGATAATGCAGGTGAAGCTACATTTTAATGCAGACACGTCTTTATGCATCAGTTAACAATTACATAGAAAAAGTGCTGAATGGTTAATTAAATTCAAAATCATGGTTTGAGCAGTAATAAATTACTTTTACACAAAATACCCTGAACTATTGTTGATAATTAAAAGTGCTGAAGACAAGATAGGTGCCGAGAATAATAGAGCAAGTACGATTCCCGCCAGATCCCATGGCTGCGCCTTTCACATTTTTGGTTTCCGCAAAAGTCCTTCTATGTCACATGCTTTAATTTTTGGACAGATCTGGCGTAAATTATCAATACAATAACATCAACAGTGTAGTTGAAAAATAAGATTTTTCCAGAGTAAAGGATTAAGCTTTCTCTATCACTCTGTGTCATAGAGGTCATGTAACTTATTTGTGAACGTATAGGGTACAGGTTTGACAGCACTTAAATGGATGCACTTTACCACTTTTGTGCTAGTAAAAATTTTCGTTAGGATATCTCTTAACTAATGGTGACGTATTAATCAGTCCCAGTGTCAAAACACTCAAGTCTGAGAGTGGAAATGTATCAAAAATTTGCAATTCTGAGTCTACTAACTCAATAAAATACTTCAGTCCGGATTTTGCTTATAATAAAAAAATCTGATGTGTCCAACACATGACTTCCTTGCACGTCCATTAGATCAAAAATATTTTCGACGCACTTCCTCTAAACTTATTTGTTTGAAAGAGATAAAATATCAATAATAGTAAGGTTTAGCGATTTCTAGACAAATATTTCGATATCGCCAAGCTGAGTTCAATTTGAAATATTTCCTTCTGACACTTTATTTGGCGATATTTCACCAAAAGCCGACAAACTTGAGATAGTCTGCGAGATTTTGGGGATAGCCAAAGTAGTCATTGACCACAGACTTTCAATGAATTGAATGCATCCATACACCTCAATGTATTTAAAGTCATTTGGCTCACCCTGTAAATAAATTCTCAGTCGATTGCTGTCAAAAAAGATATGGAAAACAGTTAGATATTACAATATTTCTAAATACAAAAGTTCAAAAATCTACGGGTTAAAGTTTTAGTGTTATACAAAATATGAAATAATTTTTGGCGCCAAATTTGGCGATATTTCGGCGAAACTCGTCAATGTCGACGAAATTTGGCGAGATTTTAAGCATGAACCAAACAATGACAGATTATCGCCAAATTTGGCGATATTTCGCCAAAACTCGCCAAGAACGATGACAAATGGCGATACTTTGGGCATGGATCAAATGACTGACTATCGCCAAATTTGGCGATATTTCGCCAAAACTCGCCAAGGTCGAGGACAGACGGCGAGTTTTTGGGCATGTACCAAACAATGACTGTCTACAGTTGTATTATATTGAAGATGTCCATAGACATTAAAGTACTAAAATTCTTTTCGGTGGTCCTGTATATAAACTCTCCAGTAGACTGGAACCAAAAATCGAGATACACAACTAGATGTTACAACATTCTTATATATGAAATTTCATAATAGTTTTTGAGATTTGAGAGTTAAATATGCACACACGTACACCAAAAGTCGCCAAGCTTGGCGACTTTTGGCATAGTTCTTGAGGGAGGCACGTGACCGTGGTCGGAACATTACCTAACTTATGTGGTAGGACGGTATTGTGCTTGAAATGGATGAATGCCCCTAAAATTGCCATTGACCGTAATGTATTGGAAATCTTTTGAGTGTTCCTGTAGCAGAACTACAAATGATAAAGACACCTTTTTTAATGGAGAAATTCATTTTCTAACTTTTTACAGCATATATCACTTCTGAGTCGTTTGAAATAGCCCAATACCTCTGAAAAACGCTTTGATGAATTTCGGCCCATAGAGCGTAATGTATTTCGAATCTTTTGGGCGGTTCTGTAGATAAACTATCCAGTCGAATGGAATCGAAAGGGGAGGTGCACAACTAGATGTTACAGCAATCCAAAATATGAAGTTTCGACATTCTACGCCTAATAGTTTTTGAGATATGCGAGTTTAATGAGTTTCGGCCCATTGAGCGTAATGTATTTCGAATGTTTTGGGCAGTCCTGTAGATAAACTATCCAGTCGAATGGAACCAAAAGGAGAGGTGCACAACTAGATGTTACAACTATCCAAAATATGAAGTTTCGACATTCTACGCCTAATAGCTTTTGAGTTAGGCGAGTTTAATGAATTTCGGCCCATAGAGCGTAATGTATTTCGAATCTTTTGGGCGGTCCTGTACATAAACTATCCATTCGATTGCCACCAAAAGGGGAGGTGCACAACTAGATCATAGAACAATCCTAAATATCAAATCTCAACATTCTACGACCAATAGTTTTTGAGATATGCGAGTTACATACATACGTACGTACGTACAGACGGCATGGAAAAACTGGCCACAGCAGACTCGCCGCTGGTCAAAATGAGTTGCAGACGCGTTAATATGATCGTGCATGCTAGCCTACGATAGGATGCATCGAAAAAAATTTTAAAATTAAATTTAGAGGTAGTCAAAATCGGTTTTTTTGTCGAAATTTGGCCCCCAAAATTTTTCGGGATCACATTACTTCCTTATACTACGTACAAGGAAGTAATTATTGTTTTTTTTAATTGAACTTATAAAAAAGTTTACGAATTGTGCTCCATACTAAACAATGCACACTTAAAGAACAATTCTTTTATTTATAACTATTCTTTTATTTATAACCAGTTACTTATAATTATTCTTTTATTTATAACCAGTTGGTTCGCCATCTTAATAAATCTTGTTCGGAGAGACTCCTGTTCTTCACCGGCTTCCTTGGCACTCAAATCTCTCAGATTCTGAATGGAATTTAAAATTAAGATGGTTACAAACAGGGACGGCCCTACGGTAAGTGTCGTCCTTGCTAATGTAAAACAGACGCCCCCTTTTATGCTACTTAGTTTTTGAGTTCGAAATGACGCCCTTTCGAAGCCGGCGCATTGCTTACCGTGTCGAGCCGCCCCTGATTACAAAAATAAGATGGTTAAATGATAAAAACCTGCAAAAAGAAACAAACTATTTTCGTCTTATATTAATTCTGAAGAACTTCTGGATGTATTGGCCTTTATCAAAAATGGAAAGGAAACAAAACTAAGAAAATCTGAAACATTTTCAGATTTTAAATACGCACTAAAGCGCTATGTATTAAAAGCGTATTATAATCCATGGGTCTTCCCTATTTTCTTTCCTCATTCCATTAAGTTGGAAAGTATATCATTATTCATGAGTGTGATTAAACCTAAAATTGATATTTCTATCCTTTTTCTGGATACATTAGAAATAGATGGGAAAAGCTGTGCAGAAAAATGCACAATTTAAAACTCATTCAGGTGTATTCATAATTCAAGTAGCAGAAGCAGACGATAAATAGCGCTTGGCGTTAGAATCACATCTCCTCAAAATCGTATATCAACCATTTTATTTGTTGCCAAATTAAAAAGTTGCACGTTTTAGTCTCGGAAAATTTCCAAATCATATTTTTCTTTTGAGTATAAGACATTTCATTCCTGCTCTGATTTCACATGCACACGATGTTTTAATTAAAAAATAACCCTACAAATAATGTAAAAAAAAAATTCTTTTTTTTTTTCTTCAAGAGTCTGAATAATTAATAAACTCGCCAAAAATGGCAACCTAGATAGCGAAACTCCCCCTCTTTCCACTACAAGGTTACAATTGCGAAATGGCGAGAACAAAAATGATCATTTTGCGACACGTTTTTTATCGATATCTCCTAAAATAATTCGAATTCCGAAAAAATCGCTTCGAGGTGTGTCGCGACCCGTCTTGGAGAATTTCTGTACAAAATTTGGTAGGTCTACGATCACCCGCTTCGGAGCTACGCGAGACACAGACAGACAAACGGACAGTTTACATCTTGTTTTATTTATATAGATACTTGGGCCAAAACTAGAGTTTACGTCACCCACAGCAAACCTTAAGGCTCTTGTGTACTAACTTCGGAAGTCGATTGCTGCAATGTTATTCTAGGGAGAAAACGGCCTTCACTACTACCCCATTTCGAAACGAACTATTGCATATTTTTCATCCATTCTTTTTTCCCCTTAATTTTAAAATACTGATTTACCTTTAATTTGAAACAGAATTTATCTAGAGAAATTAGAAGCACATTAATTACATTTTAAAATAACATGAAATTTGTCCAGAAAGTAAATTTTCTTACAAGGTGTAATTAATGTACTTCTAATTGATTTAGATAAATTCTGCTTAAAGATAAATGTAGATCAGTCTTTTCAGATTAAGGGGAAAAAAGAATGAATGAAAAATATGCAATAGTTTGTTTCGAATTGCTTTAGTAGTGAAGGCCGTTTTCTCCATAGAATAACATTGCGGCGATCGACTTCCGAAGTTAGTACACACGAGCCTTAATAAGAGCATCCCACCCCCCTCCAGTGAAATACACTTGATTTTGACGGACACTGGGACACATGCCCCGCTTCCCCCTTCTAGCTACAGCCCTGCACTCAGTTAAAAAGTCTTATTTACTCGATTATATATATTAATTACAAAAAGAAAATTAGAAAACACATCGATGCATTGAGAAAAGCACCTGATTTTAGAGAACAATTTTAATCGGCACTGTTTCGTTTTGTCTTATGTTACAATCATGAAAGTTTACGAGTAAAGTTACCGAAGTGGCCATTCTTCAGCTCAAAACAGAACAAATAATATTTAATCTTCTACAAACAAACTTTCTATTCAAACTGTAGTTCTAATTTATTCTCGTAAAAATGACGATGAGGAACATCGACAAACAGATTTCAAGTTAACAAGCCTATTTTTTTTCCTCCGTTGCCAACCACACAAATTAATTTTCTTCTGTGGCAGAAAATGTGGAATTAATTGCCAGAAAAGTGAAACATATTTTTAGATACCCACACAATGGCGGGCGCAGGAAAGTATCTCGAGATGAGCTGAGCACACGAGTTCATCAGTGGCGATGAATTTCATCGATTCGAACGGAAGTTAATAATTATCAAATTAATAAAAAAAACGAAGCACAGAAATCAGTTAATTACAACTTTGAAGAACGCTCTCTCTCTCTCTCTCGTCGAAACGAAAAATGGCGAACAATGGACTGGCGGAACAATCATAATTAAGTTCGAGGAAAACATGTAGGTCAGGAACAATTTTGGAATAATCATTTTTCAGTTCTTCTCCCGCCATAAAAATCAATTTCTGCTTTCGTAATTGTGACAATGACTTTTCTTACACTGGCAATTAGCCGGCCATTGTACGGGAGAGGTCGAAAACAATATCATTTTTCGGCCGCGAACAAAAGGGGGGGGGGAATCCCTTTTGTCCCGCCGAAGAGAAAAGAATTTCCCAGTAATTACTCTACACAGAAAATGAACTTATTAAAAGGGCCGAACCGTTTTCCCATTAAAAGTAGAAAGTCAAATAGTACGCCGTTTTCAGAAAAGTTAAAACCTTTTCGTAATGTAAACGTCGATAGGCATATTAGATGCCTGCTTTAAGCTTGATGCCTATCGCAAAAGGAGCATTATTGATTAGTCATTACGGTGGCCGGTAGATGGAGCGACCGGTCGAACGGGTTTCTTTGCCGTTGCCAACCCAAAGCAATAAAAGCAGACAAATTGCTTCATTGAAGTGAGCCACTCGAGTTTGCCAGAGCTAAAAATCCGATAATGATTTACAACTTGTGGCAGCAAGAGGAATATTTAGAATATATCAGATAGAAGGTTGGAGATGGGGCATAAGCAAATAAAAAGGGCCTCCGATATTTTAAAACCGTTTGAAGTAACACAAATAAAAAGGGAAATATTTATAATTTTATAATGTCTGTCGCGGATGAATTAACTCGAATGTTCCGCGCTTGTTCGCCGCGAAAGAACGGACTTTGATGGCACTTACTGACATGACTCCCGATTATTCGAAATCGAAAATCTATAAAAATGCGACATCGGAAAGCACAATGATGCGGAGAAAAGTTTGATCAGGCTTTTGTTTGGGGAATTTCATTTTTGTTATTTCTTTGTGCGATTCGCTGTTCGCAGGAAAACAAAATAGAAATTTCTGTAATGCTACATCGATATATTTTACTGATTGATTGTCTCGTTAATCAATTTCACGAATGTTCGTAAAAGGAAATGTAAAATAAATAATCCATACGTGCATAAAGATTTATTCCTCTTCAAATGTCTGTTTATTCGAAGATTTTTGTTTTGTTTGACTAGATACATAGGAAAAGACTTGGAAAAATCTATTAAACATTGACTCCTGACAAGGAATTGTAGAATAGTTAGGTGTTTTAACATCATTTATTGCATTTGCAATGGAACTCTTTTCGTTCCTTATCACACTGCCATTGATTTCATTACAAAATATCTACTTCGTGTAGCATCTGTTGCCATATGAAATATACGTCTACATATAAATACCAAAAAATTACCAATATTTTGATATAACTTGTGCACTAGGGTGGCAAGGAAATTTATGGTAAAAAAATCCTTTTGTTGTTGTTGTTGTTCGTGCTTGTGTGTGGGTGTGTCCGTGTGTGTGCGCGCCTTACAAACTGATTTTTTTCCCTTCATGAAATAATTTATAAGATAAATACTTTCTTCAAATTTTTTAATATTTACGTCTCACCATGGCACAGTGGTTATGTCACTGAAAATGGTAGACGGTCGAAGTTTGAAGGTCCCGGGTTCGGGTCCCATCGCGGCTATCGATCTAACG
The DNA here is from genome assembly GCA_038373885.1 of Cheiracanthium punctorium. Taxonomy (NCBI): domain Eukaryota; kingdom Metazoa; phylum Arthropoda; class Arachnida; order Araneae; family Cheiracanthiidae; genus Cheiracanthium; species Cheiracanthium punctorium. The sequence continues at coordinate 252,498 of JAWZYV010016612.1, forward strand.
GCCTGGAGTTTTGGTAGGCTTTCTCCAGATGTAACGTGAATACGCGTTAGAATCCCTTAGAAAGTCCTCATACCAAGGCACACCCTTGGCAGATCGCCCTAGTGTAGCGTTGCCATAATCACACATAATAATAATGAATTTTTAATACTTACAGGTCCCTCAAAAGTGTGGAACTTTATAATTATACTTTATTGTAATATAGGAAGACTAGGGGTCTAGGTCCCCAGACTCGCTATGCTCGCTTTTCGTATGAGGCATTCGGCCCCTAATAAGGCTTATTCGTAAAAAAGACATAATTTCAACAGAGAAAACCCGAAGATTGAATCAGATAGAATGTTACTGAGCTACACGTTGCTTGGTTCTTGCATCTTCATTGGTACATAAAAATTTAAGCTTCGCACTACAGTAGACTCCCCTCCCTCTCATAACACGGAAGATATCTTGTTATGGGAATCTGTGTTGTACGGGTCCTGAGCTATACTCCACCTGGAATGCGGACTCTGCTTATAATCGCACGAAAAATTATTTGCACTCCTCAGAAACACAATGATATTTAATGTTGCCATTCAAAAGTTATATTAATTAGGAGCTAAAGCGTAATAAAATCAGAACATCTGTATCAGCTGTATTTTTAATAATGTAAAACCTATTGGACACTTTGCGAATTTGCCACCCATGTAATTGGCGATTTTTCATTATTTGGCGACTTGCGTACATGTAAAGCACGGAGGTATATTATAGGAGTGGACACTCTCAATAGCTGCTATGCTAGATTTTTGGTACCCCAAATAAGTTTCAATTATGTAAACATTGGAAATCTATTGACGTGCAGCGATCCTAGCGGCAAAAGAATAAAGCATTTCGCGTGATGATTGATAACTAATTTTACTTGTTTTTAATTTTCCTACCTAGCATGTGAACGAGATTATTAACGCGAGCACTAAATTTAAATTATTTTTTCCCTTTTGCTTATATGGTTGCCTTAGTAACAAATGAATAAAAAGTTCTATCTTAAGATTATTAAAATATTGAGTTTATATTTGTTAATGAGTGCGTAAATCGTGGCTCACAGAAAAGACGTTTTCGTCTGCCACGGTATATATTTACATTAGAAAATATCTAAGAATTCATTACTGAGTTCTTTATGTAACATGAATTTAATATTTTAATATAGGTTTTTTAGCTGCACTTTAAAGCCGTGTTAAAATTTGTCGCAGAATGAAATAAATGCAAATACTACTTGTTGCAATGTGATCGTCATAATAAATAAACACTTTTTAAATATTGCATCCACGCATACCACATTCTTCTTATTTACTACTATTTCTTAAAATACAACTTTTGGGCAAAATAATAACACGGCATTACATACATAATATTACTTCGCTTCGAAATTATATCCTATATTAATTACGAAATAGTATTCTAAGACACACACACACACACAATTATGTAATTAAAACACACCTAAAGCCAGAAATTATTACATTCGACGTTCATAAATCTATATATTTATAATTTTTTAAAGTTCTGCTAATTCGACGATCTCCATTTACTTCGCCTCGATGGAAATATAAACAATCTGAGATGCGCAGAAGCAGGAGATGCGCAGTTACCCAGTGTGCGTAGCGCCATCTGTTTGCAACAACGGCGTTATCCAACATTCTGAGAGAAGTGCCCACTCCTATAAATTTACCTTCGTGATGTAAAGTTAATAAAAGCTACGGAACAGATAAGATAGCTTGCCACCAATGGCGACTTTTTATTATTTGGCGATTTACACATGCTCACAACCTATAATTACTGTTCATTTAAGGTTACCGGAAAACCGTTATCCGTATTTTCATTTACATAATCGTTTGCAGATTGGCGTACTTAGCACCACGAATTATACCATCTCGTCGCGCTCGCAAATATCTAAAATGTACTATAACTGCTATAATGGCATAGTTTACTCCGCCAAATATTCTACTGGTAGCAAATAATCCAGACCGAACTTGCTTTAAAATAATCTACATTTTAATTATTTTTCATTTTCAAGATATTAGTTATTCTCTTTTGGAAAAACGAATAATCGCTAATTCTAAACTCCTGTTGTCTAAGCGAACTTACTATTTAAAAATTGTCAACTTTGCGCAACACATTTTGAGTTATTTATTTCATATAGTTTTTATTGTGGCGTAAAATGGGCGTCATTCTAACTCATGTTTGTAAATTTCACGCGATTCTAGATACTTGGAAACGCTTTGTTGCAAAGAAATGAATGATTTTATGCCAAATCTGTCAACCATTCTGTTTATTTTTTCAGTTTTTTATTAATATCTTCTAAAATAATTCGATTTTCGAAATTTAACTTAGATTAGCAGTTTCCTCGGAATTTTCCGAATACGTGGACATGTTTCTCGAAATTCAAATCCCCACGGTTTAGGAGAAGATAAGCGGACAAGCTTTTGACAGCGACAGCGACAGCGGCCTTTACTTTTTTTTTTAGAATAGAGAGAAAAAGTGTGGCATGTATATGTGTATTGCTTGAGCAGAAAATGAATAAAAATTTGTAATCTTTGACATGCAGACATCCCATTCACGAACTTATAACTACAAGAGTATTTGAAACATAATTTGGGCCCGATAAGGCTCATAATTTAGGCCCGATATGAAACAAAATTGAGGTCCGCAAATAAAACTGTTTCAGAGAGTTCAATGTTGTGGAGCCTCATCACTGTAGAGACTTATGAAAAGAGTGTTAGTGATATTGAGTGAATAAAACATTGAATCCGATTAAGGATAAAATTTTGACATCTTGGAAAAACCAGTTGCATATACATCAACTCAGCAACGACAAAAAGAATTATTGAACATCTCTTTTCCTAGGTGACTTGTTTAGTGCTGCTAATATTAATGCACCATAGATGCTTACCATTTCGTAAGATGGATGACAAAACTCATTTATTGCCATACGATCTGTCTGTTTAGCTCACAGTTTCACCTTAAAACCTGTGAACTTTCACAACTTCGGCAATTTATTCTGTTCGTTGTGTCAACAAATTTGATGGTGTGGTTTAACCGTCCTGGTGTGCAGCTTCTGCCTCACAAAAATATTTGCAACTGTTGTAAAAATTAGTTGAATACTGGATTACAAATGAAGGTGTAGCTAATGCAGCACTTAAAAGCTTCCTGCATCCGCTCTTAGGCATTTAAGCGAACACTTGGTAGATGTGGCATTCTTTGATGATAATGTATCAGTGGAGAACAAAATTCTGATGACCAGTGCTCTTTTAAGAGATTTTTAAAAAGTGAACCTTCTAAGAGAATTAACTTTGAGGGCTGTAACACTTCTTCGAATCGATTGTCTGACTTCGATAGTGTGAACGCAAGAGCTATTTTTGTTCCACTTGGTACTAGGCCTGTTCAATGAGTCCGTGTAAAGTCTAAACCAGTGATTCCCAACGGTGTCCAGATGGATCCCCTGGGGGTCTATGAAGCTTGTCAAAGGGATCTATAGTGTTTTAGAGGTATGCTAGCGTCGACGATACATTTTTCTGTTTTAAAATTTATTTAATTTTTAAGGAATTGATAGATAATAATATCCATTTTACTATTCATAAATAAAATACAGAATTGCATTTGCGATGTAATTCATGTATCAAAAACCGAGGCTGGTCTGCAATTTCTGCTGGAAGTATGACTAGTGATACGCTGGGAAAATATGAGTAATACGTTTTTACGCCTTGCAGTTTACGGCTTCAATTTTTAACAGTAATGTGATCAAGATGTCTTTTATTAATATATCGGTGATGCTGAACAACTTTTTAGTTCATTTTAATCCTGTATCTCAAACCGTTTTTAAGATAAGAACGCTAACTCCAAATTTAGCCAACCATGTGGCTCTGTAAGCATTTCCACCCCCGTAGCGCATGGCCACGTTACTATACTTAGACCTCATTTTTATGACTATGGCTCTTACCATTCAGAAATGATTGGAGTGACAAAGCACTTTAGAAGGCACACTGTATATCCTACAATTACATTTAATTCTGTAAAAGAAATAAAATTTAGTTTTTTTTTCTTTTTATTGAACTATCCTTCAACTTCATGCATGGTGGTTCTTCTAGGAATTAAAAAAATATTAAGTGGTCTATTGGATAAAAAAAATCTTTCAAGGGGAGGGGGTCTAAAGGGTAGAATGGTTGTTAACCCTTGGTCTAAACAATGGTTCCACTGTACCGTCACACCAGTGGCGTAGCCAAGGAGGTAGGGGGTCACCCCCCATGAGCAATATTTTGCCATACAAAATGTATAGTCTTCACTCTCTTATCACATACACGTATACATATAAGAGATGAGTTCGGGCTCATTTTTTGAAGCCCGAGCCCGAGGACGTTTAATCCGAGCCCGCCCGAGCCCGAAATTTCAGCTTTGCTATGCTTAAGACAAATAAAATTAACTACTTCATTAATAGGATACAATAAATTTTGGAGCTTCACACATCTTCTAGTCCCCCGTGCCGCTATTTTTTTAAATAAATACGTCTATTTATTCCATGAATCACTTTTTAAAATCTGTTTCAAGGAGTATGTTCAACAAAGGAGAAATTTTTCACGAGCCCGAGCCCGAACGCAATCGTGAATTACAGAGCCCGAGCCCGTCTCATCTCTAATACATATATGTGAGTTGCAGTAGTCGTACCCCCCCCTCTTGAAAAATTTCTGGCTACGCCACAGCGTCTCACGACTATATGTTTTTTTTTTTTTTTTTTTTTTTTTTTTTTCAATTTTTTCTAGCGATCTTCGGAGATTCGTCGACGAAGTTTTTTTGGGTACAAAAAGTGTTTGGATAAAAATTTCCCAAATGGACACATCTCCTACCCTCCAGTCATACTCGCACAGTAGGGGCACAGAGAAGAATCTTCACCTCTGTGTCTTTCTGACGTAGAAAGGCAAATGGGCATGTCCATAACTACTTGCCTTTATTTAATTCCTTGAATTTAATGCAAAAACATTATTTTCTGGTACATCTAATATTTACATTAGCTATAGAATTAGAAAATATGAAGTATTTTGAAGATTTTTATAGCTTTCTTATTTAAAAAAATAATAATGTAATTGCTAAATTTTCAGTAAAAGCCGTTTTGATTGATAAAATTTCAAATTCATAATGTTTCAAACCTTTATTTGTCAAGGTATTGCATAAAAGGAATTAAATCTCAATTTTTAAAATACTACATAGAGTCGTTATTTTTCTGAATAAAAAGGAGGATTCAAAACAAATAATGATAATACTGTAAGCTTAGTGATAAATATAAGCTTAAAAATCTATTTCACGAAATGATACAATCTCGTAGAAATTATGGGTTTACTATTTAAATCCTGGGCCTCTTTCAAAAATTCCGATTTCGTGGTGAATTCCTATAGTGTTGCGTGGTGGTTTTCCAGAGCAGCTTGTTACGTGAGGCAGTATGAAGGTTCCTTCAGATGAAGCCATTGCGTTATGTACATTGTTTCACCTCAAAATAACAATCTCAATGTTTTAATGATTTATTTTAAAAATATGAACCAAATCAGCATCGGGGGGGGGGGTCAGCATCGTCTAAAATTCGGGCCACTGTGTAACTTTTTTAAACGGAAGCTATAAGAAGTAAGATCCCGTGTGCTGTCCATTCAAAAACACTTTGATTAAAGATGCGGTAAGGCACAAACACTAATATAAAACGAATAAAAGAAAGTGGTCACGATGTAATTTTGAGATCAATGACTGAACCCATATTTACCTTTCAGTAAGCACAGCCTAACATATGAAAAATGGTTAGTTTTCAAGGAAGAGAATAATTGATATCAAATCTACCTGTGATTACATGAATAATCATTTTTGAAAAGAATTTCTCAAACATAATATTCATTAAAATCATACTTAAAATATTTTTATTAATATAGAACTCTAGTTCTATTGCAGAGAAGTATGTGCAATAGACTAATACAAGGACAGTAAATTACTAGACAAATTCTATGCTTTTTTCCAGATACTGTGCAAAAATGATGTTATGCCCACTTCTCAAAGCATCAGCATGCCACATTATTCCATTTACTTATTTAATGCTAATTCTAAAATTAATATCTTAGTGAGTTCAACAGAAAAACAATGAAAAAGAAGGGAACTATAAATCACGTTCTCCTCTGTAATAGGAAGACAAAATAAAATTACCCAGTCATTCGAATTTTAAATATTTAAGTTTAGAATGAAAATCAAATTTACAAACTGCTAAAAGAACAAACTAAGCGAAGTTTCCCCTTTAAAAAAAAATAAATAAAATAGAACCAGAAATAATTCGTAAATGCGCCCCCTGCCATACGAACTTCACTGCCATGGCTCCAACCGGACTCCTGTAAATTCATTTTTCCGCTAGACAAATCCAATAATGTCGCACAAGGGTGAAGCAAATCAGATCCCGATTATTCTGGTCGTACAAGCATGACGAAACGACATCCAGCTATCCCGGGGCCCGTTTTTATTACCTATTAAAAGGCCCCGTGCCCCTGCGGGGCTTCCGAAACTCGAGCCCCCCGCGGTAAGAATAAGGACGGTTTGTCTTGCAGGGGCAATTCCAAAATAGCCTCGCATTGTCATCATTAGAGAGAGGAGATCTGTCTGCAACATCGGTTCGGGAGAACCGGCGGTGCATGAAGGGAGAAAACGAATGTGGGCGAAGTATGAGTAGAAGGGTTGGGTCAATTTTTGGAGACTTCTACACATATATGTATATATAAAGAGAGAGAGAGAACGAAAAGTAATTGCATTTTTAGAATAAATGTTCCGATAAAAGCTTTCTTTTCCTGTTTTAAAAGGGGGAAATTATCGAAGTTATAAATTAGACGTCTTTAAAGTTTTTTCAAAACTTTTTTTATTGAAAATGTGGAAGAGGAGGAAATGTTTCGATTCATGTATATTTTGTTGATATTTGTGGAGTAGACTTAACGGTTTGGGTCGATTTTCTCCAGATGTGACATGAATGCTCGTTAGAACCCAAGGTCCTCGTACCAAGGGACCTCCGTCTAGGCAAATCGTCTTTGCCTCAACACAACACAACTTGTTAAAATAAAATAGTTAAAACTACGAAAAATAATACACAGAAAATACTTATCAAAGTGTCTTTATCATGTGTATTATTTTACGAAGTTTCTGTTATTTTATCTTTAAAACACCAATCTCTTTTGAACTGTTTTCGTAGAAACACAACTTGATAGCATAACACTTATCAATCACAAGTTGCTGCAGATATATCGAGTATCGAGCTTTATTTTTTCTATACACTGTAATTTTTTCAATATCTCCTAATTTTAATATTTAAACAAGCAATATTCTCAGCAAATTTCGAAATTCGAATAATTTTAGAAGATAATAACAAAAATCAAAACATAATAATAGTAATAACAATAATAACAATAATAATAAATAAAATAAAAGGATCATTTTTTTCATGCCTGGCATCTTCTGGCAGCGTAAAAAGATATAGGTTCTTGAATCTAAAAAAATTATGCAGAAATTCCACTCATAAAAATATTTGAATAATCTTGAATCGTCATTTTTAATCACAATATCGTTCGTCTGTATGCGAAAGCAGAGAGGGAATTAATTTCTTTAGGCAAAAGAGAAAAGATTTATGGCAACAAAATATAACTAATTTTAGAGTATTACGAAAGAATAAAGTAGCTGTTTTGCCAAGTTTGACGATTTTGAGCAGATAGATTATAGAGGTTGTTAAGAAAGATGTAAGCAACAGTGGGTAACCCTACTTTAGTAATTCCCTCGCTAGTTTCAATACAAGTGACTATCTGAATGTTATTTTTTTATGTTTGTATGCAGTTTATTATTAAAATGACTTTTCACTAATAAAAAAAGCTAGGGTAATGTTTTTAATAAAGAATTAATAATACGAAACGAACTCTGCACAGCGGGAAATCCGCAAACTTTCATTTCAACAGCCTTTTCATATGGGACAAGACAATTTATTTTTTTCTCTTTCAATTCTCAACCAAATTTTCAACATACATACTGAACAATATTCTTTCCCCAGTCATTTTTTGCGTGTGGTACTCTTCAAATTATCAGTTGACTTATTTAAAACTGATCGCTTCCCACTCAGGGAGAGCACGTTTGCGTTTTAACATTCGTTTCTTCCTGCCTTTTAAAATTAAATCCAGAAACTGCTGACGTCCCTTTTCTGAAAGAAAGACGCCTTTTCCGTCTGAAGAGAAAGATATGTAAAGGAAGGAAAAGTGGGAGAACGTGAGAGACGGGAACCGGCCGGCTTCGTCAGCACACGGCCCTCTCTCTCTCTCTCTCAGTGTGTGCCGTAAATTCTCTCGAACTTCCTTCCTGTCAAATATCCCACAACCCCCTACCTCCCCGAACAGTTTCTGGATTCGATTTCGAATCCCAATCGAAGAATCAGAAAGGGGACTTTTTCTTTAATTGTTATCGGAATCTACTGGAGCAGACGGGAATTTAAACCGTTGCCATTCTTCGTTTTCATATTCAAAGAAAATTAATCACGTGAGTGGAAAAAAAAAATAAAATTCTTTTCCAAATGCATTGCTCGTAAGTTAACAGATTAATGGCATTATTCAAAAGAAAATATTAAAGAGGAATGTATTGATAATGATACATACGAAATTAATTTTTGCGAAATGGAGGAACAGAAAAGGAATATCAAGGATTAATTTTAGATAAAAAAAGAAATAACTTTAAAAGTTCTTTATTTCTCTTGATATTTATTTCATAAATGGCATTAAATAAAATTATCGCAGCTTTAGTTCATTGTAAACAATTAATAAGATGTGTTGCTAAACGGAACGATACTTACCACTATCAATGAATTTGCTCATAAAAGACAAAACAATTTTATTGGTACAATTTTACTTTTTTTTAACTAAAAGAACGTGTACACTTTGTACTATTGATAACTAATCCAATAAGCTAGTTCTCTATTATATTTTTCAATGGAATCGGTACCTTTGGTATACAATACGGTTGTTATTATTACAAGACAAAGTTCCAATTTTATCATTTTGACTTTTAATTAAAGAAGTGTGACCATAGATGTGAGTATTTTTTTTCTCCGTAATTATTGTTAATGTATAAAGGTGTATTTCTGTGAACGTAAATTCCATATACGCCATTTAGTTTTAAGCCCAGAGGCTATACGATGAGAAGTCATTAACTCAGTCACAAATTGATTTAACTTTTGTTACTTTACAATATTCAATAAAAAGCATTATTGTTACTAACTCATTTGAAATCTTGAATCTAGTTTGCTTTCTAAATGAAATTTTATGGCTCGTTGATTAAGAGTCAATTTTTTATCTGAAATTTTACTGTCGCATTCTAGAATTTATCTTTAAAAGCAAATACAATAAAAAAAAGAATATTTCTAATATGGAGTTAGCTCAAACCACAAAGATAAAACCAACAAAACCTCATTCAGGGTGAGATAGAAGGAGACACTATTTTAATTTTCGGCAAATTACTTATTTTATTATAATTTTAAAGGAAATTGTGCTTCTTGAGGAAATGAGACTCTTTGAGGAATTAAAAAATTAGTTTAAAAAAGTCAACTAGGTGTCGTTTCTGCATGAAAAAACAGCAACTTTAACAATGGAAAATGTAATTCAAGATGTACAAACAATTACAATAATTATTCAATGCTTTTGAGCATTTATTAACTAATTGTCATTTTTTTAAGCTGATTTCACTATGCAAAGCAATACCTAAGGGACATTTTTTGAACTAAACTTTTAAAGAAACTACCTTGATTGCATCTCCTGTGCAGTCATACCCCAAATTTGGTAGCAATCTGCTCCCCCGTTTCAGCTGCATAATGCTGCTTATAGGAAAAGCTCAATTATAATAATGTAGATATCTATATAAACCCAGTTTATAAATTTTTGTTCGATTATAATTTCAATAAAATTATTTTAATTTAAATGATCAGAAATTGAGATCTCACATTTAGATTTTTATTGTTTATTTATTTTCAGCGGTTCTATAGTTGAAAATTTTACCAACATTTGTTTACAATTTTATATGATTAAGAAAGCTAAAGCTAGATTTATAGACAAATTTAGAAACTAAGCATTAAACATTGTGACTAAAATGTGCAATAACATTTGAAAAACTTTCAATGCTACGGAGAAAATATATTAAAACTTTGGAATATGAATTTAGACAAAAGACAGTTTATAAATTTATGTATTATGTATTGATAAATTTATGTATTATGCATTTTCAACAGAATTATTGTCAACTTAAATGACTTATAACTGAGGTTTCGGTTTTGAATTTTTATTTCTTATTGCGTGTGGTTACTCAAATAAGGAACAAAGTTCGCTTTTTAATTGTACAGGTAGTATTATGATGCTATGTAATTCTAATCATTTATCATTTTTAATAGAATGTGCATTATATTTTAACAAACTGCTAGCTATAAAACTTCCTTAAAATTATGAACGTGAATTTAAATAAAAACCAGTTTTAAAATTTATTTACTAGTGTAATTTCGGTATTGTTTATTTAAATTATCTGAATTTGAGACACAATCAGTACACTTTTTTTTTCATTGGTTTTTCAAATGATACGATAATCAGTATTCACTTCCTATAGACAAACGAGTTAGAAAAGAAAAATTAGTTTTACAGGCAATGTATAATGCACTGTAACTACTACATATTTAACACTATTACTAAAATGTACAACATTTTCTAAATCTTTTAACGAAAAATGTTTTTTTACATTTTTGAACGTGAATTTACATTAATTTTCTCAATGTAAGGCTATATATTTAACACTATTACTGAATTATGCAAAGGGTATCATTACTATGAATTATAAAATGTTGTTTCCGAACTTGAATTTAAAAAAAACCACAGTTTATAAATTTATTTACTATTTTAATTTTAATAAATTTCTTGTTTACTTAAGTTATCTGAAATTGCGTCATCAGTTTTCAAATTTACTTCTTTTATTCGGTGGTTGTTCAAATGATATGTTAATCAATGTTCGCTTCCTAGTGGCAAATGTGTTAGAAAGGAAAAACTTGTTTTACAGGCAATGTTTTGATGCTATCTATGCATATAACATTGTTACAAAAATATACAACATATTTTAATAAACTGTTAGCATATTAAACCCTCCTCCCTTGAATTTAAAAGACAAAAGCAGGAAGTTTATAAATTTATTTACTAGTTAATTTCAATAGAATTCTTGTTTATTTAAATTACCTGAAACTGTGTTATCAGTTTTCAAATTTATGTATTTTATTCGGTGGTTCTTCAAATGATATGATACTCATTCTTCGCTTCCTAGTGGCAAATGTGTTAGAAAGGAAAAACTAGTTTTACAGGCAATGTTTTGCTACGTATATGACATTGTTATGAAAAAAATAATATTTTTAATGAACTGTTAACAATTAAAAATTTCCTTTCCGAACGTGAATTTAAAAGACAAAGGAACGCAGTTTATAAATTTATTTACTAGTTTAATTTCAATAGAATTCTTGTTTATTTAAAAGACCTGAAATTGTGTTATCAGTTTTTAAATTTCTTTCCTTTATTCGGTGGTTGCTCAAATGGTATGATACTCAACTATGATTTATGATATTCGCTTAGTAGGGAAAAATGATCAGGAAAGGAAAAACTAGTTTTACAGGCAATGTTTTGGTGCTAAGCACATAACATTGTTACTAAAATGAACAATATATTTTAATAAACTGCTAGTTTATCCTAATTTTTTTTCCGAACGTGAATTAAAAAGTTAAACGCACATAGTTTGTAACTTTATTTACTAGTTTAATTTCAATGGAATTATTGTTTGTTTAAATTATCTGAAACTGTGTTATCAATTCTCAAATTTATTTCTTTTATTCGATGGTTATTCAAATACGATAATCAAAGTAGGTTTTCTAGTGGTAAATGTGTTAGAAAGGAAAAACTAGTTTTACAGGTAATGTTAAGATGAAATGTAACTGCCACTCATTCAACATTGCCACTGGAATGTGCAGCATATTTTAATTAACTGCTAATATTTAAATTTTTCATTTTTTCTTCCAATTTCCGAACGTAAATAAAAAAACAACAGTTAATAAAGTTATATGGTAATAAAATTTTAATTAATTATTGTTTATTTAAATTATCGGAAATTAAGATACTAGTTTTATTTTTTTTTAATTTTAAGGGGGATGTTTAATTGATAAATAATCCATGTTCGGTTTCTAGTAGAAAACAAGTTAGAAACGAAAAGCTGGTTTTACAGGTAATGCTATGATGTAACAGCTGAGCACTTAATATAGTTACTGAATCATACAATACATTTTAATAACTGATAACTATAAAATTTCTTTCCGAACGTAAAAAAAAATAGTTTATAAATTTATTTACTAGTGTAATTTCAATAGAATTTTTATTTACTTAAGTTATCTGAAAATGAGATATCAGTTTTCAGCTTGGTTTCTTTTTTACAGGGTTCATTCAAATGATATGATAATCAGTGTTCACTTCCTAAAGGCAAGCGAGTTAGAAAGAAAAAAAAAACTTGTTACACAGGCAATGTAGGGCGCAATGTAAGTGTCAACACTGTTGCCAGAATGAATGTGCCATAAATTTCAATAAACAGTAGGGCACAAAATTACATTAAATATTGGGGGGAGGGGAAGACACGCTTAATTATAAATATATATATTTTTTAATTTTCAAAACTCAGTTAGAACTATGGGTTAAAAACGCCCCATTTGTCTCAGAAGTTAATTATGACAGTCTTGCATTTTTAATATGATGAAATCAGTACAAAAAATTCTCGGAGATTGTACAAAAACACAAAACTTAAAAATACAGATGATAATGTAGTTTTTATCGCGCTTTTGGAAGACGAGGGTTTAAAAACCCATTAGCCTAAGCAACAGCAAATTAGTGCAATTTAGAGTCAATTGTGCTAAATCACTCAATTTTACGTGCAATCACGTGCTATATAATTTAGAAATAATATCTTACTTTATATAAAATGCTGATGCCGTAAATCAAATGTTTGAATAAAAGGACTTCATCCTAACTGTGAAAACATTTATTTTAGACTTAATATGTTTTCATTGCTTATTACTATACAATGTAAACCCTTCTAAATTTTTCTGTATTATCATTACACACTTCTATAAATATATTACGATCGCTTCTTCAAACTTAATACTATGTTTCCAATACTTACAGTTCAACTTTAAACGCTCTACAGGTGATAATATTTAATAATAATTTTCACCTAGCGCACCCGAGTTCACTTGCATGACCTCCATGGATGACGGAAATGATTAAACTTTCCATCGCAGGAGCGATTAAAGCAATTGCATCTTCTCAGCGTGATCGGTCTTACGATAGGCTACGAGTTAATTTGGTTTATCACAAAGATAACGCAGATGAGAAGGTTAATGAAATATTCAAGTTTGCCATTTCACAGCTGTCGTGTCACTGGATTTGACCAATTAAATTCAAGAGCACATTAAATTTATTCTGTGGTAACTATTAAGAAATGTGGAAAATTCAATGCATTGTGTCGGTAAAATTATATTACAAATCTACACATACTTTTTTACTGTTCACCTTTTTTTATAATTTTTAAATGCACTTTATGATAAAGTCATCAACACAATTTAATAATATTAAAAAGTGTTTATAACTTCTTTTTGTCTGATGAATTTTCTGGATATGTACTTAGTTTAATAAATTTTTTTTATTTTTTTAATCGATGCTTAACATTATGTTTTTTAATGGTACGAGTAGCCCTTATAACTCTTTTACAGTGGATCAATGTTATACGTTTTTTTTTCGTAGAAGAAAGTCGTTGAAAGTCTATCTTAATGGTGCTCCTTTATTCTAAATAAAGTTAAAACAACTTTTTTATAAGGCTTGTAGCACCATATATCCCCGTGAAAAGATTGTTTAACCCGTATTATTTGCTAGTAAATCACAAAAAATAAAACTTTGAATGTGGTATACGTATCATTTTTTTAAATGCACTTTCATGACGTTAAACCTACTGAAAATAGCATAGTCTAGACTGCATAACATATTTATAAAACGGTGTGTAAATTTTATCACACTTTTACAGCGTCGCACAAAAGAGTTTTCACAAATTGTCCCTAATAGACGGAAACTATAAAAAAAATGCTGCGTTGGCGGTTTTTACCTTCATTTGTATAATCTGATATTATTCTACTTCATCATACGTTGCACTATGCTGTAGTATGCGTGCAAATAAGACAAATTTGCTGTTTTATAATCGATGTTTTTAAATGATTTCTATTTCTTGTTTGTTTCTAAAAACAGTTTCTTCCCATGCAAAAGAATATTGTTGATCAAAAATTCTTTTGATAATATAAAAATATATGAATTAATAAACAATTGAATTACCGTATACTTACACTACTTTACAACCAAAAACATCTTCTAAAAACCAAAAGCACATTTACAATGGAAGATAAGGAAAAATAAACTTTCAATAATATGATTTAAGTGAAAGTTACTGAAAGGAAAAAATAACTAACAATATGTGACACTGTCTTTCTTATTCAAAGTAATTTCAAATCTATTTCAACTAATATTTTCATTAAATTTTTAAATTAAGATAACAACGAAAACTGTAGTATGGTCTTTTCTACGACCTGTTCAAAATCTGTGATCATTTGTTTAATTTATGTGCTTTTGTAGAAAATTATATATTTGGAATTACTTTTACTAATTTATGCACTGGTCTACTGTCGTATTTACCAACGGTACTATTGTTCAAAAACGGACGCTTCTTAACAAAAAAGGGCTTAGGGTAAAGGCACCAGTAATTGACACTTTAAGAGCAATAATAATCATTAACTGGTAATTCCTAATCACTAAAACTATCTAGAAACAAAATTTTGTTTTCAAACCTTAAATGAACTTTGAAAATTCATGTAAGATATAATTTATTACAAAATATTGGGAATTTCTATTTTTTCTATGGTTTATATGTTGTCATATTAACACCAGTAACTGACACCAAGAACAAAATTTTGACTCCAGTGATTGACACTTCCTGCTCCAGTAATTCACACCTAAGAAATGAGTACAAAAATATAATATTTCAATTTTTAATGCAATGACGTAAAAATGACTCAATAAAATGAAGGGAAATTTGGTGAAATGATAAAAGGTCACTCAACTTAAACTATAGGAGTTAAAATTTTAAAAAATTTGATCCGATTTTTAAATTTTGCGAAAATTGTTTCAAACTGCGTTAATTTTTGTTCGTATATTAGGTAACTAGTTTGAATGAATTGAAATTTGGTGACATAATAGTTGATCGCTCTACTTAAACTATAACGTCGAATTAAAAAAAAACTTCATCAGATTTTGAGAGTTTGCAATAATTGTTTCAAACTGCGTAAATATTTGTTCGCACATCACGTAATATCCACTAAAGTGACTGAAAGGAAATTTTGGTGATATAAGTGGTCACTCAACTTAAACTCAAAAATTTAAATATTATTCATTTTTTATATATAAATCCTTACGGATTTATAGCCATTTTAATTTCCTATAGGTGCCAATTTTTTTTAATTAATTAATTTATTTATTTTTAAGTTTTGATTAGATTTGGAGAAAATCTTTTTAAGCTGTGTAAATATTTGTTTCCGCATCATGTAATAGCAATTAAAGCGAATGAAATGAAAATTAGTGGCATGATACATGGTCACTCAGCTTAAACTATAGGCAACGAATTAAAAAAAAATATTCGATTTTGAGATTTAAAAAAAAATCTTCTTAAAATGCGCATTTTTTTTCTTTTTACACATCACATAAGAACGACTAAAGCGAACGAAATAACATTTTTTGACATAATAGGTCAACATGTAACTTAGCCGTCCATTTTTTTTTAATTTCGAATAGTTTTTGAGATTTTGAGAAAATTTATTTAAAATGTGTAAATATCTGTTTGTCTATCACATATAAACCTTCTAATGGAATGAAGTAAAACTTAGATCATCATAGGTGGTCACTTAAACTGTAGGTGTCAAAATATTTCAATTTTTTAAAAGATTTTGAAATTTTGTGAAAATAGAGAAAATGCTTGACCCATAACTGAAAAATTGAAATGGAATAGAATGAAATTTGAAATTATGTTAGGTGGCAAGTTAATGTATGAATTATAAATGCCAAAATTGTTTCAACTATTTCAAATATTTTGAGATTTTGCAAAAATCGTGTTCTCGTATCCCTCAAAAACAACTTTAGAGAATAGAATGAAATTTAGTAACATGATGATCAGTAACGACTAAAAAAATAAATGTCTGATTTTAAAACTTTGCAAAATTGCATTTTTTTTTAAAAATGGAATCACTATAAGGCGTCCGGAGTTAATATATTAGTTAGCTATTTAATTTTTTAAAATTTCTTCGATTTTTTAACTGTTTATTTGCCGTTTTGGATTTTATTTTAGTTTCCTGGAGGCATAATATTAAAATATCTGTAGTGAATCAAACAAAATTTAGTGACAGGAGAGGAATGACCCCCTGACATTAAAAGCTTTTCCACAATAAAATAAAATATTAAGTTTGATTATAAAATATTTTCTCTATTGAGAATTTCACTTAGCACTTACTTATTATCTAACCTGGAATCATTTAATACTAGACAGAAGTTATAGCTTTGCTTTCTTTGTTTTTGCAATACACTACTTCCGTTCTTTGTGCTCCTATAATGCTTACAAAAAGTCAGGCTTTTTGGAAATCTGCATTACACATTAACCTGTCAACGATGGGTACTTGAGCAAATTATCTGGCACAATTCAATTTAAAATAATTTCTAGAAAGAAATATGCTGTAAATGGAAACAGGTTGATAATGAACTTAATTTCAGCATTAAGCCAGCTACTGAGAATGACATTATTTTTAGCACTGAGTTTAAAATCTCAAATTTTGATACTTAGAACCCCTGGAGATTAAAAAAAAATGTTGCAAAAAATGAAGATAAATGCCTAAATTGTTACTAGATAGCACCATTTGATAAAAGTTCCATTAGATAAAGAATTAAAGCGTGTTACCACCTTTTTGTGATAGCCTGTATATTAAAAATTATCTTAAAATAACCTTCTCAATAGCTATTTACTACATTGACTAGAAATTGTTTGCAGTTGTCATGAACTTGGTTATGGTTTAAACACCGGTAACTAACATAAGTGTCAATTACTGGTGAAATCCATTTTTTCTTACACAATAATTGACACAACCCAGCAAACACACACCTGCTGACGGAGTACCTTGCCAGTGCCTTTCTGCCTTTACGTCCAGTACCGGCCCGGCACTGCAAAAAGTAACTGAATCGTACCAAAAGTGGTCGCCCGGGAAGTACCTTGCCAGAAGCCCGGGAAGGCAACGGCACTCTGCTGGCATACTGCATGTGCCGGCCGTTACTCACAATAAAGGCACTGGCTCATTATTTTATAATGCCCAAAATGAAACGGCCGGGTGCTGGCTATTATTAAAAATAAAGGCACTGGCCTGGTACCTTAACAGTGACTACAATGTAATGGCACGGTACCGGATTAGTGCCTATTTACAGTAATGCTGCAATAATTAAAATACGAGCCAGTGGCGGATTCGGGGTAGGGGGCTTATTCATCAATCCCCACACCCACCGCGCAAAAAAAAAAAAAAAAAAAAAATCCTTAAGGGTAACATTTTGAAAGATAAAAAACAACATAAATGAAAGATAAAAAACAGCAAAATCCGTTGGTCAATCGTTTGCAAATTATGTGCGCCTATCATTAGTGAATTGTGTGCAGTTTTCATAAACTGCAATTTTCTTACAAATTTGCAGTCGCAAAAGATTTTTTTTGTGAGAGAGGCGGTAACACATTTCAGAACCAACATAAAATCATTTATAAACAGTTTAATTTCAATATTTCAGAGTTAGAGATTTTATAAATGAGTTATAATACTTTATGGTTGATATATATATATATGTATGTATGTATGTACTAATCAAAATCTTAGAGGAAGTAATAATAAATAAAATTGTACTATGATTACACACAAAATTTTAGGGTAACATTTTGCTTTCTTGTACATTTTGTTTAGATCAAATTATTTTTTAAATCTTAGCTATTCTGAAAAGAAATTTTCTGTATCTATATCTGTTGTATACTGCATGATTCAAATTTTATGGAGGAAAGTACTTTTATACACTCAAATATGTATCATTAGTAACATCCCCGACTTAAAAGTCACCAGTTTAGTAGCCATTTTCTCAATTTTAGTTCCCAAAATAGTAACATTTTTGAATGATTTTTGTAGTTAAGAAATAAACATCCTTAATGTAGCTTCATTTAAGAAGGATTGAATAAAATGATAAATTTAAAAACTTCATATATATATAACAGAACATATAATACATTTATTTTTATAGCACGATCAAAAAAACAGATTAGAATGTTTGCTGAAAGCTCAGTACCAGCTTTTAAAAAAAGTGGAGTCGACAAAAACCAACACCAGATTTTCAAATGAGTCGCCTGGAGTATGGTACAAGTAGTCAAAACTTGAAAATAGTATGAAAATGACGTTTTTTAGTTCAAAAAGTCGCCTAATCTTTAAATTAGTTGTTAAAGTCACCGGTGGATACCGTGTGTACATTTAAAACAGTAAAAGTAAAAATTTACCTGTAATATTTTCCCGACTGTTTAAAAAATGTAAAATCCAATTGTAAAACTTTGAAATCCACTTTCTGTATCCATAACCAGCAAGATATCACTGCAGAAGCAAATCTTATTATAATTATTATTGCTCCTAAGAGCGATATCTCACTAGTCTATAGCAATAACGTTCTCAAAAGTCTGCAACAACAACCGGAAAAACTTTATCCTAAAAAGCGTATTTCATAACTGGCTTCCCTCTCAACATTTCAAGATTTGCAAAACGAAATTAAACATCAAGAGAAAAAAGAATGGGTTACTATACTCAATCGACACGAAAACTCGACAATCTTCAAATGCATAAAAAATTCATTTGTACTTCGTATAAATAATCTGAATTAATATAGCCAAATCCACGATAACTGTTGGATTCTTGGTGCCTTATCGTGCAAACCGTGAGATATTAGTTGACCTCGTTAGGTATATTGACCTCTTGCTTCCCGTAAGGAGGCCGTTAAAGGGTGCGAAATAGTACATTTGATTCAGGAGTAATCGAAACAGAATGAAATAATATGTAAATACTGCTTCATTGCTGAATTTCTAACAAAATAGCTGCAGGAGCTCTAATTTGTTTTATTGTAAATTTGAGCATTAATTACCTAATTTATATTTATCTTTTGTTTTACCACTGCTATATTTAATTGAATAAAAAATGTCAATAGAAGCAATTATGTAGGCTGTTAAAATTTTTAATTTAATCTAAAATTCTCTGAAGAAAAAAAGACTAGAGGAGCTGAACTCTCATGCAAAACCCTGACTGGTCTTCGTGTCATACACTCTAACATATTTCTGCACCCTAATTCGGTAGATTTTAAAAGGGGCTTAACGTAGAAAAATGTCTCCAAATATGTTTTTCAGGAAAAGTTTAGCAAAATTGTAAAAAATTAATATAAATTATAAAAATGTTAAGATTAAAATTCATAATTCTGTACATAGTGGGGGTTATACACTGTCATATACGGAGTGGAGGTTACACTGTCGGTGTAGTAAATATTTTTATAGCATACTGAACTCGTTTGTATTATTTTAGTTTTTAGTACTAAAATATTTGAAGGCACAATATGAACTTCTCCCCTTACATCCCCCCGAGTAGCGGATCCAGGGGAGGGGCTAGGGGGCTTCAGCCCCCCAAAAATATTGCTGAAGGGTAACATTCTGCTTTATTATACACTTTAAAATGCTAAAATGATCATATTTTATTAGTTAGCCCCTCCCAAAAGCATGCACATCGATTTAGACTAAAATTTTGAATTATAGTACATTTTAATTGGGTGAAATAAGCTTTTTTTAAAAGAAATTAGCCCCTCCCAAAAAAAAATTTCTGGATCCGCCACTGCCCCCCCCCTCAAAAAAAAAAAAATCTTAGCAGTGACCCTGCCTTTGGGTGCCCGGAACTTATATCCCCTAACACTTCTACACCGTATGAATGTGAAGCAATATTATTTAATTAAAATAACGAAATTTTATGCCAACACTACGAAATATATACAGGCCCATTACTGCCAAATAGTGCTGGACCGATACATTTTAAGCAGTACCACGCCGTTAACATTTTTGTGCATGTCATAGACACATGGCAGTTCGCCGTTACTAGTTATGTACCGGCGCATATGCACTTTTCAGGCACTGGTACTCCAGTGACTTCCAGACGATGGCAATCTACCTTGCTCCCGGTATACGGCACTTCGCCAGCACCACGGGTACCCGGCCGTCATTTTGCGGGCAGTTGTGTGTTTGCTGGGAACATACTAAATAAATAAATGATTTTTTTTATTTAAAAAATTCTCTACATATTTACTTTATGCCCTATTATGTAATACAATTCAGTTTATATTGATTTCTAAAGAGAAATGCCCTTCAAATAGGAACAGGTTGATAGTGAACTAATCTTAATTTCAGGATCAAGCCATCTACTGAGAATCAGACTTTTTTTAGCACTCAATTTAAAACCTCAATTTATGATACCTCGAACCCTCTGGACGTAAAAGAAATTTGCATAAAATTGATGACAGATATCTAAATTGGTATTAAATATCCTCATTTGTTAACAGTTTTAAAAAAAGAGCTTATTATAATAAATTATAAGTGCCAATTACTGGTGCAATGTCAATTATAGGAGCACCTACCAAACAAAGGTAAAACTATTTTTTCAGGCAAGTTATTAATATGTAGATATTTGCAATTAAACGTTATGAGGAAATACAGAATTATAACATAGATAAATATGCTATTACAAAACAAATTTCATGCATAATTTTGAGTGTTTGTAGTAATTTTAACATTTTGTATAACTTTCATCAAATTCAGTAAGGCTAATGTATTTCAATCACAAAATACATTGTATTTAGAAAACGAACACTTTCCAACACAAGAAAGGTTACGAAGGAAAAACTGGTTTTACAGGCAAAGTTAAATGTAAAATAGAAAGTCATTTACAATCAAACAGGACTAACAAAACCGCAGTGATTTTAAAGTAATAAATAATTAAAACTAAATTTTCCTGAATTAAGTTTCCAACTTATAGTATAAATGCAGCTAAACTTAATTATAGAGAACTGACGATAAATGTCTCTATATTACTATCTCTATTTTGCATCTATTACCATCGAAGTATGGATTTTAACAACTTACTTGTAGCTAAGAATAAATTTCAATGTTTTATAAAGTATTTCAAGGTGTTTAAAATACTAATTTTCAAGAAAATTATTATTCACTACATTTGATAACCCGAATCAGCTCTATGCAAAACTTAAAATTTAATTAAACTTCATAAATAAAACAAAACGCGATACAAATTATGTTTAATTTGTGAAACACACTTTAATTTTTATTGCAAACCTGTTTTCCTCAACCTTCTTGTTTTTTATTTAGCTATGCATAGAATATACATTGAATACAACCTACAGCAGCTTTTATATATACAGTGTACTTTTCTTGAAAATAAATAGAAATACTTAAGTTTATGTGTCCTTTTTGGTATCTTAATGTGATAGTACGATAATAATATTTATTGCCTTCCTTCTTGTTTTTATGCAGCTATTTTATTATACTATATTAAAATTGTTATATTAGCAAAGACTTAAAAAAAATCCTAAATAACTCGCAAGTATGCAGTGCTTTTAAAAATCAATAACATTATATTTAGAAACATGAAAGCAACCACGGAATTGTTTATTCTGAAATTCCACCGTAGCAAAAGCAGTTGGAAGAGACAACTTCTGCTTATGAGCAAGTCAAATAATAAATTCACTTCCGACAGAGAGCTCCGTTCCACGATGGAAAAGAAGGAGAAGGGAAAGAGAGACGGGAAAAAAATATTCTAAATAAGTGAATAAAAATATATGAAGCGGTTCCACTGATACCAGCTTTTGCGGACATCCCATCAGATTTCGACAACCCCCGGTGCCAAACGATAGACTCCCGAGAGCGGGGATGGTGGTGGAACACGTGACTCGTGGTGGCCACGTGACGCGTTCGCTGCGGGTGTTCCCGAACATACTCTGATTTTGTTTTTGAGGGGGGTCTGTGTGTATGAGGGGGAGCTACTAACTTCAACCAATGGCGTATGAAAAGTGTCAAAATCGTATGCCCTGATGGATTAATCAGCCGCAAGGTCTTAGGGGGATTAACTTTCACAATTTATTTACGGAAAAATGAGTTTATCATTCTTTTTTTTTGTGTGTGTGTTACGTTCTTTTCTCCCCATATTGAATTCTGTTGGAAGTTTAACGACAAGTAAAAAAAAAAAATTTTTTTTTTTCAAACGTGAAACGCATTTTCATTAAAAGGGTTATTCCAAGCAGTGTTTTCTCTAAAATAATGCTGCTTTGCAGTGAGCATTGAGCCCCATACTTCTTCTATAATTGCATTAAAAGTACTGTCGATAAATTTCTCTCATGTAAATTTACATGCAAAATAATATTAGCTTTTCCACATAACGTGGCTTCTCAGATAAAACGATGCAAATGGAAGTGCCATTACTGTTATAAAACTGTGTTGACTATTATTATGCTGCTCGTAAGAGAACATTTCTTCGTACTGTAGTATTCGATCATTTTACGTGTTTGAGCTAATCATTTGGGGAATAACTTTAGTGGAAGAGAAAGCATATCTAGTGAAGACACAAAGAAGGATGGAAGTTCGATAAACTTAACATCCATCCTTTTTATTAAACAGATAATGCATTTCATTTTATTTTCCTTCTAAAATAAATTAATAAAAAAAGAGCCTTCGTGAAAAGTAAAATTTTCAAAACAGGGATGATATTAAAAACTCCAGTCAAAAAGAGTTGACATTTTTCCTATGACTACAATAAAAATGTTTTATTAATGTTTTTTGCATCTTTGCTAAAACTTTCATCGTTCAACAATTTATCACCGGAACTGCATATTTTGGGATCAAAGTAAAATGGTCTATTCAAGGCCGTTTGTTTGTAAGCATATAAGTAGTTGGATAGTGAAGCAAAATAAGATAAGTTTTTTATGCTTAATTAATGATGTTAGGTAAATCACAGTTGTTAACTATATCTCCTCACAATATTACATTTCACAAGAAACCTTAATGAATTTTCACCTAAATTAGCTTTGTTGATGTTAGAATTAATTAAAGAAGTTACGTTAGTTGACTCACAACACTCGGGGAAAGAAGAATTTTCTCATCAAAATTTAAACCTTGATAGTAAATCAATGTATAAACATTTCCTTCATTTTATTGGTTGTATACTGGAAAGAGCAGATATGTATTACTTGAAATAGTTCACTCTCCTCAGTATGGGTAAACATTGGTAACCAGTGGTGTAGCCAGGAATTTTTCACCGGGGGGAGCTTACGACTACTGCAACTCACATATATGTATACGTGTGTGTGATAAGGGTGTGAAGAATATACATTTTGTGCGACAAACAATTCATGATTCCCCTGAACCCCCTTTGCTAAGCCACTGTTTGTAACCACAATAAAATTTTAGCATTTTCAATTTCATTAAAGGTAAACATTGGCAATCGCAAAAGTAGATGAAATATAAAAAAAACAGACCAGTGTTTGCAGGTTAATGTACTCCCACCAAAATTTTGCAAAATGTAGGTATAATTGACAAAATATTTATCTTACTGTTTTTATATTTTGAAACATTTTCAATCTATCCCGATTACAGAAAAAAACATTTCCAAATTGTGGGTCTCTTAACACTGGGGCACTATTAAAAATACAGCATTAGTCAATAGCTGAGAACAGAGTACAATATTTTTATTTGTGTGTGTTTTTTTTTTAGATGTTTTGAGGTAAGTAGTATGTCATAGTTTCTATAACTTTAATCTAAAGACTAACATAATCAGTTTTTTAAAGTAAATATACTTTTATGAGAGCAAGTGGTAAGTCTGTTCATCGTAAGTTGGAAAATGTGCGCCATGCGTGACAAGTTTTCCAACTCTACTTTGAATGCTAAAAGAATGGTTAACAAACCTAGATTGTTGCTTAATATGTATTCTTTATTGAAACTAAGAAGGCATAATAATAATTGATAAATATAGAATAATAGAAAAAAGTAACTGGATATAAAAGGCAAAAGCAATTTAATAATTTTACAAAACTGTGCTTAGCAATTTTATACAGATAGGTTTTTTTTAAACAAAAGAATTGACTGTATGAATCACTGTGAACCCAAACAAGAGATGTAATGTTTCCTTTCTGCACCCATTTCTTGCATTTCGTGCACTTCACCCGCTTTTCTTTTGTCTTAGACATCATTTCATGCCACTTCCCTTTTCTAGGATTCGGTGTTTTAGTGCCTTTTACATGTGAATACGAGGGTTAAAACAGATTCCTAGCCTGGATTGTCTTTTGTTTTTCCTCTCTCCTTTAAAGGGATTACTTCCTTTTTCCTTCCACGTCGGTAGAAAGCATGCTTTCCAACTAGATACGCGTCGGAATACGTGCCCCTTGTGCTGTTGGAAAACCTGTCCTGTCTGTGAAATTGGAGCTTTGACATTACCTGGACAAATAGGGGTGTAAGTTATTAGCAAAACAAACGCATAGTTACGGGAAGAAAGAAACCCGTTTTTGGTACAAGCTATATCAAGACAGTGAGTTTAATTCTAGTACCTTTATTTTAAGTAAAGATCTGAAAGTTTACTCACTATGAAAAAAAACGTGATATTCGAAAATTTGACTGCAGATACGGATCTCAAACTTTCGTGTATAATCTTTGATGTGCCACTACTTCAGCTATTTTGCTCCCTGGCTTCATCTAGCTGATTATTTCAAAACTAAAACGGATAGGAAAAGGGGAAAACGGATAGGATCGTTTTTCTATGGAAAATGTATCTCAAATAGATACAGAGTAAATTTTTTCTTGGTGGATTACAATTATTCATAGTAGAAAGTTAACCGTGTGTATTTCTTCGTAATAATCAGACAAACCTGTTCAATGTCCCTTAAAAAAATATTTTTAAGGCAATTCACATTTCCTCCCTCATAATAAGTTCAAAGGAGAATATTTTACCCTCGAAGTACTGTAGTGTAAAAAAAAGGGAAAGAAAAGGAAAAACCTTCCAGGGGAATCACAAAAGAGGGACCGCACGTCCTTCCTGGGCACGGTTCGCTATCAATGACGGGCTTGACAAGGGTCGGAAGCTTATCTTCTCCCTTGACTGTGTAATCTTCAGATGACGAGAATCCGGAAATGGTATTTTTCGCGCACATTGACACGGGGAATGTCCACAAGCTGTCCATAATAGATATGTATATTGAGTAGCCGGGAAAATTTGGTCAGTGGAGTACATTGTAAAGATAATATTCAAGACACGTTAGGCGAAAATACGAGAAGGCAATGCTTTTTAAGATAACGCTTTAGGAAAACTGTTCGTCTAAAAAATGCTGTTTTAAAGCACAGTTTATTTTAGGCGAACAATTTTGCAGAAGCGTTACTTTAAAAAACTTTACGCCCTGGTATTTCGGCCTAACGTGTATAAAAGAAGGTAATAGCATCCCAAAATGAGAAATGTTTAGCATGCTCTTTTATAAACCTGTACTTAACATATTTATGCGGAAGAAAATCTATGACATCAATGGGGAGAAAAACCACTTTAAAATCATTTACAGTTTAGTTTGTGCTATTAGAAACTCACGGTGTTTGTATTTATATGTTTATCTTGACTGGTAATGTGAAAAAAAAATGTATTAAAAAAAGAATTTAAAATTGAATGCATTAATAAACTGCGTCTGTGTAAATAAAGCAATTATCGTACGTGAAAAATATCATTATTCCAGAGCAGCTGCAAGTGCAAGTTACATACCGTGCGTTCTATTGCAATTTTTTAAAATAGTGTAGGTAAAATAATTAACTTTTTCAGTTTGATTTTGAAGGAGGGGGGCACATTGGGACAATTTTCACTTGTTTTATAATAATTTATTCCTCTAAGCTTTTATTGTAAGGGGTTTTTTTAGATTCCTCCCTTTATTTTATTCAACGAAAAAAATTATTTTACAAAAGGCACTCACTGTGCCCCGCAAAGGGGCACAATGGGATGGGATTGGGTATAGTGGGACAGTGAATAAGGCACATATAAAATCAGCTATGCTATGACAAAACATTGTTATTATTATTATCAAATACAGGTTGAGATTTTCAACTCAGAAAATAAAAGCAGTTTTCAAATGACAAACCTTAAAAATAATTACAAGTATGAAACACATTTAAGAGTTACAAAATAATGCTGGATGAATTGAAAAAAATAAGTAACATCAAATGAAACAGTTAGGGGTGTAAAAAAATTTCGAAAGTTCATTTTACCATGGAATAAAATTGAAGTCTACTGGAAATGATTATTATGTCATTATTTTTTCCTGTCCCTCCAGAAATCATAGGTTTACATACAGTGAAGCACTGTCCCACAGTACACCCTAAGAAGTATGTTTAAGTCCAAACTGAAAAGTTTGGATAGAATAAAGAGCATTACATATATGTAATTCAGCTTTAAAATAGTGGAATGATATTAATTATTGGATCATAATTTACAACTCAAATCCAAAAACTGAAATTTTCTAGATTTTTCCAACGCTGATAGGAACAAAAATGGCTGTAACTTCCATACAAGATGAAATGCAACAGTATAATTGCCATACAGGCATACAAAATTACTTCATATTTTTATAATTCTTGAGAATTTGAATCATGGGAAAAATTTATATTGTCTCTTTGTCTCGTCCTTTCCCCTATATTTTGTTTGTAAGATATTTTAAGAGTTTTTTATAAATTGAAAGTGAACAAAAGTAAAACCTACCTTTCCACCATAAAAAAAAAATCTCGGGAATTAGAAGATTCTGTTTTCTTAAATAAAAGTCAATTTATACGATATTTTAAAATATATTTTAAAGCTGCCCAGAGTATTTTAGGGCGGAAAACAAAACGCGTGCAAAAGAAATTTAAATTTTCCAGAAATTAATTTTATTCTTACTTTTTCTATTCTGTTAATTGTTGTAGTTTTTTTTTTTAATTCCCGAAGTTTCAAATTTACGTCCTATTAAGCCTAAGGTTGAAAATTTTGAGATCAAGGATATCGTTTCAGTTAAAAAGTAGCAACAACACACTAGATATTAACTAGGTTAAGTTCATTGCATCATCTGTAACTTCACCAATGTATAAGCACTTACATCAGACTACTCAAAGGAAATGCACAAAAATGGTTTTGTCCCGAAACTTACACCACTTTCTCCGTGCCTGAAATGTATCTCCCTGCCCCGCGGATACAGTGTTGTGAGGTGGTCCTCGAGTCCATTTCGATAAAAACCAGCAGCCGAAATCGAACAACCGGACAATAGATATCCGCTCCCTCGCCGAACCATTAAAACCCAGAAGGAGATGCTTATCGGTGAAATGGACTCCATTCCCTTGCATAACTCATGATTTGTGTTGTATGTTTTCTTTATTTATCAGAAGTGCAACGTATTTCTCTGCTTAAGTCCTTTTTTATGAAATGCTGAAATAAATTAATAAATAGGAGTGAATAAATATATATAAAGACCTTAGGTTTGAACAAATTATGATTTTAGTAATGAAAATAACGCTATTTGTTAAAGAAATAATAACAGTTATCCACTTTATTAATTTTCAAGTTTCTAATAATTGGCATGCAAGAAAAGTTATTTAAATGCATCTGTCCAAAAGTACTTTGCAGTATAAATTCTTCTCTCCTTCCTGCCCCTTTTACAAACACTACTGCAAAGCAAATAAATCAACGAAGTAGGCGACTTTTATTTCTCAGTAGAGCTACTCGTAGATGTCTTCAAATATATTTAGGTTGGTTTGGCCTTTGCATAATACAGACCAGTTTCTCAGACTTTTTGTGCGATGAAGATTTGTAGAGTTACACAAAAACACAAACTTTCAAAAGTCTTTAAATTCTGACGAAGTAACTTGTGAAGTTTCCCAGAACATCTTGTGTGAATCCGAGTCTAGATATTTGTATTTTCTGTAGCACCTAAGAACTTTCTTTTGACACTCTTGATCATACCGAAAAGTGAATATATATAAAAGATTATTCCAATTGGAGTGACTTTTGCGAATATAAATTCAAATTTTACTCAAAAATAAAAATTTCCAAGTAGTAATACATTGATAAATTTGCAAAATTAGGCATTTTCCTATGTTTTACAAACGAAAGGAAGTTCGATTAACCCATTAAAGCCCAGCATCCTAATTTTAGATGGTCGCAAAACTCCCTGGTTGTAAAAATATACAAGCGTTAATTTATTTTCCTATTTTAATTTCTCGAATAATAAATCTGATTTCGACAAAATACTCAGCCATAACAAAGCAAAATGCGGATCTTTCTTTGTTTTATTCATACTTTTAGCAAAAGAAATTACAGTCTTCAAATTAACAAATGTGTTGATGCCAGAGGTGATACATAGTCGGAAATTTTTGTATCACCTCTGGCATCAACATAAATTGGAGAATGAGATGAAAAAAGTCGGTCGCTAATGGGTTAACGGAACTTAAAAATTAAAAACAACGATGCAACTATTTCAACAATCGAATTTAAAAGCATCCGCTGCAATAATTTAATTGGCCAATCAACTAAATAAAATTTTAAATTTCCATCTATTTTCTTATTTATATATATTTTTTTAAATTTAGTTAAATAGATGATAATTTAGAGCGAACCTGCAACGATACTATTCACGATAGTTTAGTTACTTTTAGTATTCATGCTGGTATATCAGGATTTTAGAATTCCATTCTTAAAAAAAATCCTTTTAAAAGAATAATGAAATTTGAATGAGCTAAATCAAAGGGAAGAAAATAACAATGCGCTAATCCTTAGTTAAAATTTATAGGGAATACAAATCTCTCTCCTCCTTTTTTTTTCTTTTTATGAAATTTTCGTTCACCAAAAAATGAATCTTCAATTACGGAAGAATTCGGTGTAAAAAAATATGTTCATTTAAAAATACAGTCCATTGATGCGAAACTTTTAGGGTACAATTTGAGTAACATATAAAATTTTCAGTTCAGTACATCGCCTTCCAGGTTACACATTGCAATTCTAGCCAGACCTAGCATTTTAAGCACTTTTAGCCATTATACCACTTTTCCTCGTATCGACAGCGTATGGGGGAAAAAAGAACGGGGCATATCGCTGGTATAAATGACCGTAATACATGTATTTTTATGGTCATGTAGAGGCCGAGATATAAAAATTCTATTTCGTAACTGTAGCGGTTCATGAATTTTATCTCATCAAAGGTACTTTTTCTACAACTCAATACATCCATAGATATTGAATGAAATAAAATAAAAAAGTTGGAATTGATATTATAAACTTAGAATAACAGTAAAAACATATCGTCAGTTTAACGTCGAAGCAGTTTTTGTTTTCATGTTAGAAATGACAAGAAAATTTCGGCAGTGAAAGGGTTTTTTTTTCCTCTCAAAAAATAAACCATAGACTGTTTATAACTGTGTAACAAATGATTTTAATAAGTCTTAAAACAACAAATTTTTAGTTGCAATAAAATTTTTATGTACAGTGGAACGCGTTTAATGGAATATCGGTTAAAGGAATATCCCGCTTATTGTAATAATTTTTCAATGCACCAAACCATAATATTTAGTAAATGTGATCCCGGAAAATGGAATATTCCGTTTATTAGAATAAATTTTTGTGGCAAATTGCCTATTCCATTATAACCGGGTTCGACTGTATACTAATAAAAAATATGATTATCTTAAATAAATTATTATAATTAAATAAAAAAGCTATTTCGGGATAAGCATATCACTTTTTCCTTTAAAATATTTATTTCACATAGAAGATTTTAATCTGCGAGATAAACTAACTTTCATTAAGTCAATCAAACACGTGGAGCCTACAGACTATGAACATTAAAAACGTCTAATGCAATTAAGTAAGTAAAGGATTAAAATATGAAAGCAAATTTCTATACCCTTAAGTATCGTTGAAGGATTTCTTTACAGATGAGGCGCGGTATTACTTGTTTAAGAAGAGAAATTATTACCGTGAGTGAGTAAGTGTTACTGGTTGTTACATAAGTAATTTGTTATCGTGACTGAGCACATGAAAGATTAAATTCGCTGATGAAAAGATTAATACGAAGTATCAGAGCAGGTAAACACGTAATATTTAGACTTAACCAATAATAGAAGATTAATCCTTAAACTTTCATTGGTTATTAAAATGAACAAATTTACGCATATTGAACTTTAATATTTATACTTCATAAAGATGGTAACAAGTTATACATGTTCGAGTACACAGGTGAAATATTTAGCATATGTACGCGAGGAAACGTTTGAACACTTGTTTTAGAAAAGCGGCTTTTTTTTCCGTATGAATTACAATTATTGTATCTTATACAATATGTAAAAATAATCTTCGTCATATGAACCAAAAATAGAAAGTTGCCTAGAAAGTCATATTATTTTATTAGTTACTTCAAGGCAAAGACGAGTATTTTATTAGTTACTTCAAGGCAAAATACATGAAAAATCCCCTCATGTTATAAACTTAATCTAATTTTAGATTTTTTAAAAATATTAACCTTATCTAGTGCTGAAGTTTTCATCGTAATTTTTAAAGATTACAAATGTATTAAAAATTAATAATCGCTTAAATAATTAAAAAAAAGAAAAGAAAATTAGTTGAATGTTAACTCAGAATTTTCGCTAGATCACTGTATATTACTTCTTATTTATAAATGTGAAATGCGAGAATAGTGAGTGGTTGCTAAAAAATTGTTCTTGGGTAGAGTAAAAAGAATATTTGATGAAAGCATTGGAACAGTTATGTCAATAAAAACTAAAAAAAAAAAATCTTTTTTCAATAAAACATCAATTGAAATACTGAAAAGAGCTGAAAATGAAAGAAAGTGGTAGATTTTATATAATTCAGAGAAAAAAATTGTACTGTACTGGTAAAGAAAGATAAATTGTATGCGCTTCTTGAAATGTAGCATAGTTTTTCAAAATTGCTATATATGTTTTATATAAACGCTTCCAAACCTATTACATCTACGGATGACAGAGATTGGAAAAAAATTTTTTGGACCAGCGTTATCCAAATATGAAGAACAATACATCAATGTGTATTTTATTTATTAAATCAAATGTGACGGAGATACGAATTTTTAGATTGCCTAAGTTCTTCGCAGCGAAGTTGCGCAGACCGGCGACGGTTGAAAGCTCTTTTTTATACACAGTTATTTATCATATCTACGTGTCAATTTAAATATCCAAATTTAGAGAAACAGGCTCTTCAAAGATGTGGTAAATAAAGCGTTTATGGAGAAAAACAAAGGTTATCTCAAAAATTTATTTTAATTTTGGCATTAAGAAGAAACTGACTTGTTTTGATTTTAACGTCTTTGAAGTGCAAGACTTTTCACTTTGACACAGAAGAACGGTTAGACATACTGCCCAAAGCTAAAACAGAGCAGACGTTGCCACAGCTTGACTTAACTACCAGCGGCTCAGCCAGCCGTGTCAAAAAAGTTCATTAGCTATGTGGCACGCGTTTGCTGTAATTTAAATCGAGCGATGGCAACGATTGCACTTTCTCAGGTGGGACATTGGCTCTATAGAGTTGTTGCAAAACGATGCATTTCCGCCCATTCTCCAGTTTTCAACTGCCCAGTCTGATAACAATATTCGTATCATTTCACAATTAGTGTACTTTCAATGGCAAAATACATGAAAAATCCCCTAATGTTATAAACTTAATTTAATTTTAGATTTTTTAAAAATATTAACCTTATCTAGTGCTGAAGTTTTCATCGTAATTTTTAAAGATTACAAATGTATTAAAAATTAATAATCGCTTAAATAATTAAAAAAAGAAAAGAAAATTAGTTGAATATTAACTCAGAATTTTCGCTAGATCACTGTATATTACTTCTTATTTATAAATGTGAAATGCGAGAATAGTGAGTGGTTGCTTGCTAAAAAATTGTTCTTGGGTAGAGTAAAAAGAATATTTGATGAAAGCATTTGAACAGTTATGTCAATAAAAACTAAAAAAAAAAATCTTCTTTCAATAAAACATCAATTTAAATACTGAAAAGAGCTCAAAATGAAAGAAAGTGGTAGATTTTATATAATTCAGAGAAAAAAATTGTACTGTACTGGTAAAGAAAGATAAATTGTATGCGCTTCTTGAAATGTAGCATAGTTTTTCAAAATTGCTATATATGTTTTATATAAACGCTTCCCAACCTATTACATCTACGGATGACAGAGATTGGAAAAAAATTTTTTGGACCAGCGTTATCCAAATATGAAGAACAATACATCAATGTGTATTTTATTTATTAAATCAAATGTGACGGAGATACGAATTTTTAGATTCCCTAAGTTCTTCGCAGCAAAGTTGCGCAGACCGGCGACGGTTGAAAAGCTCTTTTTTATACACAGTTATTTATCATATCTACGTGTCAATTTAAATATCCAAATTTAGAGAAACAGGCTCTTCAACGATGTGGTAAATAAAGCGTTTATGGAGAAAAACAAAGGTTATCTCAAAAATTTATTTTAATTTTTGGCATTAAGAAGAAACTGGCTTGTTTTGATTTTAACGTCTTTGAAGTGCAAGACTTTTCACTTTGACACAGAAGAACGGCTAGACATACTGCCCAACGCTAAAACAGAGCAGCCGTTGCCATAGCTTGACTTAACTACCAGCGGCTCAGCCAGCCGCGTCAAAAAAGTTCATTAGCTATGTGGCACGCGCTTGCTGGTAATTAAATCGAGCGATGGCAACGATTGCACTTTCTCAGCGTTGGGGACCATTTGGGCAGTCTATCCAGTTGTTCTTCCAAAATCGATTCATTTTCAGCCCATTCTCCAGTTTTTAGCTGACGCCAGTACTGATAAAAATATTCCGATATCAATTTCACAAATAACTGATAATTTTAAATGGAAACTATATGCTGAAAAGAAAATTATCATGTAATTATATCACACTTGTGTATTTTATTGAAATCAAATTTACTCTTCTCGAATGAAAACTTGGGATATTGACTAATGTTTGAGTATTTTGGCAACTGATAGTCAAAATGTCGGAGTTTTGTGTCCTCACAGCGAGGACACCGTGCATTGAAGGGTTGAATAAGAAACGGACGTCGATTAAAAATATCAGCCTCTTAGGAAATTGTTAGCATAGCATATTTAGTTTTATTTCGAAAGTAAATTAAATGACTGAGAACTGGTATGCATCCTGATAGAATATACAAGGGGCATTCAAAAAGTAAGTTACACTCGAACAATGTAGGTCAAAAAATACTTTATTGAGGAGTGCGCTACAATACAATATGGCACACATACATCACATTATTTCTCTACATAATCTCTCAGTCGCTGCAGACATTTGTAGGAACGTTCCACCAATCGTTCGATGCCTTGACGATAGAATATCACTCCTTGGTCCCGGAGACAGCTTAGAACAGCTGTCTGAACCTGGCAATCGTTGGAAAATTGTCTTCCACCCAAATGCTCTTTGAGTTTCCCGAAAAACGTGAAAGTCGTAGGGCGCCAAGTCGGGACTGTACGGTGGATGCAGACAGACCTCCTATCCAAAGCTGCGAAATCCTGTGTTGTACGTGCCTTGTGAGGTCTTGCATTGTCATACAAGAGGACAATGCCTTTCCTTAACTTTCCACGTCTCTTGTTCTTCACAGCTTTGAGCAAACATCTTAGTGTTTCGCAGTACGACTCAGCATTAATGGTTGTCCACTTCCGGATAAACTCGGTATAAACAACTCTTTCGCAATCGAAAAAAGCGTAATCAGAACTTTACCCGCAGATGGGGGAACTTTGGAAGACAATTTTCCAACGATGGCCAAGTTGAGACAGCTGTTTTAAGCTGGCTCCAGGACCAAGGAGCGATATTCTATCGTCAAGGCATCAAACGATTGGTGAAACGTTCCGACAAATGTCTGCAGTGACTGGGAGATTATGTAGAGAAATAGTGTGCTGTATGTGTGTCATATTGTATTGTAGCGCACTGCACAATAAAGTGTTTTTTTACCTACATTGTTGGAGTACAACTTACGTTTTGAATGTCCCTTGTATAAAATATATTTATAATTTTTTTAAAAAATGAAATGTTTATTTGATTTGTTGGACCCTTAAAATTGCCATCGAGAGGCCAACCTATCGACATAGAAGCTTAAAGGACAGCATACACATTAAAAATTACATTAAAAACGCAGGAGCTCAAAATTATCTATAGAAACATCTGCTAAATAAAAATAATAATTTGAATATATTTTTGATGTATCATTTATTGTAATAAAGTAAAACAATACAATTAATATAAAACATAACTAGTAAAAAGAAAACTAATGATTGTTGAAACTATGAAACAGATTGGTGAGTTGAAAAATGTTTTTACTTAAATTAATGCTTTTCAGAATAAAATCAGAAAGCCAATAATAATAATTTCAATTTAGATAAGTGTTAAAAATGCAATTAGATGTGAGGATGCGATGAGAACATTTGAGAGCTCAGCAAATTTGCACGGAAAAGAGGATATATGCAATATGAATCCAAAATTGGGATTTCGCGTTGATGGTTCCCGCATTCGAATGACCCTCTCTGAGAATGACCCTGCATCGAACCTGTTGCTCTGTTACTGATTTCCCCCTTCGATACCCTCAAAAATTTCCATGTCGCATTACAGAACATGCACTTTGGGGAAAAAAATACACTCTCAAAGCCTCCCTCTTTTGTACTTCTTCTGAAATCACCCCAAAGACAGATTCGAAGCCGAGAAAGAAATTTGTCACCATGACCCCTCAGCCAACGGTTGCCCCTGGAAACGCCTTTTGCTGCACAGCCCCATCCATCACTGCAGGGGCTGAGAAAGCATTGGCCCCGACATATTCCATGGGGCACCACCGCAAGAAAAAGCTCGCCAGTTTTTTTTATTTTTATTTCTTTCTCTCGCTCTTCGTCTTTACCATAACCTCCCCTCCTCTTTCTATCATCATTTTTTATAGGAAGATGGATTTTTTTTCTTTTATGAATCCCACCAACAAACAGCTTTTTCGTAGCAGGGAGGAGTGGGGGGGGGTGCTGAAAAAAAACTGGAAAAGGAGGGAGAGAGGGCAGAATTGAGAAAAAAAAATGTCATCTTTTATTTCTTTTTTATGATAACATCCGTGGGACTGTCAATATATTCATACGCCACGGCAAAAACAAGCAAGTACATTCGGTAGGGATTTTTCTTTTTGTTGCTTCTGCTGTAACCGTCACTGCAAATACGTCACTGGGATGAAGGGAGACCCGACAGTGATTACTCATACGAAGTCGTTTGAAATAAAGTGAAATGATCTTTGATGACAGTCAGTTAGGTGCGGAATACAGTAATTTGTT
This sequence comes from Cheiracanthium punctorium, assembly GCA_038373885.1. Taxonomy (NCBI): domain Eukaryota; kingdom Metazoa; phylum Arthropoda; class Arachnida; order Araneae; family Cheiracanthiidae; genus Cheiracanthium; species Cheiracanthium punctorium. Next base: position 288,138 of record JAWZYV010016612.1, read on the forward strand.
CTCGGATGAAATAAATAATTTCACAATGGTTTAAATATGCATAAAAGTGAATTTTATTTTCCGGCATTATTTAAATGCGCTGTTTTTCTTCTTTTAGTTTTTACTTTAATTCAAGCAATCGCGAAGTTAGTTTAAATTCAAAACTTTTCATTAATTTTTGCCAAGATTTAATTTTCTAATAACTCTTTATTATTTTAAATACATTATCTAAGATATTCTGTTCTTTCTATTTATGACTTTCGGAACCAAACGCTTAAACTCTACTTTTTAATTTTTTAATTTTACAGGAGAAAAATTGAAAGCGAAAATTGAAAAAAATATTCTAAACCACAAACATACCTGGAATTTTGGGGTTCTGATATTTATTTTCGGGTTCTGATATTTTCGGTTCAAAGATAACTTTTACTGACCTTCATAATTATTTTTTAATTCCATTAACAGTAATTTTAAAAAAGCAAATTAATTTTCATACTAGCTGCGTAGCCCGGGGTCGCTCGGATGCATCATGTGTTAGACCATAATTTGCCGTAAAAAAAAAATTGTTTGTTGTTGATCTGTTTTGTGTGATGTACTGATCTGTTTTGTATTTCATAGGTACACGCATCCCCATTTCTAACTATTTTGAGGGTTTTTTTCCCAATTCTAACATTTAATGACTTTTTCTGTATAAGGCTATGTTTACTTAAGCATTTTGAGTGACCTTTCACTAATTATAATGAATCACATTGCATTAACCGCAGTTATATATTTATATTTAATTTACCCTCAACTTCGCCAGCGTGATATTCGGTTTTACATTGTGCTTTATAATGTGCCACAATATTTAGAAATCTAAAAATCACAAACATTTTTTTTTTCGTATAAAATGTAGTCTCTGTGTTAATTCAGGGTATTAGCTGTCGCCATTCCAAATCTGCCCAGCCATTTCAGCGTAAGAGTAACAAACATACAAACTTTCACATTTATAATGTTAGTACGATTTGATTTATCATTTATTTTTACTAAAGAAATAAATAGGAACATTTTTACTTAGCATTTATTGTCGCAACCATTATTCCCAAACATGTATTTTAACTACAAAAATGTTTTGAATGAAATAAATAATGTTGTAACAACTTCACACAACTGGTTTGCAAACCAAAGAAGTAATTCTAGCCCTTACCGTCATATTTAGTAAAATTTTTCGTTTGTTTATGTTAATCATAAAACATTCCATCTCCGTAAGAGTAAAATCGATTGTAATTTTTACTGATATTTCATTCAAAAATTTTAGAATGTTTCACAAATTCATATTCTGAAATACTTTAGTTCCAAACTGAAATCTGAATATTAGTTTCATGCATTTCTCTATGTTAATATCTCGAATAACATTGGTCACTGAGCATTATTAAATAACATGAAAGAAAAAAAAAGAAATAGGTATAAATTTACTACTTGTGTTCTTTCAATGTTCTTAGATAGTTCTCTGTTCTCTGAACATCTATTAACATTGAGAGAATATTTTTCAACGTTCTATGAACGTTTAATAAACATTCAGAGAACTTGTGCTGCCTGATATTTTTTGTTGCAATGCTAATTTTTCAAGGAGAAGGGAAAATCACACACACACAGACACAAGCACAAAAAAATTAAAAAGTACAGTAAAGTAAACCAAATATTTTGATCACTTCCCTCAAGCTTTTTGAAGCTAAAAGTCATCCATATTTCACTGGCATTGTTAAGAGCTCACCTTTAATGTAAATTTAATGTTTTTATTCGACTTCATCGGCACTACGCGAGATTATTCCATCTACTGAAAAATTAACGATTTTTTTTGTTATTTAAAACTTAGAATGACTCCACTCGACTTTTCGAACACTTGATCGTAATTTATAAGAATTCCTTTTTGTAAACTGCACAAAAACTATTTCTACACACATAAAAATTTATGCATGTTGTGTACCGGTGACATATACGTATACAGTTTGAGCTTATTCGAATGCATCATTTAGACACTAATGCACTCTAAATGATTTGCTACCATCAGTGATCGATCTAGGATTTTTTCAGAAGAGTAAAAATACTCCTTAACCTTTTTAGAAAGAGTATTTTCTTTTCCAAAAGAGTTATTAAAGCAACGAACAATTATGCTAAATATTCAAATACATAATTAAATTGCATTTGACACATAAATAATAACTGATTATACGTCTAGGCACATAAATGTCAGTTCAACAAAAAGTGCAATAATTGGATTTTTTTAATTTAAAATCAGCAAATCATAATTATTTATCAAAATATACCTATATTTATGTGGAAAAGCAATGCGTAAAAATACGTATTCCAAAATTTTTAAGGCGTATTCTGAATTTCTAAAGCGTGAAATACGCATCTAGAGGCTTTATCGCGATCACTGGCTACCATATACCTTAATCTATAAGAATTATTTTATATAGCCCTGTAGCAGAATCATACTTGCTATACACACCAAAATCTATACTGTTCATGTTACTGTGACCTATAATACATATACTAAATTTGGTTCAATCAAATGCACCACTTAGATGCTAACATGCTTTCAAGAATTTGCATCCACAGCTCATAATGTATTAGAATTCGTTTTTGTTACCCTCTAAAAAAAATCTATATTTCCTATACAAAAGAAAATAAATACTGGTAGTACAAGGTTGCTCTATAGCATATATAACAAATTTGAGCCCAATCGAATGCACATTTCAGGATCCATCGTTTTCACACTTACATACATACATCGCCGTAAAAACAGCATAAATAAATTCCGAATACCTCAAAATGTGTAAATACATCAAAGTATCGTAGTCCAATTTTTTCATGATTACAATACTTTCCTCACATGATATGTTCAGAAATTAAAAACTGTATATCTGCCGGTGTGGTTGGTCACATTAATATGTCCAAGTACTGTACACTATGGCTTAAAATAATATCCCTTTAAACAGTCTAAGGCTAAAATGAATGCAAAAATAATGAGAACTGTTCATCAAAAAACTTATAAACATCATTCTTTTCACGGAAGAAAAATTATTTGCATGCAACGTATTTAATGTAAGACTACAGCTGAACGCATGCATTCTGAAGTTTTGTTAATAAATATGAATATGCTTTTTTATTTTACTTTTCAGCGAAACCCTTTACGAATGTTATTTAATCCAAAAAATAGTAATTTATCGGTAGAAATTAAAAATAAAATCCACATTGCATTCCGATTCTGCTTATATTACGATCAAAAATTTTAAATACATATACTTTTTAAAAAATAATTTCAAAGATTCCAATGAATGCCTTAAACTAAAAGATTTAACTTTTGAGCCCACATATGAATTATAAACATAATTTTTACATTGATTTAATTCTTTAAAATGCTATCGGAATTGCTAAATCTATTAAATGTTTTAATGTTGCTACAATTATACTTTATATATGGAAAAATAAATTTGCGCTTTAATTTTTTTTATAAAGCTAATGAATTATAGGTTGAAATTCAGTACTAATGTGAGTCATATAAAGCAAAATTAATATAGAATTAAAAAAATAATTAGACCTTTTGAAACATTGTTGTTTCTTTTCTTTATTTTGAGATGAATTAGGCTCATGTGTTTAGTCTCTAGTACCCGTTTATATTTCGTCAAAGCATCATAAAGTTTTGATTCTCATCAGAAGTGGAAGAGTTTTTTAATCACAGAGTAATTTCGAATGACTACTGAACGAGAAACTTCGTTTTACAACAGTTCCTTTAACAGCCATCTTAGTTAGAATCTTATTTCTGGCAAACAGAATGCCGCAACTTTCAAATCTATGTCATAATTTTCAAAATGGTAAAAAGTTTATTTGTAAAATGCATAGAATAAAATATTCTTAAATATGAAATCAACACCAAATAATGAATTTTTGTATTGTGAACCAATTCAAAATTTATTCACAATTGCCAAAACAGTTCCATTTATACTAATATATAAATAAATAAAGATATGTTAAATTATTAAAACTGAAAAAACATAAAAGCAAATTTAAATAAATAAATATGTATTTAAAATCTACGAAGTCACATTTCTTTGAAATATCATGCGCCTAATTATTAAGCTGCATTGTTTACAAAAATGTCGAACGGGTGTGTCACAAAAAAATTGGAAACAGGTTAGTATACAAATATTGCTCAGATAAAGATTTTCACGAAAAACCTATTATCGAAATTAAAATTACTAGTACCATTCTAAAAATTTAAATAAAAGATTTAAACCACTTAAAAACAGCCTCGTGAGACTAAGAGAAACTTGTAGGCGAAAAACGAGATTAATATTACCCTATAACGCCATCTGTTGTTCAAACAGTGCATCAATTAAATTCGATCAAGTGGAACTTATTTATACAGATGCATTGAATGGACACATGTTTAAGCATTTTAGTAAAATTGGCACATTTTCGATTTGTAGAATATATTTTCCACAAAAAAATGTCATTAATTAGTAGTTAAATTACCCATGGAAAATCAAAAATCCTATCATATTAAGGACAAAGTATGCAATAATAATATTTCACATTAAAAATAAATTGAATTACATTAATGCCAGCTTTGAATTTTTTTTCTTTTTATACTACGAGTCAAATTATAGCTCTTTTAGCGTTTTCAATATATATTTATTTAACTTACCTGTAAATCCACTTTCACAGTTACCAATGTATAACTGCAAGAAAACTCATTTTAGATGTCTAAAAATGATTTTCATATTTCCTTCTCTTTTTTAGTTCTTGCAGGACATTAAGTTATTAATTATTATATAAAACTCACAAAGAAATTTAAAATTAAAGTTTCACAGTATCATTAAATATGTTGATTTCAACTGCAATTCTCGTTAGACGATTTTGTATGGAATTATGTAAGTCGTAACATGTTTCCCTTATTATACAAATAGATTTTTGTCCACATGTAAATGTACTTTCGCAGTTACTAAAATGCATTTGTAAAAAAATGCATTTTCAGGGATGAAAATAGGAAATAAAAAATGAACAAAATAAAAATTATTCTAGTGTTAAACTTCTGTTACGTCTTTACTTACAATCAAAAATCTCATGCAAATTTAAAACTAAAATACCATATTAACGATAATTAAATTGAGCTACGCTAAAATTTTCAATAAAATGCCTGTAAAATTTAATATAAAATTGCAGGTAATTTTTCTATTTGCAATTAAACTTCTTTTTTTTTTTCCTGTAAATCTACGTTTACAGTTACCAAACACATAAGCAATGTTTGTTCCCAAAGTGCTTTTAACACGTATTTGCTTTAATATGCATCATTAACATTTAAAAGTAAAAATAAATATTTTAAACATCATTTAATCATGAAATTAAAAATAACACATTTACGTCACTCTGGGAGAAAAACAAAAATGGAAACTTTTTGCAGCTGAAGAAGGGGAAAGCTTCTGTAGCACCCGAAACGCTCTTACTATTGTACATTTATATGTTCCAGTTATTTTCAAAAAGTTTTAGTAATTTTAGCTTTTATTAGCATCAGATTTTTGAGTTTTTCTTATTACGTGATTTACCCTTTCGCAATTTTTTAATTTACCTGTAAATCCACTTTCCCAGTCATCAATGTGTATCCGTAAGGAAACACATTTATATGCTAAACAAATAAGCAATAAAAACTTCTATAAAAAAAAACATAAATTCTTCATATTAAGAATGTGCGATGTGTGTATCAATTATTTTCGTTATTATACAAAGTTTTTACTGTTTTTTATTACGTCCTAACACCAGTGTTTGCTGAGCATTTTTTGTTAAAAAAGCAATTTTCCCCTCAGCAATGTTTGCAAACCGTAAAAATTAATTTATAAATAGAAATACAATAATCATTTGTACATTTTTCATAAAATGATAGTAAAGAATAAGATCTATTTTATCATAATTATTTACAAGTATAAGAGAGAGAGAGAATTTGTTTTTATTTATACTCGCATTTTTTATTTATACTACTTGCTTTTCGCCTGTTGTCAAATTCAGAAATTGTATCCAACACAACAAGTTTTTTTCTAAAAGTAATGCTGTAAAAGTAATTTACATGGATTTATGATCTTAAACACGGGACTATGAATATAGGGAACTCTACTTCTTCTCTAAGCATGATTCCAGTAATATAAATTTATGATACTTATATTTTTGAGGCATTATTGAAAAATATCGATACAGTCAACACTTGTTTCTACGAACTCGTAGAGAAAACTCAGACAGTTCGTAAATTGTCCATGGGACTGTTTCGGGACCTTTTGCTAGTTCGTAAAATTGAAAATGTTCCTAGAAACGAGCGTTGGCTGCATACATATTTTTTTAACGCTAGCGACATATCAATAATAATTTTGTATCCGAGATTAATTACTATACTACAAAAAACTTTTCAAAGATACTTAGTTGTTTTTTTATAGTAAAATGCTGTACACGCTGTATCTGCAGTTAGACGTACTATATCAGTGTTTAAAAAGCTTAAGAGTAATTGATTCTGATAACAGTTTTTAAAATACCAAAATGCATGTAAAAAAAACTAATTTTTGAATAATAATTATTTAAAGATATTCCTTATGATAAATTATTGATTTCAGAGTCAATACATATTTTTGTTGAATTAATTAGACGAATTTACCAGCAAATATATTTTAGCATTTACATTTTTTCATAATATGCTTATGTTTGTGTTTATAAAGCTCGGATATGAATATTTATTAATTAGCAATATAATCTGACATCATGTAAATATCACATTGATGTAGAAAATCAATACAATATGCATTTATGTGCTGTCAAATAAAACTGTTTGTTAACTATTATTGTTAACTGTGCTTTTCAAGATTTTCAAACACAAGTATGTGCAGCTTATTAAAAACTAGTTTATGAAACAGCTGAGCATATTTTAAGGGTTCCTTGCTTTTTAATTCCAATAAGGTTAGCGCTGATAAAGATATTATTTTTATATTAGCTTAGGAATTTAGGAAACTTACTCAAACGTGCAAATAAAAATAGTCGAAATTGTTCTTTCTAGTAAACATAATAATAACAATGAAGATAATAATAATAATAAAATAATAAAATTTATGATCCACTTTTCATAAAATTCAACATTTACTTGGTAATAATGACTTCCTCTCAAGATTATTCATGCTGGCTCTACTTCTGTTTGATAACAACAAATTAGAATTTGGTTTAAATCATATTCAGTGAAATTTCAAATTAGATTCATCAACTTGAAATTTACTTTTTGAAGCGCTGCACAATACAAAGAAAATATGCTTCTAGAGAGTAGCACGAGTACTGACTGCTGTGTTTATATAAAAGAATAAAACATTAATCACCCTTAAATGAAATAAAAAAAGCATACAATTAATTAGCAAGATATGATTTTTAATGAAAAATAAGTTGTTTTAATTATCATTATCAATACATTAAGGAATAAATGTACGTATTTACGTCACGTCTACTTATTTTTCACTGCCTAAAATTTTATGAATTAAAACATAATTAATAGGCATCTAAGATCATGTGCAATACATTAAAATAAAAGATTCATTGGAAATTTTAAAATTAAATAAACGGTTACCATTATGAGATTATCTTTGTAGAATCATTTTCGAAATTAACGCGGCTTTTATTATTCTTTCAAATCGCATATGAACACTGTAATGAAATTCAATGTAAATTAAGAAACAGATTTTTAATCTAGATTTTTTTTTAATTTTCGTTATTGTTTATGTTACATGTGCACGATTTTCTGTTATGTATTAATATTAGGTATAATATTAGCGTTTAATTAAGCTAACAAAACTTGGGTATTTCAATGGAAATCATACTTAGAATTGTAATGTATGATTGCATCATGCTTAAAAACATACTTGGGAAGGTTTTACCATTTTGCAAATGCTCATTATCTTACATGTTCTTTTCATTTTAAAGACAAATTTGTCAAAAGTTATCAACGCAAATGGAAAGAAAAAGCTATATGTTGAATATTGTTTACATCACACTCTTTCTTAAAATTCCAATTATCAAGGAGTACAGGAGGTGTATTTGGTTTGTAATTAAAACACATCATTTATCAATCAATCAACGGTACCTTTACAACGAAATTCCCATAAAACTCTTTTTATGAAGCATTCATTTTTTCCATGGTATCATTTAAATTATTTTGACATTCAGCAGAATTTATTTTTCTTCAAACCTTTAGAAGTTGTTCAATATTCATATTTAAAAAAAGCGTTCAAAACTAAACAACTAAAGTAGAAGACTTCACAAATTCGTTCTTCTAACTGTCCATTTATCATCATTTTTATTCACTTAATTATTTATGTAGATACACATGAATGAAATTTCTACAAAAAGCCACTATAATTATATTTTTGAGCAAGTTTTGAAAGCTGAAAAATATACCCTATTCTGTTCATTCTTAATTAAAAATTGATGTAATTAAAATTACTTTCTTTCTTTACAGGTGTTCTTGGGACAAAAGAAAGAAGCTAGTTTTGTTACTAAGCGTATCAAGAAAATCGCGCTAATAACAACCACAGCATATCCATTTCGATTCCGAACTAATGCCATCGCAAGGAATGAAATACCACAGTTTTCTCTGAAGCACATCAGAACGTAGATTTATCACAATTAGACATATCACGACAGACTTATCGTCTCTTTCGACAGCTTTTTACAAAGTAATTACAGTCGCCACTGAACTATATAGTAACGAGACATTAAAAAACATCGAAAACTCGGTTTTCTTTGAGGCACAAGCTGCTCAGTATCATTACATCTGATTCTTTTGATGAGATCGTATTGTGAATGTTTATAAAAAGGAAAGTCGTCGTGGCCATCATTGTTTGCGGAACACCGAAATTTAAGGAAATGACTGAGGTGGGAACATACTGTCAAAGCTCACAACTCCACGATTCTCCAGAAAGGTCAGTTCACTGAAGGATGGTAAAGATGTAATATCACTCGAAACCGTCACTGTCTATAGAGGGATAGAAAATGGCTAAGGGAAAAGCGTGTAGGCAAGTTTCACAACAACACATCTGAGCCGTCGTAGAGTGGCATGGATGTCGTAACCGTCACTGCACACAGAGTAGGGGAACGGAAGGTAAATGGCTAAGGTATAAGCATACAGGAAAAATTTTCACTTTCACATTCGGCTTTTGAGGTCGGTACGTTTACTGATGGTAAGACTGTTCCATGGATTGTGACCGTGGCTGTCAACGGAGTGGACTAGGCGGATGAACACTGCCTGAGACGAGGGCGTAAGAACAGAATTCACAGCTTCACAACTCACTGGAGAGGTGGTCAGTACGTCGAAGGCTGGTAAGGATGCCACTATGGACGAGTTTTGAGTGGAGACAAGGGACAGACACCGAGCAGTCAGAGGGAATGGAGACTCTCGCGCGCTCTCGGTTCCAAGGCAAGACTGAGAGAGTGTCGATGCTATGCCTGCAACTTATAGCACCCACGGTTTGCTAAAACCGAAAAGAGAATCCCGGGGCCCTTTTATCTTTCAGCCCGGGCATCACAAAAGCCCCGGCTTGAAGAGGACATCGACAAAGACTTTTTCCTCCTTTTCAAAACCCAAATGAAAGCAGCCAGACATTCGTCCATAAAGTAAAAGGCACAAAAGGGGAACTACTACCACTACAACTATACAACTACTATCTCACCGTCCCCCTTCTTTTGCTCCTATTCATACCCCCGTAATATTGTCGGCTGCAGTTTTATATTGTTATGGACCTAGATGGTGTGTGTGTGTGTGCACATATAAGGGTGGTTTCTATTGCTTTTCTGCTGGCGTAAGACGAAAACGGTTTGAAAAGGGAGAATTTTCAATGCCTCGTTCTCCCATTCAGGCAAAAGACTCCTTTTCCCCTCGTTTTAAAAGGGAATGCCCGGGATAGACAATGGCTTTATCAACTCCCACTCAAAGGCTGCTCGGGACCTAATTGATCCGAGCGGTCGCCCCTGGCAACGGCGTTCCGCTCCACCCTCTTTTTCGAATGGAGGAGGGGGCTTCGTCCGCCTTCACCCCTCCCCCACGAAGACGGCGCAGACGTGGAAAAGGAAAAGAACGCCACTGCAGGAGCGAGAGGGTCGGTGTGTGTGAGTGCGTGTGTGCGTGCGCCTGTGTGTTTCTCGGCGTAAAAAAAAATAAAAAACCGTATCTGCGAGTTTATTTTGTCGGAGTTGTTCCTTTCAACATTGGCGCAGAAACGGGGGGGGCAGTAGTAGGTGCAGGGAAGATGAGGGGGGGGGGAGTTCGACTAATTGATTTTTCGCGGGGTCCCCGTCGATCATGCAACGCGGGAAAAGAAAAATATGACAGGAGCGTTGGTTTGGGGGGAACTATGGAATCGAAATAATGCATCAAAAATATGGCATCACTGTTTGCGATGCTTTTATTTCTTTGTGTGCGGGAGGGGGGGTGACGACAAAAGTATCGTGTCAGCAATAAAAATCGCAAAAATCAACACTATTTCGATTCAGTGGCGAACTCTCGGAGTCAGGGTCTGCGTTGGTAGAACGGGAATGAGCGTGTGGCGTACGCGAGCAAGCAGCTATCGCAGGTTTTGGAATCAGCTCCATAGGCTACGCAATGTGTTTACACAGTTTACTGAATAAACACACTTTTACGCTTCCGAAATGCAAAAAAAAATAGTGAGAGATATTTTGGAAAATCGAGAATGTTTAAAAAACAAAAAATAAATAAATAAAGTTGAAAATTCGATTTAAAAATAATTGATGTACTTTGTATTTAAATAGCCGGAATAGATGAAAATTAAAATTTTACGATAAAATTAAAAAAAATATATATTCACAATTGCTTGGAAGAGTTTGTTTACTTTCGCTTACTTTATCAGTTACAATTTCCGAAGAAGACACTTTCTGCGATATTTCACAGAGTTTTAGACGCATGTGATTTCGACTCCTTCACCAATAAACGCATATTACTTGACTACATATCATTATATTATCAAAAAAATTCCCCAGCCATGTCTTAATTTTGGCGCATCTCCTTTATTTAGATTACGAATCATATTAATTATATTACAACTATTAATGAGGCAGTTCTTTTAGTTTTGTTACACTTTTAATCTTCGGAATTTACAGCTTCTTAAAACTGCATGGTGACAAGTAAACGTGTTAAACATAAATGATCTATTTATGTATAGGTGCTGAAATACTATAAACTCATATACGAAGCTATACTATCAAATATACCTTCTTAAGCACTTTCGAAAAAGGGTGTAAACTCGAGAATTAAACTAATAATAATAATAATAGTAAATGAAATTTGGATGAGATCATATTCACAATGTGTATCATCATGATTTACTATGTACAACATACATGTTTGTATGTGCGGTGTATATGTACTTAGATGGGTGAACGACCGAATGAGAAATTGGAAACTTTAATTCTTCTTTTCTTCACTGCACTGAAGAAAATATTGATATAAATATTAATAAAATAAAATGAATATTAGGTTTTTTTATTAGATAACTAAAAAATTATTCAAAACCTAATATTTATTTTATTATATTAATATTTGTATCAATATTTTCTTCACAGCAGTGAAGAAAAAAAGAATTAAAGTTTCCAATTTCTCCTTCTGTCGTTCACCCATCTAAGTACATATGCACCGTCATTGTGAACATGATCTTATCCAAATTTCATTTACTATTATTAGTATTATTATTTTAATTCTTAAGTTTGCACACTTTTTTGAAACTACCTAAAGAAATATTTGCTAGTATAGCTTCATATAAATTCGAATACTTTTTCTTTTTTTTAAAACAAATCTTTTGTTCCTAAAGACCCTATTTATAGCAATATGCATTAAAAAATACCGAAGACGATCCAGTTGTCTTGACTGATGTCGCATTCCAGGCAAAGTACTGTCCACTGTATTCTTGTAACATGTCTTAGGATAAGTACAAGTATTTGCAGCATTTTAACAGTTAATACAAATGATGATAAAAACTGCCTTGCCTAGTACCATTGCTTAACAAAGGTACGAAACAATAGAGCACAAAAATTGTAACTTTTCACCTCATATTATCTGGACATATTGAACAAACAGGACAGGAAGGATCTCTTTAACCCTTTAACGCGCAGTGTTGCCGCTCTGGCAACGCCAAACTCTGACGTTTTGACTGTTGCCAGTCTTGAAGAATAGATTTGATTTCTATAAAAATAGTTGCGGGTGGCATAACTCCACTAGAATCCTTTACTTTTTTGCCCGTCATTTCCACCAAAAAATTGTCACGATTATTTTTAACAGTACTGACATCTGCCGAAAAATGGAAGAATGCGAGAACAGCTGGATAGATTGCTCAATGCTGAAAAAAGGGCAGCCGTTGCCATCGCTCGACTTAACTACCAGCAAGATGGCGGACGATCGAAACGTTCATCGCGTGCCACAGATCTAGAGACCCTTTTTTTGACGCAGCTGGCTGTGCCGTCAAAAAAGGGTCTCTAGATCTGTGGCACGCGATGAACGTTTCGATCGTCCGCCATCTTGCGGGTAGTTAAGTTGAGCGATGGCAACGACTGCGCTTTTTTCAGCATTGGGAAAGGGTTGCGTCTCAAAGGGTTAAATGATTTCAAATTTTTGAACAAAAATGTTTGAAATCATTTAAAGAGTATTTTTCAGCAATACAAAATGAACAGTTCGCTGCTATTTTCAACAATTTCAATGCTTGGCTGTTATTTCAGTATTAAAAAATATAACGGTTTTTTCAGTTATCTGTTTTGCTTACTAATACATATCTTAGTAATTTTTTTTTTCTTTCCGACGAAAAATTTGACAAAGCCTCTTTTTAGTTTTTTTACTTGCATTTTTATTTAAATGCACTCCTTGAAAGATTCTCGATTAAATGAATAGTGTTTTAAAAATTTTTGAACAAAAATGTTTGAAATCATTTGAAGAGAGATATTTTTCAGCAATACTAAACGAAAAATTCTTACTATCGGTCAAAATTTTTTGGAAAACAATATTACAAAATGTTTGTACCCTAAAATATGTTCAAACTAAACAATGACAAAAAATTTAATGTTGTACAAACCTCTTTCTCAGATATTCGGAAGATCTAAACATTTTCATGTGTACTTGCACCATTAGAAGGATGAAATATGAATATTATTTTAAGAATATTTTTTAAAATATTTTTCTCGATGTTAAAATTTGAAGAGAATCATTGAAAATATTCCTTACTTTGTCTTTTTAAATAATGAAAAAAAGCTTACGAAGTTTGTGTATATTATGAAAGCCTTTATTTTATCCTAGGAATGGTTAAACAAAACTATGTTTGTCTTTTAGCACCTAAAAAATAATAAATTTTAGTAATTTTATTATCAAAAAGCAAAGTATTACCAACATATAAGGAGAAAATTATCCCATTTCATTGCTTTAATAGTATTTTTCCTATATTTCACTAACAAAATAACATATTATGAAATTTAAAAAAAAAACAACAACTCTGAACTACGTAGAGTGTGTTTGGTTGAAACTTCCATCAACGCCACTTATTAAAAATAACTAAAGCATCTACATATCTCTGGCATATTTGAAAATAGAATAATAATAATAATGAATTCTCCCCCCCCCCATCTTATGCTCATACGAGCTGTTGCATATGCATTACGACGCTTCTCTTGATATGCAACAGCGTGTCTCTCCAGCATCGACCTTTTGCGAACGTCTTCCATCCTCAAGGCCTTCGGAGTGTCGATCAATAAAGTCACCTTCTGAACACACACGGAGCCCACCTCAAGATGCCGAAAAGAATAAGCGAAAAGAGAAGAAGAAAGAGGAAGAAGAAAAAAACGAAGAAAGAATGGAAGAAACTCTCGCGCCAAATGGGCCTTTGCGCAATGGGATAACGGTGCACGCTTTAATGATAAAATTAAATAGATAAGGAGGGCGAAGAAAGAAAGATGAGGTCGTTACTTTGTTTAATCAGGAGAATGAGTGTAAAGTTTCGTTGCCAGTTTTGAAAATATAAAAAAAAAGAAAAGAAAAATGCAATTCAAAGGGTGTTGCCATTCTCTTTAAAAATGTTTAGACTTCGTATGAAATTAATCACATGTAATGATTAAAGCTACTCACACATAAAACTAATATTCATGTTTTCTCATAGTAGGCATGTCTTCAGAAAGAAATTAAATACGGATAGATATTAAATTTCACTCAAATGTAGGAATTTTTAATTAATATTTTGCCGACCGTTACATTTTAAACATTTATAAAGTAAAATATGATTATCTCGATGTTTATATTGTTTTTATACCGTCAGCGTTGTTCAAAAAATGTTTATTTGTCCATTGCGCGATCTATTTAATACAAAGTTACTAAAGAAAATTTTATTTACATCGAATTCTGCTCTTTGTTCTGTATTTCTCTTTGAAAACAAACTGCTGGTAGCGTCTATAATGAAAGAATAATTACAATAAATTATAGTCCTCCAACCAGAAAAGACACACTAATTTATTTTTCAAAAGTTTAAAAATAAAAAAAAAATTCAAAAATTCCATAGAATTACAAAAGTATTTTGTACAAAAGTGCAATCACATAAAATATTTCATTAAAATATCATCTGCGTAATCGAATTTCAACAAAGATACTTTGTATTCAAAGAAATGAGAAACAGTAAAATAATTTGATCAAGAAAAATGATTTAGTCACAACAATACAAATCAAATTTTACTTTAAAAAATCATTTAGAGTGAAATCAATTTAATGGAACGTAATTATTTAGTTAAGTTCATCTAATCCCTCAATAAATAGAGAGAACATATATATTTTTGTATTCATTGTGCTTTTTTTCTTCTTGTAATAAAGCACTTGGAGAAAAAAATTAAATGTAAATGGGAAATACTTGAATTATTGCACGGAATAAAATGTCGTATTACATTTTCCATAGAATTCTAGTACAGTTGTTTATTTTGTTCGATCACTTCATTATTCATGAAGTCATTTACATTTAAATAGTCTTTGAGGTTTAATTCGATGTTTGGAATGATGTTAGCGCTTATATGGTGCGTCAAGTATGCTAACTCGGTATATTAACAGTTGCGTTTCATGTCGAATTAATTCCCTGATCATAAATTCGACATACTATGTATCTCGACTAATGACTTACATGTAACTAATAATTTACTAAGAAACTAAAGCGCCTCAGAATAGATAGAATTTTGGTTCTCTAGAGTTGTAGCTGATTTCATTGTGATGTCTCTTCAATCAGAGTGTGAGTGTACCCACTCTGGGGCTATATTTTTTCTCTCTTGAGAATCGTCGTAAAACAACCAACCGCGAAATATGATAGCTCTGCTTTAAGTCAATCCTGAGCTTCACAAGCTGCCTCACGTCTCTTCATGCAACATATATACAACATACAAATTGAAAATCAGAAATCTTTTGATAAAACTCAGCTCTTGCTATTGTAATTTCTTTTTTACAATTGAAAGATTCAAAAGACGATATTTATCTGTAAGTTGGTGTCACTGGAGACAACTTGGTAAAACTTCGCAACATCAGAACTGTAGAATGTGTTGGTGGAGACTTTCAGATAACGATTAAGTTTCGCGAAAAAAAAATCCTTGACGATATAAAACTGAATAATGTGTTGTTAAAACCTTTTAAAAATAAATTTTGAAATTTTTCGAAAATGATGATTTTACCAAGAAAGTGTGAAGCATAAGAGATAAAAGCAGTAAAAGTTAAATTCTCTTAAAAATGGAAAATTGACACTGAATTAACTAATCAAATTACCTTATTCTAAAAGTTTTCTCCAATTATTTCTAGAGAAACTTCAGCAAGACTCCCATGTTGACTATTAAACAACTACTCACTGATAATGAAAGCCTCTACAATTCAACTCAACGTTATTCAATTCAAGGGACCATATTATTTAGCACGCTGTAACTCACTGGCGCCAAGAGAGAGCTTCTGATCTATGGTCGAGTGAGTGAACCTACAAAATATTCTGACTTTATGAGCCGTCACTATCAGCAAACACAATTTTATTATACCCAGGCCGTGGTAGCGACTTGTAATCAGAAGGTTGCGGGCTCAATTCTAACATACCACTGAAGACCGCCTTGTAGATACGTTATACGGTCACGTTAAATCAGTTGTTCCGAAAGTCTTCTTGGCAGCAGTTTCCGAGGGATACCAATATTCAGGAATCTGGCCTCTTCTGATGAGGATCCAAACTGTGGCAGGAAACTCCTGGAAGGACGGATGTAGTTCTAAACCACACACTCAGGTACGTGAGCTGTCTTTTCCTGGTAAACAAACTTTATTGCACCCTCTCCTCTCCTGAACTAAATCCTGGTTGGCAACTGGGTGCAATGCAAAACATCATACACCGAAATATTCTACTCTCATAGATGCAATAGTTTTAAATCTCTGCACAAGACTAGGGGTATAATACGAATGCTTGTAAATATAATAAGCATTTTTGAAGAAAATTTGAACAGAATTACTTTAAAAAGTGCGAGAATGTGTGAATTAAATTTGAAAAATTTTCAGTTATTTGTTAAATATTCATTCATGAATTTTAAAATCATAATTAATTTTTATGTGTAATGAGTAAATATCTTTGATTATGCCGACAAGAATGTAAGGGCTTAAATTATTGAGATAAATTTAAGCTTATTATCAATTATTGTTGTTTATAGAACTTACATATATGTAAACTGTTTATAAAATCTGTGGTATTCACTAATTATGTAATAGTGAGTCTAAAGCAAATTCCTAGTATAACATATAGAATTCTTAGTTTTTCCCCTCTGTACAATATAAGAACGAAAATATATAGCGAGTCATTAAACAAAAACTGCGCTTAAAATACTAATATCTGGGACTAACAGACCATTTCTGGAAAATATATGAATATTTATTATAAAAGAATTTTCCTGATCTGCACATAGATTCTCAAATTTCTTATGCACAATAATTGTGCCAGGCAAGAAACAATAAGGGGCATTGAAAGAAATGGTGTGTGATTATAATAGAAGGCGTGTGAATGCAGTGGAATTTATCAAAAGCATCTATTCATTGGCAATCGCGCAAATGCAAAACTAGGTTTGTCTCGTCTTACAATAGGCAACATAATCAATCCCTTGGATTTGAGTCAGACTTGGTCCCCTTCAATGCCGAGTCTTGGCATTTATTTTGGTTTCATTGCGTTGACTATAAAAATTCTATTGAAATGACTGAATTTCAGCTCTCGTTTTATAAGGTTTGTTTCTTAAATCAGTAAACTGGCAACATCCCACGTAGCAGCAACGAAATAGAATAACCCGTTTCGCTTAACTGGAAGAGCTCAGTCGAAATTATTTTCGGAAGTTCACGGTCTTTTGCATAATATATGAGTTGCTATATTTCGCCACAACTCGCCACTTTTTCGTCAGCCACCTGAGCGTAATCTTACGGTTCACCGTAAGATCTATTTCCTGAAGGAAGTAAAAAAAAAAAAAAAAAAAAAAAAAAGAACTAAACACTTTTCAAAAACTCAAATCTTCTCTTCAAAACTTTCAAGGTAGGAATATTCAAATACCTTGACACTTTGTCGACGGGGGTAGGAAAAAAAAGGGGGGGGTTTCACACCGCAAATCCCTCTCCAAATACTCCTAATTCCTCCTCTTAAGTCGCAAAACAATGCGCTGAGACCACATCCACCTTATTTACATAATATAGATATATATTTACACCACATGCATATATATCCTGCGCGCAACATTCTCGCTGGTATGTTAACGACTGCTCCGATATTTAAAGCCTGAGCGAGACGTCAGTTGGAAATTACATCATCTGAAAGGTTAGGGGCCTGGCCATTTTTCATCTTACATCTTCGCAGAACACCCCCCCCCTTTTTCTCCTCCATGCCCCCCACCCCCATCTTCCTCATCAAGGTTGCGTGGTGTGAGGGGGGGGGGAGTTAAAATTCAGAGGAAGAAAGCGTGTGTTGGGAGAAGGGGGGGGGGGCAGGCATCGTCAGTCGCTGCGGCATTCAAATATATATAGGCGAGCAATTTATTATTCATGCTTGGCATAGCGCGGCGTACGGCGTGGTGTCAGTCTTGCCGGAGTAAACTTGATATATGATTTGCATGCGGGGGCAGACCTTAAGCCGATGGGCCATGCGCTGATATTCTACACCCGATCTTCCTCACCCACCTACCAACCCCCCCACCACCGCCCAGCTTCCAAGCGATTTCAATTTGCGCCCGCGTATGAAAGGGGTTCGAGAAGGGGGGAGGGGGGGATATTTTAAAGTTTGCTTTGGCGAGTAAATTTAATACGATCGATGTGTGTATGGGGGAGGGGGGAGGTAGCATATCGCGGAGATCGTACGTTATAGTTTAATTGCGCCCCCTTTGCTCCCCCCCTTCCTTCCACAGTACAATATTGATGGAGTTGGTCCGACCACAATGTTGGGGGGTTTTAATGGGCTCGCGTTGTTGGTGTAAAGGATAATTGGAAGAGAATTGCACATTAATGACGCTCGCGTTTCGGATCTGGCCTGTGTTTAAGAACAATGCCTTGTTTGAGGTGACTTTCGGAAACTGTTTGAGCGACGAGTGCCAAAAAGTTTGGTTCTTTCTGTTTTTCTATATCAACGATTTCTGAGACAAAGTTGGAAAAGCGTGTTTATGACGTGCGTCGGTTTGTCTGTCTGTGCTCTAACTATCGAAAACATGAATCGACTGCCAAGAAATTTAAGCATGCTATTCCTGTGTACCATTCTATGCATACCACATTGAATTAAACGTGAATATCACGGTCAGTTTTTCTTTTTACCGGGACACCCGAAAGTATTCCAATGCATTTGTCACAGGTTTATGTGGAATACGGAGACATTTATCTCAAACAGGATAAGGCTGTATAGATCGGTCATTTCAAAAGAGTAAATCGGGATTTTTTTCCAAGCGCAGGCAAATACAGGTTTTATTATATTATTTATATGAATTTTAATTAAAAAAATCTTGTGTACTTTGAAACCCAGTCACTGTAACAAACCCAAGAAAATCCTTTAAAATTCACGTATGTGTGTGTTGTACAGTTTTTACTGATTTTTGAAAAGTTCTAGTATAAGGTAGCAATGCATGAATCGACCGTTTTTAAAAAGAATGATTGATTCATCAATCTGTAAAGTTTAAAAAAGTATGCTTTCCATTGAAAATAGTATAAGTAGCATTGAAGCAACATTTTGTGAGCTTCATTTGAAAAGGATAAATGTATTTATTTATTGTAAGTTTGCGTAAAGTGGCGCATGTCACTTTACAAAAAAAAAAAAAAAAAAAAAAGCTATTTCATTATGGTTTTACATACATTTATGATATGAGTTATATTACATTGCATTATCCCATTGTATAATTCACTGTATAGCATATTTTTTCTTTAAAAATGTTTTGCAAGAGTATAAATCCAAGTATATGTTATTAGTATTTATTATTTATATTTAATTTTTAATTTTTTTCAATCTCTTGCTGCCAGAGCTATAAAAAAACATAATCTGAAAAAAAAGCACAACTGCTGTGCACTTCCAACAAATCTTTGCGAAATGTATAACTCTTTTTTATAGAAACTAGAAATACCCTAGAAGAATGTTAGAACGAAAGAAAATAGTAACAATAAAGCAATGTGATTTTTTCCAAAACAAATACGCCTTCTAGGACATATTGCCTCATCTATAGTTCTAGTAAATTCATGTTACTGACATACTGAATATAAGTTTTTAAACCTTCAAAACTTCATTTTACTGAAACTTTTGTTGATTTAAAGTTCCTTTAAAGTGAATAGTTTTTTTTTTCAGATTCATTTTTATCTTTAAATCGAAATTTTTACTCGTTAACTTAAAAAAATACATAAAAGGGAGGTTTGTTCCAACAAGACTTTAATGTAATAACGAAGAAAAGTTGATGCTTCAGTGCACGCACATTAATTATCTATTCTTACAAAATAAGTCTGTTTGTTATCATGGAAAAATATGAAAAATAAGACTGTTTTAAAATCTATTTTGTATATATAACAAAAAAATTCACAATGCCTAAAGCTTTCTTTTAAAAATTCTTCAAATGGTAATTTTTTAATGGCTGAAACTAAATATGCTTGTCTAAGTGCTTTTAACAATATTATTCACTATAAAGGCTTATTTCTAGTGTATGCATCACAGATTAAATTTAAGTCTCCTTCTTCCCAAAAGAAAATAATTTCTTTACATAATTTTTTAAAATGCTGCACACAGACAAACGAAAACGTACATTCCATTTACCATCTGCACTACCAAAATTAAAAAACGATTTGCCGAACCAAACTCGAATTCAATTATTCGAACTACTTTTCCTTTTCTTCATAAATGTTTTGCACATGTTTATTATTCCAAGTTTTACATCATTCCGTGCCAGAAAGAGGGAAGAAAAATTTTGTTTTTGTTTGTCACTTAAATGTTTCACACTTCCCCATAGCTAGGAAAGCATTATGATCCAATTCATTTTTTAAATCCCCCCTCCATTTGTTTTGCCCTTCCCATTTTTTTATTTTTTTTCATTTCTCTTGCCGCCTTTTATCCGTTCACGCTCTGTTCCTTGCTTTCTCTTTTCTTCCATTTCCATCTTCAAAACTACAGAAAGATAATCCTTTGATAACACTAATAATATTAATGGACGAAGAAAGTAAACAAACAAAATGTGTAAAACAGAAAACAAAAAGTAAAGAAAATTTATATAACATAACAGCAGCGCTAGAGTAAATAAAATAGATGCTTTTTATTCTCTCTCGTTTGCTGTATCTCTCTCCTCTAGCACTAAACGATAGAAAACTATATCGATTTTTTGTTTTTTCATCGATTTAGTTGATGCGGGTTTTTTCTTCCTCTCGCCTGTTGTTTCCACAAAAGCTTTCAAAAATATTTTTAATGCCTCGTCACACCCGCGCAGAGTACCAGAAATAATAAATAAAAAATAAAAAAGTTTTTTTTAACGCTAAGAGATGAGAGTCCACAAGTTTTCATTGGGTTAAAAAAAAATTTCTTTACAGCCTACAGCATCCACCCCCGTTTTCACATTTTGCTTTGCCATTATTAAAGAAATTGCGGCACAGAGAAAAGATGGCGCAGAGTAATTTTATTTTATTTTTTACATCATACATTTTTTTTTCCTCCAATAAAAAGTATACGTCAAATAGAGTGAAATGACGGCCTTTCAATAGTGGGGATACGTCAGAGAAATTTGTCGTAGGATTGTTCAATAACCACTTTTCGTGTCAAGGTGCCGTTATTCATCATGGGCGAAAATGATACTCCTGCCTTTCTATATGGAACGTGGATGCGAAGGGGGTGAGATGAAAAGTCTCCATGCGAAAAATACGCCTTAAGAAACATACGGAGAGTTCTCCATCCTTACCTATTTTATGAACGCTCTTTTATTTATTTTCTTCGTGTAGATTCTCTCTCTCTTTTTTCCCCGTACTTTAATTGTCATGAGGTAAATTTAATAATACTGTGAATTTATTAACGTTTTCTTCGTACATTGTATTTTAATATGAAACATGGTGTACGCTTGAAAATGTTTTCATTATTTTCATAAACTATAATGGAAACTTTAACTGAGAAAGCAAAGCGTTTGAACGTTGATTCCCCCTTATCCTCCAAGCCACTCTACCTTTAGGCCCGAGTTCCAAGTTAAATAATTCTATTTAATGAAAGACGCATTCATTCGATAGTACTGTTGTGATATAATTCGCAGTATTGTTCTTGCGTTCGTAAACTCATCACCCATGCCACCAGTGTTCGTGCAAAAACTGAAACAGGTGTGACAGGTGGTCCTAGTTTCTTTCAAGAACGACTTCAGTTTATTCAGTTTGACTGCCTGGGTGATGCGTTTGTTTAGCATTACACCTCGGTAGAACTGTACCACAAACTATCGAAAACTGAATCAAATGGCTCCTGTCTCAGTTGATTAGGTTTTACAATTAGTTGCACTTAGTTGACTTTAATAACGATGATCAACCGGTTCAGGTATAAAAGCTCAGAGCTTAAGAAGCCTTAAAACTAAACTAGTAGCACGATTGACACTGGTTGAGGCGTTTACAAATGCACTATGTGAATTCACTAAACTTTCGGTAAAATTAAAAACCCTCGGAACACGTTTACGTTTTTTATATTTTTTCAAGGTAAAATTAAATATGAAATATTGAAAATGTTTTGCGCTCTTCAATTCTGAAGTCCTTTTTTGTGCTGTTAATAGAAAAAAGTTTAGCAGCTATTTATTTAAAACCCAGTTTCACTTGAAAAGACATCCTTAGGATATCTCTCATTCCAGGTCCATATACCACGCGTCAATAACCGGCTGGGAAAAGAAACAGAATATACAGCTTTAAGTTACAGTAACTTTCACTACACTTTTTTTAAAGTAAGTATTCGGAATTAAATTACAATATCGAAAACATACTGGGCCCCTCAATTTTGTTGTCATCTTTCAGTGACAGTAGATCTGTGTAATCGAGTATCTCGGATTCCTTTATCAAAAATTGTGAAGCAATTTGGTTCATAGCGTAATTTGAAAATATAGGCACAATTTCACAAACTTTGTCAAAAGAATCTGCTTTTATATTACTCAGTTTTTTTTTTTTTGTATTTTTGACTAATTGCAACCAAATTTTTCGTTTACAGGTTGAGGTTTAATTACACAAGATCCAAAGAATAAGCTGCATTAAATGGCATGTAAATCAAAGTTTCGTCTAAACTAAAAGCGCTTTTATGAATATATCAAAGTTGGTAAATATTTCTTAGTGTCTACTAGAGGATAATCGTGCTATGATAAGTAACAAAAGATTACATATTGCATTCCTATCAAACATATTAACAGTTAAAACATGCTCCTTACCTATTATTATTTGACTATATTAAACTTAGCAATATCCACTACAAGGCTTTTTTTTTTTTGTATTTGTCCAAATATCTTTAAAATGTCTTAAACATCTTTAATGCACACACCTATAAAACAAAAGGGTGGAAAAATTAGTCTTAAATGGTATAATTATCAAAATACAAAATAATTATTCAACTATATATAATAAATATAACATTTAACTGAAAATTAAGTACTAACATATTTAATTTAACATAAAATGTTATAAAACATTTAATCAATTAATTTTGAAGTCGATGTAATTTATTGACTTGAAAATGCATAAAATTCTTTTAAATTTCAGTTTAAAAAATTTTGAATATGCATATCCCTTAATTTACTCGAATACTTTTTGACAACTTTTTACACAACGAAATTAAAACGTAATATTCTTAATATATTACTATTCTCTCTATTGTAAAATAACTTACTGAAAAATGAAGAAGCTATATTATATTGTATGATCATGTTATAGTATTTTATTCTTTAAAAACTGACATCTGGAGAAATTTATTATGTAAGTTTTTCTTTTTTTGCTTAATTATTTATAGTGATACTTCTTTAATCTGTTCTAAATTATTTTTTTAATCATATCTTTCGTAGAATTCTAATTAGTTTTGTTAGAGAATTTCAGCCAAATATTATATATATATATATATATATATTATATATATATTAAAGAATATTAAAAAATACTCATTTAATTAACATTTATTTATTAAGAGGAAATTTCAGGTTGCGCGCTTTTGATTGAAACACTGTACATCTAAATGTTTGAATATTCGAAGAGGGAGATAGTTTTAGTGGAGCTAAGGTCATGGATGTGATCTGTGAACACAGAGAAATGTTAAATACTAATTCGATGGGACGGAGACTGGCTTGTCAGGCAAAGTGATAGATGAAACCGTGGAAAGAGGGGGGGGGGGGGGAGGAAGCGTGCAAAATTGAAATAGAGCCCTTCTTTGCACTTAATTTGCATGAAGTGGCAATAAATGTGTTAATGAACATTCGATTACAGTTGAAGCCCCTCAAGAACAACTAAAAAAAAAACAAACTGGAAAATTCGGAGTGCTGAAAAAAATTGGAAGTGCCAAATGAATTTTAGAATGATTTAGCAAAGGACTGATATTCGAGCTCGTTAGACTTATTATTAGCTCAAAACAAAACTGTGAAACTTTTAAATTTTCAAGCTCAGTAAGTGTAAACTATGCTTTAGGAATTTTGAAGGCATGAAAACTGGAAGTTTTTCCGCTAATTTTTAGAGCTGTTTTACTGTTTTAAATTCTGCTAAGCATGAACGTAAAAAAGAAAAACATCCATAAATTTTATTTATGGATATTTTTTTTATTTTATTTTGTTTTATCGGTTTATTTTATTTTTTATTTATTTTTTGCGTGTATGTAAATCAATAAATTTTTCATAGAATGTGAATAAATAGAAACTATTTTGAACTGTTCGTTCTAAATTGCGAAAGTATTCTATATTTACGAATCCACTAAACACACACGGTTTAAGATTGGGTATTGCTCATTTTAAATACCACGAAGAGACCGTTGTTATAGTAACTGAAACATTTATATGAATGAAAAGGAATGTTTAATCTTTATAATGGGCCAGTCTCAAATATTTGAGTTCATATTCCTTGCATTCAACAAATTTAAATAGTTTTGCTTTTGTTTTTAATAAACAGATGAACATTGACATACTAACACTTATAAAACTTTAACAAGGAGTACAGTGAACTAATATTCGTGCAATAATAATACCTTTTTTTTTGCATCAAGGAAAGATGTACTGGGTAATAGATTGGTCATAATCAGTGTGCTACGGATAAAATGATATCTGTAAACAAACATAGATTTGTCTATTTAACTTCATTTACTTTTTTCATATGATGCCTGGTAACAGAGATGACATTTGTCATCTTTTTAAACCAAAAATTAATTTATTACTATTACTTGTTTTAGGTTTCACAATCTGAAAAGAGTAAGAGACTTTTTAAATTTTTGCTAAATGAAAGAGTTTCTGACCAAAAACAGATAAATTATCTAGAAAAACTCCGCAAAACACGTAAAATCACGACCTATCTTTAACACATACCGAAAGCGGAAGGTGCAACAGGTACAGATAAAGACACTAAATAATTTAATTTCACTCATATAAAACTATTTACGTTTCGAATGTAACGATAGTTCTCTCTTCATCAACTGTAAAATATTCACCAACATACACAAAAGCAAATATTATAATAAGTAACTGCTTTCGCGTAGGTTCGAAATTTACAGTTCCCGATAAGGATGATAACCTCTGTGCCTCTAAAAACGCATACAGTTTTATTTTACATTTATATATACTTTATACAAAGCTTTTCTAATTTAATAAAATTGCTCATACATCTTTATGTTGTAAAAAAAGAGCAATAATGAATATAAAGAGTTAAAAGACTTTTTTAAGTTATCGTACGTGATAGATCAGTTTTTATTTATTTATTTATATTTATTTTTTTATGATCTACAATATTTGGGCAGTACATATTATAGAAGCTTTCATCGATATAAATAAAGATGAAATAAATTGCAGAGGTTAACAGGTGAGGGCAAATGAGTAAGTAAATAAGTTGTCTGAATTGCTTTTTAGGAACTGTTAATTCTAAATTTCAAAGAGCTTTATTTTTAAGTTCGTTATATATGTATGCATATGCAATTTTTTTAGCATTATTATTTTAAGGAATCCACACATATATATCAAATATTACATAAAACATAGTAGAGAGTAATAATTATTAAAATACACTTAAAAAGTTGTACATTTTTAGCATATAAAACTCTTATGTCTTTGATTACATATATGAATAATATTTCAACAAAGTATTAATGCATGAAATTACACTTTTGTCTACATCAAAAATTGATCACAACGCTGAGCAATACATTAAAATGAAGCTGAGACTGTACTTAACGGGTAATTTGCACTGGTACTGTGCCTGTATAATATTACAGAAAAACTATCACACGAGAAATTTATTTCAAGGGTTGTTATCTCCATATACGGTATGCATGACAATTTTTAAATAATAGTAACTGATGCAATTAGTATTCTCTGAGTAAGAATGAGCACGGACAAACTGGTAGCAGGGTTTTTGTTAAATTTGGCGAGGAAAAGTTTTCTCTCAAACTTAGATGTACAGATTACTTCTCCTTTTTCAGCTCTGAATTTATCACAATTGATGTGGCTTTGGGCTGCATTTTAAAAAGATATTTAACTTGGGAGATCCAGATCCCCTTACAGACAACCGTTGTGTAATCCAATATTTAGATAACTGGAGGAGTATTGAGGACCTAAAAGGAATCAAAGTCATTGAAAAACTCAAGAAGCTGTCCAACTCTTCAGTCCTCTATCTCCAATGAATACCATCACATGTAAATCTAAAATATAATGATATTGCTGACAGACTAGCAAAGTAAGATTCGTCCATGCCTCATATTTATGCTGAACCTTTGTCCTATCTTGAACTGTACACGAGTAAAAGGCTTTAATTAAGACTTCAGGGATGAAGTGTTAATTAAAGTATTACGTTACATTCTTGGTATCTTAGTACAGATCCCGTTACTGCAATCGGTTTCAAAAATGAGAGGAAGGATCAAACTGCCCCGTCTCGCTTGACTTCTGGACATTTAAAGACCCATGTAAGACCATTTTAATTCCATGAGAAAATTTTTCATATTTTCTCATGAAACAAAAACTTTTCCAACTTGCACCAAGTGTAATATCCATGAGGCTACTGTGGAACATCTGCTTAGTTGAATTGACTTGGTGCGTGAAGATCTGCGGAGGAGTCCTATTTGATGTTAGAGATCATGAAGGCGAACAGTCTTATATATCTGATTTGATCCAGATCTGAGAGATTAGAAAGAAGAAGAAGTATTCGTTAAATACACTTTTGTTCGTATAATTTTGCAAAAACTGTAGAAGTTCAAAGATACAGGGAATTTGTTTATGTGAAAACAAACTTCAATTTACAGTCAATAATTTCTGAATTTCTGCTGAGAACTCATGCATCAGATATAATGCATGAGCAATTCAATCGATGAGTACAGATACCACTTCAGTCACAAAAAGGAAATTTTTCAGGAGAGAGAAAGAACTTCATAACTCCTCCAAATTTTCAAATATTTAAACTACTTTTTCTCCTCTGTCATAACATGCATTTATGTTTCTATCGTGCAAATATTACCTAATTTCGACATCCATTAGGCTCAGGAAAATTTAAAATTTGATTCGGACTTATGCTGTTTCTGCACTCAACTAGTTTTTAGTCAGCTGAAAACTTGAAAAAAGGTAATCATTCAAATCAAATCAAATCACCATTTATTGTCTAACCATATTTATAGTATACAAAAGTCAAGAACATGAATTTAGGAGAAAAAAAAGTGCTTTGCTTGCAGAAAATTATGAAGATGAAAATCTAACATTGAAGCTGCAATAACTATTTTTTAGAAAACCACCCCTAGGGCGGGTCAGGTGGCCAATAATAGTGTTAAAATAGATCATTCTTGACCATTGATTCATTGTCGTGTGTCAACTATTGATCATTGTCGCCCATCGTTCGAAAAAGAAGCCCCGTATCTACGAAACTACTCAACAGACTAACGTCGTTCTTTCCTTCAACACGCATCTTGCCTCTAAGCTTATTTTCATCGAAAACGATTTTTCGCATTTTTGTGACTGAAGTGGTTTCTCCACTCACCGATTCAATTATTACACGCATTTGGAAAATGTTTTTAAACATTTTCCAAGACATTGCATAGATAAATAGACAAACTCTATATTACACTCGGTCAAATACTTTAATACAGCGATAAAATAAAATGTATCTGCTTCTTCTATTTAAGAAAAACAAATTTCTCTAAGTACATTTAATTTCCCAAGAGCTATGCAAGGTATAGCCCAACAGTACATCTCTGACTTATCTCAGGAAATCGCACATGTGAAGTCCTACAAAAATACGTGAAGTAATTAACATTCACGGAATAAAACACCTCATTTGATAATGTTTTATTAAGCGATCCTTCTCCTCCGAAATGACATTCGCAAAATCATATTTACATATGTTTGTTTCCCCCTAAGGCCGCGATTTTATCGAGTTCTTGTCTCGCTTGATATGATAGGAAGGCGTAAACAAATTCGGATTTATATTCCGATACTGTCAAAGCCATGTTTCCAGGCAGCATCGAGCTGATTGCTGGTGTATTTTAATGTTCAACTCGACACTTTATAGACAAAGTAGAAAATTCAGAACAAGTTTTAATCATTTGCATTTAATTAAAGTTTCGAAATTCAGCGTTCGTTTAAAATTTTGAAAGAATGTATGTTGTTGCATTATCCTGTTGAAAACGTTCTGCAAAATGTAAATTCAAACTGAAATGACAAAGTGATGGAAGTCAGTTTATAATTAACGTTATCGTTCGGTTTTAATTAAAACTTTCGAAAGGTGGTGTTTTTATTTTACATAAAATTTTGCAGTACCTCCATCTTCAGAATTACCCCCCGCCCTTTAATTAATAATAGCATGACTATTTCTGTTACTAATATTAGTATATGTTCATGTCAAAAAATACATTTTAAATGCCGAATAACTCTCATTGTCTGAGTATGTGCGTTAGCATTAGAGGAAAAGAAATATATTTGTGTCTCACTACGGTGAGTTAATGTGCACGTAAGTTTGCATGCGTATGTGTACTTTGTGCAGTGCGATAAAGGAAAAAACTATCAACATATGTGTGCAAGCGGATATGTGTGAATGAGTACTGATGTATCAGGATCACGTTTTTATTGCAAGCTATTTCTTAACTCACAAAGTACTTTGAATTGCTAAGTTGAAAAGATTTAAGGAAGCTTGAAAACTTTGCAATACACAATATTAATTAATATCGCGGGCTCCGTCTAATTTTTTCAATCTGTAACTTAAATAAATAAAACGTACCTTTAATATAAGTTTCTCATAGAAAAATTTCGCCTGGTGTGATTTTCAACTCTCTTGGCATTTTCTACCAAGAATTACGAATTCTAAGGCTTTTTATAAAAATCACTCTATCATAAGTATACTTACACAGTATTTTCAAATCTTGGCAAGAATATAAAAGAATGAATGAATTATGCATATTGTAACCAAAAATTCCACAATGGGTGTGTATTTTAACACACCCATTATTCGTCTATTTTAAGTCGAATAAGCTTGAAAAATCAAAAATGACACTTTATTCGATGAAGCGAATTACTATATCTCATAACAAATACAGCATTTTTAATACATGCCACAGCAGATCATTAAAATATTACAGCAATAACACTATTCAAACGGCATTAACAATCGTATCGCATTGCTCTCAATATCAGCAGTCTATCACACTTACTAGCTCGACAGTAAAAGTGACTCCTTTATTTATAGATTTCCAAGCGAATGTGACATAATTTTTTTAGATTTCTACAGTATCTTCCTTCCAAAGGTACAGCCAAAATTCTACAAGAACTTTCTTTTTGTTGCCAAAGTCAAGGTGTCACATACTCATTTCACTTGCAACAATGCCTGTACAACTCACTTTCCCGCAACACACATTGACAAGGCAAAACAACATTACAGTTTTGTAACGATATTTATTTTATAAGAATTGAACTCTGATGTGTACATAAAATCTTAAAGAATTTCAGACTGTTTTTTATTTCTACTTTCTTTAACTTATTTCGTTTCTCTTGTTTCATAAATGGTGAATTTTTCTTAACGTCTTGTACTATTCAGATATTCTTACATTCAAGTCATAGTGAAGTGAAATTTGCTGTTAGGTAAATCCTCCTTCATTTTGTTGGGTTGACTTTAGATATATTAAAATACTGCACAAAACTTTTTACAATGCTCGAACTTTGTCAAAATATTTAAATTAATATACTGTCAAACATCACTGTTAAATATTGTGAGTTATATAATCTCTCTCTCTCTCTCTCGGTCAGCTAACTCCCCTGTCCTGTTTATGTAATAATAGAAGGCTCAATCATGTCCTGAATTTACTGAAGCTATTATTTTATCATTATACCAGCTGCCCCAATATGCCCCAATTTTTGAAGTTCTCATGTGTATTTTCTTTTCTCTCGTTTCTATGCTAAATTTGCGAAAAGTACAGGGTGCCCGAGAGTTCTTAGAAACTTTACAAATTAAAATTTTAAAAAATAAGTACGAACCGGGTATTTGAATTATGCCTGACTTACAAAAATGCTAGATTTAAGCTTCTTGTAATATCGTACAAAAGAATCTAATAGATGGCGCTAAGTGTCAAGGACTTTGACAAGAGATTCAAAAGAACTCAATAAACATGACGACTGTGGCGAAGATTGGACAGCAATGATTTTTCAACAGGATAGCGCACCTCCACATTGATCAACGTCTGTGCGCCATTGCCACAATCAACGATTCGAAAACAGGTGAATGGGTCGCTGTGATCCAATTCAACGGCATCCTCGATCACCAGATTTAACCACCTTAGATTTTTTCATGCGGAGTTACGTCAAAAATATTATTTACAGGACTGCATATCCTAGTATGGAGGCACAGCTGCTAGTCATTCCATAACTCCTCTGTGGCTTTCAAATATTTGGAGTACAATCCACTATCGTTCACATGTTCTGTAAGTCATTAAATGATCTCGTTGAAATCTGTTAATTGTGTTATGCATGCAATTACTTAGCCAATAAATCTTAATGTTACTGTGTTTAGATTTTTTTTTTTAAATTTTATAAAGTGTCCAACAATTCTAAGGCACCCTGTATAGTTGTTGCTCCACACCTTAAAGAAAATATTCAACTGTTCAAAATTTTAGCAAACTCACTACATATATAAAAGCAGCGATGCGTACTCATGAAGTTACCACCTATGCTTTAAGCAGGTTTTAAATGACGTAGTGTCCATAAAAGACGATTTTAAATGTTTATCTAAATACCTTAAACGACTCTGCTATTTCCTGAGTCGCAACAAAATCAATTATTTTAACGCCAGGAATAATAACAAATCCGAAAATATTCTTTTCAACAAAAGATGGCTAACCAATTTGCATTAAATAAGCATTTTCAAAAATAATTCGTCTCCAATTTTATCAAAACATTTCTATCTCTCTCTCTGATTCCCATCTCGGGAATATCTAAATTAAAATTCATTAACTTCGCGGCTACCCTGCCTGTAACAATCCCTTTTAGAATGCTGGGCGAAGGGTAAACAAAAGGGACGAATATTGGCAAAAGCTTCGACAGTTTCTGTGCAGGGATTCTCCCCGCAGTCTGGAAATTCGAGCTCGGTGAAGATTTTCTCCTTCTTAGCGGGAAAAGAGAAACAAGCGGGTGTGATGGGAAAATCCCTTTGAGGTAAAATTAATTTCCCAGTGGATTTCGCACAAAATAAAATCTATATCTGCGTTAATGTGATTCCCAGTTTGTTTAAAATTTTTCGATAAAATAATAGATACATTGATGGTTAAAACATATTTACGTATATACATTAACTCTTCCAGTAGCGGATCCAGAATTTTTTTGGGAGGGGCTAAATTTTGAAAAAGCTTATTTCACCGAAACAAAATGTAGAATAAAGCAAAATTTTACTCAAAAGTAATGTAAAACTTTTTGGAAGGGGCTAAGTTATAAAAAAAGATCATTTTATTTATTTAAAGTGTATAACAAATCAGAATGTTACCCTTTAGCAATCTCTTTTTGGGGGGAGGGCTGAAGCCCCCTAGCCCCTCCCCTGGATCCGCTACTGAACTCTTCTAATCATGCTGAGAAAAGAAAAATACTATATATATATATATATATATATATATATATATATATATATATATATATATATATTTATATATATGCTTTAAGGTGACCAAAAAAAAAGAAGAAAAGAAAATTGGTCGTATTTTTTTCTCAATCTGTTCAGATATGTATACATGAATACGCATTAGAACCCCATAAAAAGTCTTCTGTCCAAGGCACCTCCCGTAGGAAGATTACACTTCTGTAGGCATGCAATGGTACAAAACAAACTTATATTTATACAATTAAATAGCGATTTTTTTTTTTAAATATGGTAAATTCTACCCTTAAATTTAGAGACACATTAAAAACATTCTAGAAGGAAACTTAGTTTATGAAAACTCTTTTAAAAAGTTTGCTATGTGAAATTTCAACATGGAGTGTAGATACTAAAACCAAAACAATATTGAAAGTGTTAATCAATGATTAATAGATCATAAATACTCTGTAGTTTCAATTTTTATGAGTTTAAGGAATTTGTTTTGTAAGAACTGCTCTAGTCGAGAAATTAAGGACGATAATATTTTAATCAGAGCTTAAAACAAGCTATTTTAAGATCGTTGTGTTGAACTTATCAAACAAATGTTATTAGATTTGCAATTAGATTGCAATTAGATTTGCTTAAAAAATAGATTCAGTGATCCATTCACAGTACACTGTTTCCATAACTTTAAATTAAAATATGAGGAAATAGCGGGTGGCTATAATTGAACTTCCCCTATAAACAGCATTCTACAGCTGAAACTGGTAAGCCGATTGCCACCCAATTTGGCTTGTGGACTGTACACGAGAAGTTCTCTAGGAAGATTTTTTTAAAGTTTAGTTCCAAAAATGACCACTAGGTGGCACTTTGCACTTCGAATTGAGCTCTAAAAATGACCCAAATAAGTCAATAAATGTTCAAAAATTATAGAATAAATGTTGAAATTGCTTGTACATTTCTATAAGCCATTTACTTTCTTAGATTTCCTATTTCTTCATGCAAAGCGCCAGCTAGTGGATACTTTTTGAACTATTTTTTTTTCTAAAATTCCTTAAGCGCATCTCGTGTATAGTCTAAATACCAAATTTAGTTACAACCCGTTCACCCGTTTTAGCTGTAGAACTCTGTTTATAGGGGAAGTTTAATTATAACCACCCGGTAAAAAAGTACATTGCCAGCAGTAAATGAGAAAACTTTTGAAATATCTTCCCACTACCTCTTTACTTGAATGGCTGATCTATACAAAATTCTGATTTTCAACTTTATTATTTTTCAACTTTAAAGTTGGAAAGTACATTTAGCACTGTTTTTCTCTTAGTCCTATATGATTTTTATGCAAATTCATTATTTTTTCAAAATCTTAATATTGCCTGAAACCAGTAGCTTATTCAGAATCTGCCCCCTTTATTTCCATTTATGAATCCGAACACAGGTTTCATGCGTTCGCTTCCATCGTTACAAAGGACATCCGTGCTTGAAAGCAACGCTGCGTGGAGAACATAATCTTTGTCGTTACTCTTTTTTTTTTTTTAAACGATAGAGGTGAACAGGTTTAGCAGAGTTCAACTGGATGTTAAACTTAGGTATGAGTGCGATGCGAGATGAGACATAGTTTTAACAGCTGTTTTGCGAGGCGAGACAGGCCTATTTTTCCGTCTCTCATCTATCCCTAGTTAAACATCATATATAACCCCCCCCCCTCCGATGATCCCATGTAGTCAACTGCATTAACTCATTTTAGATGAACAATTTTTAAATTTGGAATTTTTCTAAAGGCAAGATTATTTCCAGGGTTCCATTTTCACAAAAGAGGAAAACAAATCAAACATCAGATTTAAATTTAAATCACTTTAATGTACCTACAAAAGAATATTTACTAATCCGTCAATAAACAAACCAGTAAATCTTCATAGTCAACTTTGAGGTGGGGGGGGGGGGGGAATATAAAATTATAAAATACATTTGGATTAAAAAAGCATTTTCGATATATATGTATGTTCCGGCAATAAATTTAGCCTCGTAACATGCCAGGCGCGCCGTGTAATCAACGGCATATTTTCCTTTTACTTCATTCTCCTGGAGATTACTTCTGGAGAGTGAAAATGGCGTCTCCTTATTTGTTTTCATAATGAGAATTTCTCCTTGCTCCAGAAATCATTTTTCTTTTTTTTCCCCAGCAAACGTTGCGAAGAAACGGATAGCCCCAGCAACGCCTAGTCACGGCGCAAACAATATTGCGGAAAAAGAAGAAGCAAAAATTCTTACGCGGAGGAAAAATTTAATTTAAAAATATCTCTCGTGTTCTGAAAGAAAAATATATAGCACGAGAGTGTCCCCGGGATCACATTCCTTAAATTTCCGAAAATGAATATTTTAAATGGGGGAGGAAAAAGATTTTTATTTCTACGCGCCTTTCATTATGGTAGATTAATTATTAATGAATATAAAGTTTTACTTGAATAACTCTTGTGTGTCTCAGCCCTTAATTTTCCTTATAACTTCGTGCAATGGGTTCACATTAGCGGGAGAACAAGGTGAAAAATGCTTTAATTAGCTTCGCATTATAACTATATTATTCTTTATTTTCACGATGGAGGTATTAAAGTAGATTTTTCTCTTAATTCCATGCCATAAATTAACGAAAGTTTTTAAATCGTGGGGTTTTATGTTGCTCTTTTCCTCCCTCCTTCAGTATCCACGAATGTCAACGAGGCAAAAATTAAATTTTCGCTAAGTTACTTTTCTGACTGATTTTACAGATAATGCGATAAATATATGCACAGCTGGCGCCAGAATTTTTCAGATAATACATAATTATATGCGTGCTTATTTATCTTTCAGATGAAAATAATAATGCGTTTTAATTAATATATTTAATACTGAGTTAATGATATGTTAATATAGAAACTGATTTACAAAGATTTCAAGATATTTTTTTCCAGTTTATACCAGTAATGAATGAGTTATATAGTCCGTATTTAGTTGTATTTTTGACGATGCTCACATATATACTGGAACTTTCTCTTGGGTACACAGGCGGATCCAGAAGGGGGAAGGGCACGGGGGAACGTGCCCCCAGACGAGCAACGTTTACACTATAGAAGATGGTCTTATTTTGTAAATTCAAATGAATTTGCCAGAAAAAGGAGACAAAACAATTCTGTACCTCAGAAACAGACTAATGTAAGTCACACTAGACTAACTGACTAACTTTTCAGGAGGGCACCAAAACTATAAGAAATGAACTCTAGGTCTGGTTGCAGAGCTAATAATTGAATCAGTCAGCAAAATATTATTGACATTATTAAATTTATATATACTTAACCCATTCATAGGTATTTCGTTTAGAATCAACGCTTTAACAGGAAAATTATAATATATGGAGTTACGTTCGACTGGTTCGGGGTACAGAATTTTTGTGCCCCATCCAGGATTTTTTTTCTGGATCCACCACTGTTTGTACATAGTATAGAGACATTATTCAATTTGCTGAAGTTGTTCCTCTTAGAGGTAATTTACTTCGCTTTAATAAATACTGCGTAATAACAACAAAATATATTACGTCATATAGTTGAAAAGGTTTGGAATATGTCCTGACACACAGTACTGCATCTGGAAAGATACAGAGATTGAAAACTCTGAAAGGTGTGAAATAAAATGTACTCCTTTAGAAGTGACTGAATTAAATCCTTAAAAGT
The DNA here is from genome assembly GCA_038373885.1 of Cheiracanthium punctorium. Lineage (NCBI taxonomy): Eukaryota > Metazoa > Arthropoda > Arachnida > Araneae > Cheiracanthiidae > Cheiracanthium > Cheiracanthium punctorium. The sequence goes on from JAWZYV010016612.1 coordinate 323,613, forward strand.
ATAAGAAATTGCTTTTTTCAAGCAAAAATGTTTTGGAACGAGCAAATTTTCATTCCAACAAAATTTAAATTTACAATTTTTCATTCCTGAAAGGATTAAATATTTCCTACTTAAAAAAGTTAGGAGTTCCTCCATTTTCTTTCAGAGTTAAAACTGAAAAGCATGAAAATTTGGAAACACAGACATCTGCAAAAAATTGCAGATTACACCTAAAAAAGGAACGTTGACATCGTCTTGTTTCAACAAGATAGATCCGAATCGAAAAGTAAATAAATTCTGTCACTTGAGACTGTCACTTTTGGGAACTGCTAACAACTTCCAAGAGATATTCCATTCCAACATCTTTTTCCATGCTTTTCCAACATCTTTTCCAGCATGTGCCATCGCTAAAGCAAAGAATCTACGATATCTGCTAAATTTAAAGCAATTTAATTTCATTTAGAAAATAAACTTCTTTTAAGCGAATTTTTTAAATTAAATACTTTTTCAGAAACAAATACTTTCTTTTTTCTTTATAGGTGCTATATGTTTATGCTTGACTTGCAATTGAACACATTCTTAAAAGTTGCCTGCTAAGATGTTTTCATTCACAAAACTGAAATAATGAAGTCGCTGAAACATATATAAAATAAGGCAGAATTTTTATTGAGTCATCATGAGGTATCGATGGAATGTTTTTATGTAGAACAGTTTTATACATAGAGGAAAGAACATTAGAATTAATCCTGTTGGATTGCTTATAAATCATCAATTTAAACTCTACTTAGAGTAAAATCATGCATGTTTTGCTTCTACCTACAGTAAATTTCGTAATGTCAATGGTACTTTATTCAAGTTAAATTCATAAAATAACTGAAAAATTCCATAGGAATTATTTTTGTATATGCTTCGACTTATTTACCTAAAACAAATCTTAACGAAAGTGATTTCAAAAAGAATTTTGTTTTTAATATTTCCTTAAGACTGTAGTTCGAAAAATCATGTGATTTTGGTATGTAAATAAAAGCAAATTAATTAAGTCCGGCACCTAAAAATTTGTAGGTTGTCTCTCCACAACCTACAAATTTACATGTATGCTTAGTTACTCCCTACAACCTACATCGTGTACCCTTTACTAAACTTCCAGAAAAAATTCTTGAAAATCAGAAATTTTGAAAAAATTGCCACTTTCCGAAAAATTTTGCTGTATCATTCCATGTTTAAGAATTTTTTCTGAAACTTTAATAAAAGACACAGTTTTCCGTTTATAACAGAGCTTATTCTAGTGTATGAAAAACCATCCTATTTTCCCCCCCAAGTCTTTAGAGCAATCAGTTTATTTTAATTTGAGGGCCAAATCCACTAAGCAGATTCTATTTTTTTTATAGCTTAGGACCCAACCATAGATACAGAGGTAAAACATCTCAAAATACATAACACAATGCAAGACTGTTTGAAATCGATGTTACAGGAAATTCATTTTAATACTTGGAGAAATAATGAATGCAAATAAATTATGCCAGTAACCCAAAAGCCATTTTTGACGTTATCTGGATGAAATATCAGCGGAACTGAAAGTTATCAACTTTTGAGGAAGACCTATACCTCATTAAAATATTTACTTTAGAATTTAAACCTGTTTCATTTTTCTATGTTAATTATTCGCATCTCAAGTTCTTAACTTATGAAAATTAACTCATTCCTTTTTGTTAATTAAAATTTTTCTTCGGTTCTTTCTGAATAACTTAATAAAACCCGCGAGTTTCATATCTACATTGTAAATCACGTTGAGGAGTATGCCCTGAGACGTCTTTCAAATACTTTAATGTAAATGAATTTATGCTAATGATGCATCATTTGCAGCTGAATATTATATTAAAATAAATTACTTTTAATGTGAGTTTCTTATTCGTTCATATTTGAATCTTCACTATACTTACGTTTTTTATGCAGACATGTCATCCTAGGCATCGCACAAATATATGCCAACGTATTTGTCTTTTGCATTATAATTAAAAATCTGAAAAAGACCGTGCCCTCACCAGAAGTCTAACCCAGACAGCACAGCAAACTTGCAGCAAACTTGCAGCAAGCTTGATTTATCAAGTCAATAAGCTTGAAAATTTCAAGCGTATAAGCTTAATGCAAGCTTGAATCAAGTGTTCAAGTTTACACTTGCCCAACTTGCATTAAGCTTGACATAGCAAGCTTAATGTCAAGCTTGCTGCTAAAAAATTTTTCAAAAAAAATTCCTAAATACACGGGGCACCCGTCGGCGAACTCACCCCACATATTTTATTTTTCCACGCATTTTCCCCTCTATGCTGAAATTTCAAGTTATTTTAATCTGTTTCTATCAAGCGTCCGCGGTTAGGATCGAACTATCGACCTAAGGTTTGGAAGGCCAGCGTCCTAACCATTCAGCCGCGCTGGCATGACTAAAGTTTGAAGTGACTGTTATAGTTGTCACGCCGTTTTCTGGCGAGATTGATCAGTGGCCGATGCCCTGTTTCTTTTATTTTTCCATGGGTGGAATCAAAATTAAAATAATGTTATGTGTGATTTATAGACTCTACTAATAGGGAAATAAGCATAATATAACACTCATGTTGGGCAATATTGACCAAAATCGAGACAAACGACTGATTTTGAAATCAATTTCGTATTATAATTGTATTTTATTTTGAAGAATTTCCATATTTGAAAATGTAGAATCTTTTTTTTTTTTTTTTTAATTCTATGGTCAAGTACATTTATGACTGATGATAAATTATTTGTTATTTGGCTTTCCAGATCAAGCAGTAATCAAGTTGTATTCAAGCTTGACAGTTCAAATGACTTCTCCGAGCTTGCTGCAAGCTTAAAATGAATTGAACTGTCAAGCTTGTATTAATACGTCAAATTCAAAGAAATGTCAAGCTTGATTTAAGCTTATGTGCTGTCTGGGAAATTGAGGGTTTTCTCCTCCCATTTTTTACCGCATGGCAGAACTGAGTTATAAAGTCCCCACCCCCCTAGCATCCAGATTTAACCTGTTCGAAAAAATCTGGTTTCAAGATTTTTGAAAGGCAATAAACACTTTTCACCAATGTGACAGAAAGAAATAGAAACGAATACCTACTCTAATGTCAAAAAAGCTAAGCAATTCACGTCGCTCAAGTTGTTTGGAGCTTTCCTCTCCCTCATCAAGGATATGGGATAAGTATTTTCAAAAAAGTCTTCTCACGAGAAACTACCCGCATTTACACAATGAGAAGCCGGAATATATCAATACGAGGCGACATAACTCAACTGCTATCTTTTCTTAAAGACAGCATCAAGCCTACGGGCCACTGAGTCTGATAGTCCATGGTTTAGGCAAAGTTACACGGGGGGGGGGAGAATTTTTAAGGGGTCCTAATGTGCAATTATGTTACATCTGGAGAAAAGGACCAAAACTCCAGGCATTAGATCGGCAGCCCTGCGATAGGTCAGAACTTTTACATTTCAGCCATCTATCCATGTTTAGTGTCTCAGCCACTCGGCAATTGGTCTGCTGCTATAGAGCTAAGATCTGTGTCAGAACACCCCCAACCCTCTCCCTTAAAATTCAACGCACGTTACTAACTTTTTCTTGTCTTACCGTCTCAGATTCTATGTTAAAACTCAAAAGTAAGTTGACGGGTGTAGGCGCATGCCCCAATTTTCCCATTGTTAATGAAGGCCTTCTTTGAAAGATAGAAAAATAGACTTAACAAAGTATTCTACTAATTTATTAGCCTTTATAGAGGTAAAATAACAGGATTTCAGTTATAGGTCGATAAAATGGACCAATAAATCATTTCTTTGTATATAAATTTACAAAAGATTCAATTCCTGTATTTAATCAGTTATATGGAGAAACAATTATTTTTTATAGTTCCTATTTTTATTAAAGGTGTTAATATCAGAAACGTTACTATGCGTTACTAAAACAACTGTTATGTAAAAACCGAAATTTTTGCTTTTTGATTAATGTTATATAGCGTTGGTTCGACAACGTCATAGTTCAGTATTCACAAAAAAAAAAAAAAAAAAAAAAAAAAAAAGAATATTACATTAATTTTATTTTCAGTTTACGTTCTAGTCAATTTTCGTTTCTGCTTTATAAAATTTAAATGATGCCATCGTTTTATCAATGAAACTTGCGTTAAAAGGATAAATCAGTAACCAAATAATGGTTTTTGCTTATTTTGTGGAATGAATAATGCTAACTGGGGTTATTAATGTATAAAAGACAAATAGAACATTTGGTGAAATAATAATTTTATTGAGTTGCATAAGGTTTTATTTAACATGCTGTCCTCAACCTCGCAAATGCTTTAAACTGGAAGCGTTGTGAACGCATATTTCCCTCTTCATAAACTGAGAAACGGGTTTAGAATTCTCCGAAGCTGCCAAACATTTATTATGACTTTCATAAACAATTTTTTAAATAATTTTTCAGCCATTAGTTACATATCCTGAGATTCAGTTATGGGTGCATCCTTACACCCTCCAAAAAATGTATTCGAGTAAGAAATAAATTTCCTACATTGGTTTAGTATATTAAAAAGTATTTATCATTAGAATATGAATTAGGCTATGTATAAATATGACTTCCATATTTCTGTCAAGTTGTGCGTTTTTCAAAAACTCAATTATTATTCGCATTGCAAATCTAAAATAGGAAATTTATCTCTTTTTTTGGAGGGTGTACTGTAGGCCACGTTTAGATTTTAAATTCGTTTTTTTATAAAATACTGAAGAAGAATTTGACATTCTTTTATCATGCAGCCATGTTAAATTTTGCATAAACACTATATTATTAAAAAAAACGGAGTGACGGGTTAAAAAAGTGTAAAAACCAGAAACAATACACGCTATATGTCGTGTTGTTGAAACAATTTAAATATTCTTTGAAGTACGAATTAGACAGTCTGCCTGCATTGCAGCTTTTGGTAGTTAAAAAATTATCTTAAAAAAAACCTCATGTACGCCAAGTAACAGTCAAAATGTAATATTTATTGATAGTGACAGCGTTGTCACTATCAATAAATATTACATTTATTGATAGTGACATTAAGATTAAAATAGGCTTCTTGGTTTTAGAGAATGTTCTTTCATTCTTTTTCACGCAAGCTTGAACAATGATTAAAGAAAACCTCAAAAGAAATCCTGTATGAGTACCAAATTGAATTCTGAAGCAAAAGAAATTCAAGAAAATGAAGTAGCATCCCGTTTTATAATCTATAACAAATACCAGCAGCAAAAATGTAAAATAAAAGAATTTAATTTACAAAATGCAGAAAGACCAAACTATGAAGGAAAAAGGTGTACTAGAAAAGAAAGCTTATTAATAATTTTAGAAGACATTTCTTAAAATTTGACTAAGCTTTAGTATGTATAATTCAATTGAAAAAAAAAACAATTCTGTATAGTACAGACGGAATAATAATACTGATTTTCCAAAGACCAAAGAATTTTAGGCTTTGAAAAGTCAGTAACCATGCTTCTGCATCTTCTAAACCGTTAGATGGACATAACTATTTCTATGGAGAAGTTCAACATGATTAACACCGATGTTGGTCTTGGACACGAGATTTTCCCGAGTTTTATTAGATAACACTGCAGCTACAACTTTCATTTCCAACATTTTCTTATTTCCAATTAATTTGTCTTTGCTTCCTGGCACTTTTATTATTTTATATTCAATTTATTTTGAGATAAAATTTTGATTGTTCACTTTCGTGTGTTAAATAAATCGTGATTTTTTCTTATCCATTGAAGTTGAAGAGTACAAGCGTAATATTGCACATCCATCCCATTAAAAATTGTTCAATACCATCAGTTATACAACCACAGTGCCGTATGTAGCATGAATTTAAAGTTTGAAGAATGACAGTAAGCATGTTGCAGAAAAAAGGATTATAAGAAATTAAAATAATTATATCCTGATTATCTTTTAAAAAGCATCAACACATGCAAATTGATTAGTGTAGCATTGAATCGACAGAACAGACTCCTATTTAATTCATTCTGAAGACAAATCAATAAATCTTCGAACGCGCCATTTTATTTTTGTATTTTCTGAACCTCCTCTGAGCTTGCCATCTCTTGAATGAATTAACCAAATCTCTGCTGAGGTAAGAAGTTTTTCAATGATTTAATCTAATCTACTTGGGTTGCGTACTTAATTGATATCAGAAATCAGCCAGACTTCACACCACGCATTTGTACATCGAATTTGGCCGCGACACACATGTTCCAAATGTGACTTAATGCACGCGCGTCCAATCTGCTTTCTACCAGAAACTGAGTATTTGAATATTCATTAATGCCTCCTCCAGCGAATCGCACCAGGATATGCAAATTTTCGTCCGGAGTATAAGGGTGTTGTCGCCTGTATTCAACGCATTCTCGCTTACCCCCCCCTCCCCCCGAATCCCTGTGCTTCATCTATCACTCTTAGTGACAAGTCATATCTCTCTGTCGTAGCCAATCATCGCATATCGGGCTTTCGCGTAACTCAACCAGGTAATTCCAGAGAGAATTAGAAATTTTCTTTCTGGCTGAGTATCGATTCACCACACATCTATTCGTGTGAACTAAATTTACCATTCTTAGAGGCTGGAAATAGAAACGATACTCTAGCAGATGTGGGCGGCATTTCAGATACGAGTAGCACAGACAAGTATCTTAAAGGTGCTTTTGTGTAATTGTATCTTTCATCTTAACGCTTTCTCAAAATATCATAAATACGCCAGTATAGCACTGTGACGTCGCAACATGTATGCATGTTGGTCACAATGTGACTTTGTGATTTCATGTGAGCCCGTCTTGGGCAGTTTTCGTGACTTCACTTGGTGGCCATCATGGACATCTCTATAATCATCATGGACGTCGCTGTTGACATGTTTGTCACATTGTGGCTCATTATCAATTACAGTACAATGTCACTCAACAACTTCACGTGTTTGACACGAAGGGACATCACAGAAGGCGTGTGTTTGCACTGCATTTGTGATGCGACGAAAGGCAACATTCCCACAACGTCACTTTCAACATGATTTCTGAATGGGTACTATCTAGTATACCTCTAATAGAGGCTTGGGCATTTGTTATACGCTTAAGTCTTTCAAACACAACGCATTTTAAAACCTTTCAGCTGAAATATTTTCTTCATTAGTTGGTTTGGTTAATATCTGCCCCAAGAGGTACTAGAACAGCCAAAAGTGAAATTTCGTTATAAATTTTAAGTTACATAAGCATGGGAATGGCGGTGCATTAATTTTTGCCCCATTGAAATATGTGCTAAAGTTGCATTATATTCCCTTATATCGTTCCCAGGAAGCTAAGAATAGCTGGGATACTTCGAGAAATATAAGTATATATTCTATAATTTTTGCTTTAAAGAATAAAAATAAATCATATAGAATTAAATAAGAGAGTAAGTTATTAAATAGTCACAAAACTTATACAAATTTTATGACTTAATTCATGATTGTCCATCAAAGACGTGGAATTTGATTTATATAAATCAAAGAATGTTCAAAATTTAGAATGAGCTGATAGAAAACAATTATTTCTGTTGAACATTTTAAAGTTACAATATATCACAACTTTTGACTTACTTAAAAAAGTTATTCTTTTGAATTAAATATAAAAATTGAATGGGTATCGATACAAAACATGAGATGAGTACCCATTTATTGAGAGAAAAAATTCAGATATTACCTTAATGATAGGGTTAATATTAGGGGCAGAGAATCGTAAAGTTGCTTTTCTTGCAACGAAATTTTGTTGATAATTTGTGTTGCAACCATATGTAACGCAAATTCTGCATACCTTGCACTTTGAAAAAGAATCAACTGCAAATGAGACCATGGGTACAATATTTTTAATACGATTTAAATAACCTATATAGTACTTTAAAACTGGGGTATTTTTCTTAGATTAGATTAAAATTATTAATGCAAGAAAAAAGTTAATACTAAATTCGAATTTAAAATATATTTATTTATAAATGTACATTACAAAACCTATAAATAATACGAAACTTGAATACATATAGGGCGTATTGCGCTAAGCAAACCCACACGAGGGGTATCTGTCGAGGGAGGGGTGTCATGGGCGAAGGACTTTTTATGGGGCTGTAATGCATACTGATGTTACATCTGGAGAAAACAGCCCCACACTCCAGACCGTTAGATCGACAACCACGCGATTGGTCAGTCATCTACCCTGTTAACTGTCTTATCCACTCAGCCATAGAGGAGCCAAAACATATATAGGGACTGAAAACTCTATACTAATAATTATTATAACATATTAATGTAGGAAATAAAAATATTAGTCCATTAAAATATTATTATTATTATTTTAATTTGGATTTCAACTCCCGAAGTACAAAGAAAAGAGCTTATGTCTCATTATCAACTGTTTATTTATTTTTTTTTTTTTCAACATTTGAATTCTTATTTTCAAAAAATGATTATAAAAAAACTATGTTTGGATATTGAAAGAGGACTATTATAAATTAGATTTATTTTTAAATTATGGGGGAAAAATCTATAACAGGTTTTCTCGTGATTTATCTCAAACTTTTCCCTGCTTCAAAAATAAATTCCAACTTAGACTCTAGCATAGACTTTAAATTAAATTTTTTAAAATATATAATATCCATCATCACTTTCGGAAAAAATTCGATGATGAATTTCCCTGATCCAGCTCCGAACCTAAATATGTGAATTTACTATTGTATGTACGTGTTTGTGTGGTAAATAATCATTAAGGTAGAGTGAGAGACAGAAAATAAAAAGATCTATCGATAAATAAACGGCCAGAAAAGGTGTGAACGAAGGAGAAAATTGAAACCTGCAGTTAGATGTACAAATTTTAAAAAAAAGTGCCAGATTGAAAGATAGATAGACGGTCTGAGGTGCAGGAAGGAGAAAAGAGAGAAAGGATAACAGAAAAATAAATAGATTATACAAAGAATATGCTATATGTGTTAGTATTGTAAAATTATTTTTAATCCAAAAATTGAAGAAGCAGAATGTTTGTAAACTGAATGCTCAGAAGCTATTAAATATTAAAATAAATAAAAGAGACATATCTTTAAAAAAATTAAAATTGAAGTGCTTATGACTCTTCAATTAATGTAAATAGTTTTAAAAAAAAAACGGTTATTCTGATTCTTTTTTTCCTTTTAGAGAATTCATTCTTCAAAATCGGTGGGAGAGAGAATTAACTTATTATTCCAAGTAGAAGTGAAAAGTTTATTTAAATCTTTCAGCTTTCATTTACACACCGAACAGCAAAATCAAAAGAATAAATATTTTACAGAAATCTACGCCCTTTAAAAAGAGCTTATTTAAAGGTGTTCATTTATACACATACAAAGCTTTAAAAATATACTTCTATGATTGAAGATTGTGGTTTGCAATATTTAGCAAAATTAATAAAATGCATGTCAAGATATTATAAATTTACTTTTTGAAGTCATGATTTCAAAAAATTTGTTTTACTTCTGTTATTGATCGAAAAGTATATTCGAAAGCTACGATGCTAAATTCAAATCAAAATCTGCCTCAAACCTCTCCAAATGTATATGTATGAAACCTCTTATGAATTTTGGAGATATTTTCCCAGCACAAACAATTTCTTTTGTGCTGGTATACTATAATATTCTAAATATTGCAAATAATTTAAAAGATGCAATGTTGAAATTCTTTGAAGAATTAGGATGACTTACCGTTTTTACCTAGTAATCGGTGTATGTATTTATACAGACATTCAGATGAACTGAAGAGAAAAGCAGAAGAAAAAGCCAAAATCATAAATCTTTTTAACAGAGTTGAAACGCATTTATAACTCATGTTATTATTATTTTTTTAATAAATGAATTTATGAATCTAAATACTCTGAGAATTAAACATGATGTAAGTGTAGTCTTCGACACTAAATGTTATTACGAGTAAAATAGTAAATTGTGCAGACTGTTTATCATGCACCTTTGTGCGATCCTTTATTGAGAATGTTATTTTTTAAATTTCTTTAAATGTTAAAATCATAATTAATTTTCAAGATCTTTTAGCAGGAACCTGATAGAAAAACATCAAATAAATTTTACAGCTTTCAATGTATATAAATTCCACGTAAAAGTCAGCATCTGCTTTATTGCATTTCAAAGAATATAGTTTCAAATAAATTTGTAAAAGCAATTTTAACAACACTGACAGTATTCGGAAATTTTTACTACATTATCACTTATAGAAAGTAATGGAATTTCCAAGTATAAACTTTTACTTAATGAAAAAAAAGAAGCATTTTTAGTTTGTTTGTCTTTAATTCGAAGGAACATTTGAACTACTCCATTCCACTCTAAACAAATGAGGTAAAAGAAAAATCTCCTAAAGAAAAAAAAATAAAAGTTCACCCCCCTCCTTTCTCTAATCATTTTAACCTGTTATAAAGTTGCAACTTTTCTTTTTTTTTCTCCGTTTTCTTTTTTTCATTCCTTTTTTTTTTTTTTCATTTCATTTCAAATGCAGGGTTTCAAATTAAACGTTGCGGTGCTCCTCGAAAAATGTAAGTTTTGCAATGTGGGAGGATTTTTCATTGCAACAAGCTGAAGTTAATAAAAACCACAAAAAAGTTTCCAAAATAAGAAACTTGGTTTCATTAGATATCTAAACACTAGAGGAGCTCATTAAAAAAAAAAGTAGCTGAAATAAAGAGAACATGATGTTGCAAAAAAGAAGAAGCACCGATCTTCAATTTTTTTCCCCTAGTTAAGATTTTTATGTTTGAAAAAAGTTTTCTTTTTTTAAGTTTAATATGTGTACAAAACTAAAACTGGTTTTCAGGTGCTTATTCAAGGTTTTGCCGTATTATCTGATTTCATTTAATGGAAGTTATATTTACGTACAGTGCGCCAAGATCTATAAATATTTATATGTGTAAAGCAGGAAATTTAAATGATTGGCTTGTTTTGGTCATATTGAAATCCATCCTGTTGAGCCTATCGGAATGAAAGTTCGTATGTTAAAAAGAAGCATAGAAAAGGATCGTAACGATTTTAAAAAACTGTAAATCTACACATTCTTTTTTTTTAAATCAGTGATAGTCTCCGTTATAGTTAGACCAATCAGTTTAAAACATCTTATGCTTATAGGTGCATCGTTGTACCATGTAGCACGTCATGTGAATATCAATTGTATAAATACTATTAAATATCTCTTTTATGAAAAAACTACAAAAATCTTAATTATTTTTTAAAATATAAATGAATATGAACATATATTGCGTGATGATTTATCACCATGCTGGACATAAAAAAAAACAAGAAAACAAGTGATAATTTGGTGCATATACAGTAATAGCTTCCACAAACAGGCGCATATATGTGAGTGTGAGTACGACATTAAAACATTTCTGCATGATGAATCAACTAATTTTAGCATTTTAATCAGCATGATGTGAATACTAAAATGTATTCATCAAGGGGCCTAATGTTATACACACCAAATTAACCACGATAACGGGAAATAAGACTTGGTCTACAAATAAAGAAAATGATGCCAGATGTTAGCAACCATAATTATATTAACTAAACCAGTAAGCGTAATAATCAAGTACAAAAGAAAAGAAAAAATAGTTTATTATTAGTGGAATTATTATTATAAATAAACAGGTATCATAAAAAATTTAGTAAAGTAAAGATTTACATTTCAATATGGAAAGACGTAACAGTGTTGGTGCAAATCGAAAGATATAACTTAAAAATAATTTCAAGCTAAAAACTAAAATTTTAATTAATCGGAAAAAATAACTTTAAAAATTGGGTGCAAAAATGAGAGAGCATCGAAATATTATTGCAGAAAGTTTGTACGGATGAATTATTGAACAGTCAGTTTAAAAGTATTTTCCCCCTTCTTTTTATCTACTTTTTTTTAAAATCTTTCCTGCATTATAAAATCTGTAAATACTTTCGTTCCTTAATTTAGTATAAAGACGGCCCCGCCCCAAGAGGGAAAAAAAACCCGAATATTTAGTAAGCATTTTTGTGAAGCAGAAAATCTGTTGACGGGGAGATCTCTCAGTTTTGAAGCGAATCATAAGTTTCGTAAATTTTCCTCCATGACCAGGACCTGACTAAAACACTTTTCATTACAAGAAATTGTCTCTGATTTTTAAGCATAATTTTTGATTCAGTATGCTTTATTCAGATCACTGAATACGAATAAATTTGAAGTTCTTCTCAAAGAAAGTTATTTAGTTAGCAAAGTCAATTAGCTAAATTATATTAAATGTCTGGCTTACAATTGAAAGCCAAACACTTTCAATTGTACGTTTGGCTGACAGAAATATATTTAGACACATTTTATATCTTTCGCCTTTCTCGAAGTAAAAGACTGCTAAGTGGCAAAATTCGACACTGGAAAAATAAGCAACTCCAACATATTTTTATTTTCTATTTATTTATTTATTTTTAATGCACAAACACCACGTGTAAAAAAAATTATTCAGTAGCTTTACGTTTCTCGAGAATTTCTTCAATTACATGACTCCTGCACGATAACATATGTTACTAAATTATTAATACTCTTCTTATTACTATTTTGAATGTACTTTTTCCAGTGTATCGCTACCTTTTTACGACATTCACTTCATGGCAAATACCAAAACCTAAATTAAGACCACACGAAAATAGTGCATCTGACCCATCAACCCTGAACATCGGGACAGTTCCTCAGCACAAACTCTTGGACTAATGACAGGAACATGGAAACGTTCTGCTGGCTGAATTGCTGCATGCACATAAATGCATAAGTTTCATGAATCAAGTATTTGCAGATGTAGAAAATGAAATCATAACATAACGCCCATGGCTCTAATAATAATAATAATAATAAGCTCAACGTAAACCGTTAAAAACATTCTGGGCTGAACGGATCAAATAGCATAATTGATCAACTCAAACTATCCCATGCATTTATAAATATCTTCGAAGGGAAACCATTAATCATTGCGCCGTTCCACAGACTTCTGATTAAAATCTCAACTTAAACAGAGTTATCCTGGAGTAATCTACTTCTTGACCGAATCATTTGTACTGCAAGATAACAAACAATGCGTAATCTCGCGCCAGCGCGTAAGAGAAAAAAAAATAATAATAAAGATCGAACGAAATTGACACCTCAAACTCTTTACATCGAAATACTGTATTATCAATCTATTCAGGCTGGAGAGAGGCGGAAAGGGGCCGGGACTTCAGGGGGTTCGTTCGAACTTTTAAACGACGACGCGGCGTTCTGGAACAGATGATGTATGACGTCAGCATGTTTAAGCTCGTAATTCCTGTGTAATAAATGACGCTAGTTTTCAGAACTAATCCTTATAAATGATGTACTACTCCGACGTCTTACCGAAAATTTGCGCTAATTCAATTAAGCCACTTCTTGTTCTAATCTTGCTCGGTGATGACATGATGGAATGTATTTCCCACCCCCTCCCCCTCTTCCTCCCTCTCAGATTTTTTTTTTTTTTTCTCCATTGATGGGTGTGTCAGCGAAGACAAAAACAAAGATTACTGAATTTACTCGCGATACATTAACTCTCTGGGCGACTGGGACGTAAAGTTCTGTAAAACTGACCTCCAATTTTCCCTGCAGCGCACCAGAATCTTTTAGTAGCTTAATTAAATACGTTCTATGAATTTCAAGGTCTGTCGCAAAAGTAATCAGAAAGAAATTGCGTCAATTAAAAATAAATATTCTTTAAAAAATTCCAGAAAAAAAACTTAATAATCTTTGAAATATGGATCTTGGCCAGCCGCACAAATAATCCAGTGTTACTGGACTGCTACATAGCAGTGCTCGAACTCATTTTGTGACATGCTGCAAAGTCTTGTGCGGCTACGGCTCTTTGGAGTGTGTCAAAATGGGCAGGTTTAAAGTGGATGGTGGATACAGTACAGAAACACACAGATGGGGACCACGTTTACAGAGTGTATCGCAAAATTTTATTCCATTGCTTTGTTCCATAGATCGCTGCATCTTTAAGCATAACGAGCCAAGCTCTCAACGACTCGCTGTTAGACCAGTGAGCAAGAGCTATGAATTATGATTAACTGTACCACCAGTGGAATACGTCACTGACATTCCAATCCACATTTCTAAGCCACCGACTTTCCTTGGTGATGTGCCAGAAACACACAGAAAAAATTTTCTCGCTACTTTTGGGACAGACCTTGTATTTCTCAATTGGAGTGTTTGAAAGTAACGTATTGGAGGGAAGTAACGTTGGAGTAACGTTTGAAAGTAACGTATTGGATACAAGGAGTATGAGTGTAATACAGTCAGACCTTGTTATGCCAACATTCGGTTTTTACATCCCTCCGGTTATCGCGGCATTTCGCTAATAAGGACAGTTTTTTTTTTTTTTTTTTTGTTTTGTGTTTTGTCCCGAAAATGTTGGTATCAGGAGGTCCGACTGTACTTAGAACCAATTTTCGTTTAAGTAGTTGCTTTTATTCAATTTCGTTTTTAATGTTGCTAAAAAAGCTTGAATTCAGCACCATGCACAAGAATTTTTTCAAGTGGTAGGTCGTCCTTTTTTATTTTTAATCGTGAAATCAGGTTCGATTTGCTTGCTCTCATTGCTGCAGTGACACAAGTCTCCTTTCTCTGTCTAATGCTGTTTGCCAACAGTAGTGTTTGAATGCCAGCAGGCAACGTAAAGATTGCGCTTAAACAAGGCTGATTCCCAGAGAGTATTGAAGGAACTGTGTAATTTTTTTATTAAATAATCCTTAGAAATACTTGGTCTTAAGAGAAAGCATACATTTCTTGGAAATTAAGCCTAAAGAGCACGAAATCAAGAATCTAAGATCACGCATTTCAACGTTTTCTTTTGATTCTTTGAGATTCATAAAGATGGAAAAAAGGAAACTCTAGTAAAGAAATGTGTCATTTAAGACCCATTTCGAGTAATTTTTTTAACATTTTTTTTATCCCCATCTGGAAACCTTATCTTGAATGTTTTGACCCATCAGGTGGCGCAGATTTACCGTGCAAATTTATCACATACGTCAAATATCATTCACATTAAGGTTTGTGGTACATAACTTTCTTCTGGAGTACGGTCTTTTTAATCGTATATTTTCAACATATTTGTTTGTTGCATTAATATTTACTTTTTGCATGTAAGAGCCAGCTGGATCAGATCTTAACACAGAACAAAGTTATCAAATAGTCTGTTTATAACATTTATCACATCCTAATCTTTGTTTTTAAAGAGTGTTTACCATTAATAGGTCCTATTGCTTGCCAGCCAGAAAAGACAATGCATTAGCAAACCCTTAAATTTTTAAACACTCAAACGACTTTTAAAAAAGCAGTGTTTGAGGATAAACAATCCTATCTACTTTTATTGACTTTTTATGGCCGCTATTTTATTTAAACCAAATTTTTATAACTGCAAAATTGTATAAAAGAATTTATCTGTTTGTCGAAAAGTTACTCTCATAAAAAGTATAAAATAAATGAACAATACTAGTAATTTTACTACCAAATTTTTCTGTTTCTCTTCTCCCAAACATTTAACATGTGTTCATGGGAGAAGCAAATGAGACATAGCTGGCATTTAAAGTTGAAACAGCGAGTAATGTATGGCTTCTTTATGCAGTAATTTATTAAAAGAACAGGTATATTCTATGTAAAAAGTTGAAAAATATCTTCATGTGTATTCAGGGATAGAACCAGGTTGACTTTCATTAATCGATCGGGGAAATATCGCGCTTCCTACCTCAGGTCAAAACTGTAACAGCATTCCGCTATTTTATTTATTTGTTTACTTTAAAGTTGCATGAAATGACGGTGTAAGAATCTTGTCAATGGGATCCATTTTAATTTCTAATTAAAATCAAGAATACTACTAATTTATTTATTTATCTCGATTAAAAGTGTTATATATGTGGCGTTAGTCCGGTTTCGTAATATAGATGAGGGTTGTTCCGTTCAAAGTTTATTAATTACAATTCTCTTTTAATGTGTTTTAAAATTAAATTTAATTTCATTTGTATAATATAAATATCGAGTCAAACTAAATTATATTTTTCTTGATACTTTCTCAGCAATTCCTCTGTATCTTTTAAATACTTTCATGAAAAAGTGGAAGAACTATATAAATTTAATTTTGCGTAATATTAATACTTCAACTATCTACTTTTGTTATGTTCAATTTATTTATTTATATCCCGCACACCTTCAATAATATGTGGCGGATACGCAATCTTTGAAATTTTTTAATAAAAGAAACTTTTCCAAAAATAAGTACAGTTATTCAATTTAGCACATGCTTTTTTTATTCGTAAAAATATTTATTAGTTCCTATTTAATTAAAAAGCAGTTCTCCAACAAGAAGTGATGTTTTTTTTTTTATTCTTTGCCACTGCTTTATTGCTTTCTCTCACTTGGAGCTCTTTCAGATTAATCATAGTATAGCAGCGCCATCTCTTGAATATATCTAACATTACCAAGTAGAAGTTACTGGATGAACGAAATGATTCCACATTCCGTATTTTTACAAACAGGAATTTTAACGGAGTATATTTAGCGAAACCTAAGTTTTATTTGCTTATGACAGTATTTAATTCCAGCGTAGCAGAAAAGCTTCTTTTTCTGTAATTTTCACAATTATAAACGACATATAGGAATCAAAGTCGACAACGTGAGATAAAAAAAAATATAGATTCAGAATCATCTCAAATAAGGATCCACACACTACTCGGACACAGCATGAAAATCTTGCAATCAGAAAGCAGTAATTTACAAGCCGTACCACGGGAAGGAATTTTCTAAAAAAAAAATTCTATTTCTCATATGTAGTAGTAGTATTTATTATAATTCAAATTCATAGCTATTTGGTGAACGTTTGAGAATGACAGTAAAAATTATGTGCAATTTAACTTTTTCCTAGCTTACCATTTCTAACTGCTGTTCCCTTAAAACTAGGCTTTGAATTACCATGTCATCTATTTACAATCGTACCAATAAATAGGCATTATTTTCTAAAACATGTAATGTTAAAATTTAATACCCTTTTTTTTAAGTGAGTGTGTGAGTGAGATGATTGATTATAAATTTTAAAAAAAAAAAGAAAGAAAGCGCTCAAAATATTACGAAGTATATATCGGGGCAAAAAAATTTATTGTTGGAGTTACATTTGCATTCTAAACACTTCTCTTCCAAAAGTTCGTCAATATTGGAAATACATAGTTGGTAAAACAGAAGGAAACATTATCTCGCAAATTTTCGAAATTGCTTCCTAAATATTTTCCTAAAATTGGTTATTAGTATAATTATGGTTATTGGTGAAATATTGGAAATATTTTCACCAATATCTTTCCATAGTTATACGAATAACCATTAGTTTCTGTTTTCCCTTTCATTTTTTAATTTGTTTTCTATCTCGCGTAAATATAGGAAAATATTTAATTTATGTATTTGCATGTATTCAACGAATGCACTTAATGCGTATTTAACCTTAATCTTCTTTTAGTATTTACGATGTTAAATTGAGGAAAGAAGACATGGATTTATTTTAAGAGTGTCTCTGTTAAAATGAAATTATTTTCACTCGTGAACAAGTCCAAGCAGCTGTGTAAGATGGGGGAGTTGAGGACATTTTAAGCAACTATTTAATTCAAATTTAACCTCATCGCTGAAAACGCAGAAATTTCACTTCTGTGAGAGTAACTTCCCAGCATTTGTCTTCGAATGTCCTGCAAGCACATCGCAGGGCTACAGCTACAGAGATTCGTAAGTCAAAGAAAATGGATCTTCATCATCACGTAATTTCAACGGTGAGAGAGAACATGTTAAACCTGATTTCAAGACGAGAACCAATGAATGACCTATCTCTGGACAGTTCAGCACATTTTGATACAATAATTCACCAAATTTATTCCTGTCTTCTTGGAAGTTTTAAAAATCCGCCACTTAGGCTGCAGTTCGAAGAATACGTATGATTTCGGTCCATAAATACTAACAAATTGAAAAACTTTAGGACGTCTCTCCACAAACTGTACTTGCACAGTAATGAACAATAAACCTGCATCCGTTACGAAACTTTTAGAAAAAAGCCGTTCAAATTGAAGATTTTGTAAGATTTGTCGCTCTTTGAAAAATTCTCCCATGAAGGTCTATGTTTAAAAATATTTTCCTAGAGTATCATAAAAGAAGCAGTTTATTTATTTTTTAATTATTATTATTATTACAGTTTCTAGTACATCTTTTGAAGAATCACCCTGATCTTTTTAGAGTATGTAACTCAATTAGTCTGTTTAGCGTACAGTGACGCAGGTTTTGTTTCTCCGAGCTACATGGTTTAAATGCAGTAAAGGTAGTTGAGTTAGGGGGAAGAAGGAGTGTACTCTATACCTCTCCTGACTTGATCGTAATTACTTTTCGAACCAGGCACCAGGATATGGTGTAAACACGAGCTAAACGTGAGCAATTTCATGGTTTTTATGAAAGTCACCTGACCTTGTTTAGCAGAAGATACGACCGATCCCGAATCCCTTACCTTTCTGGGGTTTTTTTTACGACACTTTTTACGCTTTACGAGCAGTGTTTTCGCGTCTCCTTCTTTTCTTACGGCGTCCCTTTGGCGGTGATTCGTATAAGAAATTTAAGGCCATAAAATGGCGGCAGAAAACGAAGATGAACATGATGTCGGAGGATAATTAAGGTCGTAATACACGAGATAACCGCACGTGCGCCCCGCCGTAATATCCGCGTTCGTCTTGATCTGCGACTCGATATGGGAGCATGGAGGTGTTTTTATAGGGTAACTCAGGTAATTTTCTTTACAAAAGGAGAGAAAATTGAGTTCGATTCAATTTTCGGGTGGCATTAATGATTTAGGACATCCACACAAAATTAAAAAAAAATAATAATAATAAATAAATAAAACATTGGTGATTTGAAATGTATTCCTTCGCAAAGAAAAATTAAAACGAAGTTAAATGACAAAAACTACAACATTTAATTAATGAAAAGCCCTGTGTTGTTTAATTGTGTTGCTAATGACGGCGCTATAAGGAAAGCATTAAAAGTTTACTAAAGATTTTATTCCATGCACCTAAGGGTACTGAGAATGCATACAATGATGTGGAACCTAAGATATGAAGCACTTTAGTGATGCTTCAAAACACCATTTTAGAAATTTTGCCAAAAATTCTGACAAAAACATACAACAGATGTAAAGTTTTAGAAAATGCATTTGCATCAGAACTTTCAGTCGACTCCGCCGACAGCTTTATTGGCCTCTGTTACACTTCCTCTTTTTCAAGTTACATAGTTATTCGAAATTACTAAATCATTTTTTTAGAGTATATCTAACGATTGTAGCTACAATAGGCCAGCCATCCATTAATTAAATCATTAGTCAAGTGTAGTTTTAAGTAATTTATTATTTGCTTTTTGTTTCGTTTTGTTAAGGCAAATCACAGTAGGACTATCTATCAAAGAAAGAAATGCATTGGAGAAGGACTTTAAAGGGGTTCTAAAGCGTATTTACATGCCATCTGGAGAAAACCGGCCAAAATTCCAGACCGTTAGATCGGCAGTCACGCGGTAGGCCAGAATCCTAAGCCTTCACACTTCAGCCATTTACCAATGTTCAGTTTAAGAAATTTATGTCCCATCAGGGAGAGTGAAAGGAAACCCTTACTCAGGGAGTCAGAGCACTCAGGTACAGTGTTCTAACGGATGAATGTACCAAAGTACTATAAAGAAATTTCCAGAAATCCTAGCATTAGTTAATTCTAATACATAAGTTGTTGCATGCAACTACCTAGCAGCAAGTGCAAGTCAACAATCCGCGAAAGCAAGTCCTCGCACAAAAACAAGTTGTTCGACAACTCCGCATTCTGCTAGACAGATTTACCACCGAGTACACCTCAGTCATCCCCGTAAATAAAACAAACCTCTTTTTTTTTTTAGCATTCGAAGGTCTTTGAAATGTCGAACGTGCAAATATTCGGCTCTGTTCCAGAGAAGAAGCCTCTGTTTGCACGTGACCGCACGCTAATGGAAAGGTCCGTCTCTGCCTGCCTGCCTGTCTGTCTATCCGGGGCCCACTTTTCTGACGAGGAAAATCCCGGTTTCTCATGAACCCGGTACTCCGGTGCGCCAGAGAGAGAGAGCCGGTGTGTCAAACCTTCGTTCGACGACAGCCGGGAATCATCAAGGTGCCACGGGGAACTCAAACTTATAACAACATTCGCACCGAAACCCGCCACATCCGCGTCCCGGCTCTCTGTGAAACAAGGAGCGGGGAGGGAAAGAAAGAATGAAAAAAATGATGAATATAAAATAATAACCAGGTCCCTAAATACCCAGAAAGGACCCACGGGCGGGGCCCTCTGACGTTGATTGACGCCCGGTCAGAAAAGGGCCCCCGCGGGAGGGCCCCCGACGTAACGCGAGATTACACGCATTTAGAGCAATTACTTGGTCCGGTTATATGTTTTTTTATTCTTGTTCTTTTTTTTTTCAACCTGCGGTTTTATTTTATTTTATTTTATTTTATTACTATTTTTTAAAGGCTCGAAAATGACTGTCCACTTTATTTGGGAGAAGCAGATTTTTATGTTTCAACGTGCCCTTCGGTATTTTTTTTTTTTTTAATGCAAGCTAAGGTTTGTCCGTAGATGAGAGGGGGGGGGAGGTCGTTAATAAAAAAAAATCAAAAGATGGCTGTGTAATGCCCGTCCAGAGCAAAATATTGGTTGTCACACTTGAAACAATTTGGAACGGCGAAAATAAGGGGGCTGTAATAAGTTAGTTGCGTGAGCCTTCTTGTATGATTACTCTTTTTTTTTTTAATCCTGCGTCATTTTTACTTTAATTCTTACTTCGGAGGTGCGGATTTAAGGTGTTGACGTCTGCTTTTTGCAAGGTTTAATGTGTAATTTTCCTTTTATTTTTATTTTCTCTCTTGCTCCTGGTACAAAGAGTGGCTGATTAGTCATAATAACTGTTGAAACTGAAGTGAACGTGAGAGGATTAAAAAAAAAAATAATAAAATAATAGCAGTAATAATAAGTAGTGCCGACTTTCTGTCTCTCCGGCTTATTTTAATTAACGGTTTAGCAAATGTCGTGTGCAGTTTCTTTCACTTTTCTTTTTTTCCCATTTCCCCATCTTCTACAGTACTTTTCGAAATGTGAAGTTTTGCATTTCGTATTCATGTGATATCGTGGTTGCCAAAGCTTTTCAGAACGGAACTTCTTTCACCCAGTTTTTTACGAACATTTTCCATTCTGAATTGAATACACTCTCATACAAGCGCTAACTAAAAGTTTATATATATTTTTTTTTTGGCAATAATTTTTTTTATTGAGTTATTTGTTAACATCGCTCCAGATAATAACACAGGAACTCATATTATACAACTAATGTTCAATTTACAGTTTCACTCAGTTATTAGTAATTTAGCTGTTTAATCTGTGTACAAAAATAAAATTTTCAGAATTTCAATTTGAATATGATCTCTAAATTAAAAGAAAATGTTAACTGAAACATCTGCTGGAAATGGAACTTCATTCGTGTTGCATATTGTTGAAAGAATTTTTTTTTTTTTTTGTCCTCTTAATACACCAATCTAGATCGAAGCTTTCGATGCTTTTTTATAAAAGAGTCATAACTAAAATATTTATTTCGTTTAAATTAAGTTTTGCAATTAGAATAACGTATTTAGCTGAAAATGGTATTGGAAATTAAAACTGCCTAATCAAAATGAAAATCTGCCTGAGCAGACAACTATGCAGTACATGATTTTTATTTATTGTGCTATAAAGTTATACTTTCAAGAAATTAATCATGTTCGTATGTTTTGAATTTAGGTAGTTTTTTAAGGGCATTTTTACTGTAAAAAAGAACGGAAATTTAAAATGTAAATTGAGACGCATTAAATGTGTTTCGATCTTATGAATGAAGTTATAAATACACTATTAACAGAGAATTTTTTTTTTAAGAATAACAAGTATTCAAAAGCATAAGCATATCATATACTCAGTTTTCAGTTAACAATATATGTATATCTGGTTATATTTTTAAGCATCATACTGATTTTAAGATTTTTTTTTTTTTTTACGGGCATTCAAAAGCATAATATAATTCTCAAATTTTGTACATCACCTCGTTATTATATCGGGGCACATTTTACTAAATGGAATTTTTTTGTACGGAAGTCGTATAGAAATTAAAAAAGAGTAACTTTTTGAAAATTAACGAGAGGAGTTTTTCATAGCGTAATCTCTTTTCCTTCCTCATTTTGAACATTTTTAAAATTTGCATTGTCAACTCACCTGTAATAGAAAAAGAACGAAAGCGCATTACCACCTTTTGTGGTTTTTTTTTTTTTTTTTTTTTTTTGTGTGTGTGTGTGTGTGCGCTTTACCACCATATCTTCTACATCTGTAGACCCTGAGTACAGATGGTACAGATGTAGAAGATAGTATGTTAGTTTATGACCTTCAACAGGAATAACAGACAAACAGCTGAATTTCACCAGTCTGGAAACACAGCTTCAAACCGAAGGCAGTTTGGAAAATGTATTTGGTTTTGGAAATTCGTTACAAAATTTAGCAATAATTTAATGAAACATTAAAAATATTGCATGATTTTTCGGAGAACCCCCCAAAAAAAATTGTTTTCAGTACTTTCACCTACGGAATGGTTTATTGAAAGATTTTTTAAATGCTATGGAACAGAATGCACTCCTCACGAAATTCGGATTTTTGTTAACTGGATGTAGGATGTAGTAAATACCAAACTTTTCTGCGAAAAATTGTACTTTTGACACCACCCCAATTTTTTTTTTTTTTTTTTTTCGCTTCCGTCTCTCCTATGAAAGTAGGCAGATAAGCGTAGGGCAGTCAAAACTTACTTCAGCATTGTTTAAAAATGGTAGCATTTTCATCTTTGATGCATAGAAAAAAAAATTGTTTTATAATTAGAATCTTGGCATATTAGCCTGCTACAAAGCGAACCACTACCGAATTCGGCACTGAATAAAATCCTACTATATAGTTATTCTGATCCCTGACTCACTGATTCACTCTCTAACAAATGCGGAACACCACTCGAAGATAAAACTTTCACCGCCATTACTCCAAAAAGATTAAAAAGTTAAGCACAAAAAGTCTAATGACATCTACACCGTTTGTAAGATCCTCTCAAAAATTTTCATAATTATGTATAAAAATATTGAAAACAATATGAGCTACTATCGGAAAGTCTACCCGTTCCCTGATTTTTAAACGATTTTTTGCTACTTTTAGTTCCATTTTGTTTCCGACAGTAGTGACAAAATTAGGCGCTGCAAATGACAATGATGTCCTATTGAAGTAACGGTCATCCGGCTTTGAAGGGAAAGATGCGATTTCAATTCGTTTTTAAACAGTTTTACAAAGCCCGTTGTAACTGCCTCCACAACGGGCCTTGACTTCTAGTTCCACTATGTTTGGCCTTTATTAGCACAATAAGTTGTACGAAAAAGTGATCGGAGACCATTCTTCTAACCCCTCTACCCATTTGTTTTTGTATTTTTTATTCTATTTATTTATTGTTGTTGTTTTGTGCCAAATACCTAAAATGCCGCCAAGAAAATTTCCCCTCCCGAAAGATTCAGGTCGACGAGGTCGTTTAGCAATAGTCATTAAGAGATACACGAAATTATCGAAACCGTTGAGATTTTTCAGCAGAAAGAAAGATTTTGCAACCTGAAGCAACCTCTCTTGCCCGCGTGTGTTCCGACATATTTAGCACTTTATTTATTTATTTTTTTCATATATTTATAGCACGTTATTCCAACAATTATAATTTAAATCAGGTTACGGATTTTATCAAAAATATCCCCACCATGGCCCGAGTGAACAATACACTGAACATGATAGATGGCTGAATTATGAAGGTCCCGTGGGGTCCAAAACGCGGGTGACGATCTAATGGTCTGGAATTTTGGTTGGTTTTCTCCAGATGTAACATGAATGCGCGTGAGAATCCCTTAAAAAGTCTTCCCGCCAAGGCACCCCCTCCGCAGGAACACAGTTCATCAAAAGTAAGATTCATCGAGTCTGTAAATGGGAAAGTAGTCCTACTGAGCACCTGAAATTCTAACGCAGAAAGATGGACATGTTTTAAACTCACAGAATTTTTTACTATACAGTTTTATTACCGTTTATTGTTTCCCATTCGAGTTTTAAAGTGAGAATTTTATGTATGCATATGAGTGAGTTATGCATTCTTAAAGGGCATCTTGTTTTACCACTGTATATTCAGCAATGTGTCAATGTATTGCTTCAATACAATTTTAATATTGTCAAACGGGAGGTGTGAGGAACTTTAATATACGTGTAAAAATTGATGTTAGAGTTTTTGTTGGTTCGCCATCATAATTTTAATTCACTTCTACTTCATTCAATTTCGCCACTTTATGAGGAACTTTTCTGGTCATGTAAAACATAAATGATGTCTTTTTTAACTGTTGAGTTTAGAATCATATATTATCGTATAGTTTTCTGTGGTTTTCTCCGAAACTGTGCGTAAATGCGGGTTAGGTCTACATATTCAAACTGCACAAAATTTTATATCAAACATAGGGATGGGCGAGAAACAGGGCTGCCTCGTCTCGTCTCGTCTCGCGAATCTCGCAAATTTAAAGATTGCGATTTTGTTACCATATTTTTAGTAACATTAATACTATTTTATTGAAAATTCATATTAATAATAACAATTTGTTATACATATTACCATATTAGTACATATATTACTTACCATATTAACTCATATGTACATTTGAAATGATAAAAATTCAAATTTAATCCGTATATATAAAGTGACGTGACACCAAAAAAATATCTGTTTTTATTTATTTATTTCCGGTACTGCGTAAATGTAATATGCATGGTTGATGGGAGTTACAATTGCTTCTGAAATTATATAAAGCTTTGAATTTTGTTAGAAATGATGCAACACTCAGGAAATGTTGCGCTAATAAAATTTTAATCTAATTAAGCAACCCCAATGTGCGGAATACTGGATTCTTAAAAGTTTTAAGTGGGGACGAGATAATTATAGTGAAGCCTGCCTATCCCCCCTCTCGTTTTATTGTATGAAATATGGGTTTCGCATTTAATCGGAACCCAGCGTTTAACCTGTTCATTTATACCATCAAAAAGAAGAGACAATAAAGAAGACTTGTGACCATGATTGTTTCTCAACATGGATCTTTGAATGCTCCAAGGAGACCCAGCGTTGTATTAGCGAAATCGCTCGAGTACTATACGCTTAAATCTATTGAGTAAAATAATAATCAAACGGAGTATATTTTTTCTCAATTTTTGACTTCAAACAGCTATTCTCCCGATTGAGTAAAATTTGCTCCATTAATCGACAAAAATCAATGGAGCGAAAAATTCTCAATTTTTGAGCATTATACAACAGCTCCATTTAGGCTAAATAATAATCAAAAATGAAGAGTGTCTGTCCGTTTTTGATTAATATAACTGTACTAAATTATAATTATTATTTAAGCTATAGAATGAGCGTTTTTACAAAATCCGCCCTTTTTTAATTAATATATCTGCACTCAATTAAGATTATTATTTTAAGCTATAAAAAGGGTGTTTTATTAAAATTTGCTGATTTTGATTAATATGTTGAATTATTCGTTTTCTTCATTTTTTATTATCAGAGCTGTAATCTATGATTATAAGCCTGAGAAAATAAATTTTAAATCAAGGCCCGTTTACAATCAAGGCCCAACATTACATATATCTTAATACACTATAAAAAAGTATTTTTTTAATAAATAGAATATAATTTTACTATAGTCTCTAGTTATAAAACGAATTCACAGTACAGTCAGAATACAGAAATGCAATCATGGTTAAACCAGCTGTGAGATTTAATTAAAGCAGCAACCAAATTTATTTACATGAAAAAGGTAAAATACTACTTACTCACTTTGAGTGGAGATATCATAACTTCATTTGTTTTACAACAGCTTTTTATAATCCAATCGTAAGAAACTTTGCCATAAAGCGAAATCTTTACCTAAAGCATCTCCTCCATATCTAGGCTGAATTTATTTCACAACTCTGAATATGAAAAAAATGCATTTGGTATTCCGATATAAGACCAAATTATCACAAGCGAAAACACACACAACTATGCCCGCGTTTGTGACTATGAATCGTTATCCGTTGAAGAGCGTTGGTCACGTGATAGTAATAGGATATGGGTCGTGGAGGGGAAGAGAGAGAATACTCAAATAGACAAAAATATTGTAAAAATTGAGCTAAGTAGAATCTAGCGAATCGGGAGCATTGAGGCGAATGGAGGAGATAACAAATTATTGTCTTTAATGAGTATTTTTTAGCGTAAAAGGATTTAAATCAACCGATAAGAAATTTAATCAATAAAGGAGTGTTAGTTTTAATCAATAGATTTAAGCGTGTAGATCATTGATTTACGTTCGCATAGCTCGGCATATGGTGAAAGAAGCATTTTTAATAACTGGTGAAACATTTTATTTATAAATATTAATTTATTTTAGAGAAAAATATGAAATATCCATACAATTTTATTACATACGTATTCATCCATTTTGATGAAATGTAGCCAATATTTTAAGCAAATAAAAATTACAATTATTAAGTACACAATTAGAGCATAAAATACCAAAGTAAGCATACTTGCATCAACTATTTGAAAAAAAAAAAATGCAATAATTATAGACAGATAGTCTAAATAAGTCTGAAATATTTTCCATGAAAAAATAATGATAGCATACTTGAATAATTTATTCATAATTCTGGATTATGCGTAAACCTCATTTTTAAGCTATCTGAATATTTACAAAAAACAACAATTATCAGAACTATGAAACCGAATATCTTTGTTGACATCAGTTATCAATAGGGGGGGGGGGGGTTAATTAAAAGAATAATCTAAAAAATAAGTTCCCTTACAAGATGATTGAATTCCAGTCGTTTTTATTTACAAGCAACGATTACTCTGCGCAAATTAATAAATGAACGGTTTCTTTAAAAAATCATTCTGCAATTATTATACACAAATTAATACATGGAGGTTTTTTTTCCATAAAATTATTATCTAGATAGACATATAACAATACCTATATATACAGTGGAACACACTTATACAACCGACAACACACACACACACGTTGTGAGTGTGTGTGTCTCAGATTCGATCAAACATTTTAAGTGAAAAACGTCTTAAACGGAAAAGCACTAAGTACGTATGATAAAAAATATAAACATATTTCTTTTATAAAGGATAATTGAAGTACATATTATAGTTTTATGGTTTCTTGAAATGAAATTTCAAAAGTACGAACAGGAGTGTCATATAACAGCCATCCCTGGGCACATGTGTCTTATATTAGCCATCCCTGACTTAGCGCCCATATGAGCTAATGATACGAATGGGTTACAAATAAAAATAATTTTTAAATGTAACTCGCCCAAATGTATGTAAGAAATTTTAAAATTCAATTTAGGAAATCTTGCAAAATCTTTGAGAAACTCAACAGCGGTCAAAAATGGGTTAACATGCTTGTGATAGTAAAAGGGCGCCCAAAGTTAGTGCCCCAAGGCCCCCATCTAAGTATGGTCAGGATTTGGACATACCGTAGCGCCTTTCCTCTGTTTACTTATTGTTTTTCGGTATTCTACTCTTCTCTATTTTCTTTTTTTTCTCCAGTTTCTTTCTTTGTGTGTTTTATATATCCGTCGTACTGTCCTAATTTTAAATGTTACGTGTTTGTAGTGTGCTGATAGTGTACCAGGAACGATAACAAAGGAGGCGCAAGTTAAACAGTAGAAGAGGCTTCAGGAAAAGTGTCCTCCGTACTCAGGATGGCATACTTCCTCAAAAACAGCACTGTAATTCTGATTGAAAAATAATTCGTATCTTAAATTTATGCGGGACGAGAAATTCTCGCAAGAGATCTCGCGCGAGACAAGACTCTTTCTCGTCTCACAAAATATTTCCTTTCTCGTCTCGCAAAAATTGCCTGTCTCGTCTCGCAATATGTGAGATGAGAACGCGAGACAGTGCGGGATTTCTCACGTCCATCCCTAATTGAACACGCATAAGCGGAAAACTTACTCATGTTTCGAGAAATACAAGGGTTCTTCACGAATAAAACATAAGCATGACCCGTTCGTACGCAAGCAGAATAAAAATAAACGAAAACTCATAAAGAAACATCGGATATTACTGTTTCATACAAAGATTTTTTTTTTAATCAAGAAAAGCGCAAAGATTTGATTTGAGGGTTTATGGCCGATTGTCTACTCAAGGGATCTATGTGGAGGGGCGAGTGCCCTTCGTGGGGGTCTTTCTAAGGGGTCCTAAACCTTATTTAAGCAAAGTTTCGGAGAAAACCACAGAAAACTATGAACGGCAGGTCGGCGGACACGACCTGGGTTTGAATCAGGCACTTTCTGCCCCCTAGTTAAGAGCGCTACGCTCTCGGCTACTGGGTGGGCTAAAAGCGCAAAAAAAAAACAAGGTATGCAGAACAAAAAGGGGATGAGGGGGGAATGAAACGGTAAAAAAAATACACATTTTACTGTACAAAGTTTTTATATATATTATAATGTTTCCTGCACCTGAGTGAGAAAAAATTACATTTAGGCATTTTAATGTGTCTTCAATCATAATTTAACACATAATAAAGTTCCACCCCTTTCTTCAATACCGTATAGGAAGGACCAAAATATTTTATTTTTTTTCTTTTAAATCTGCTTAGCTTCCACCATCTTGTTAATATTTTTTTCTAGTTACACAAGCTACACAAGCTGCATTTTCTTTCTGTTTTATTTTCTAAATCCGAAAAAAAAAATGTTTTATAATTTGGGGTTTTCGAATACTTCCACCTTGTCATTATTTTAATAAAACTCATTTTAAGTAGGATCTCTGCATCAACAAACGAATGAAAATTCCGTTTTGTTTGTTTATGGATTAAGTCCGATTGACTGAACTAGGGTTCTAGGTCTATAGGAAGAATGCCCTCCGTGGGGGGACGTTCTAAGATATCCCAGCCCGTATTTACGCAAGGTTTCGGAGAAAACCACGGAAAACTCCGAACGGCGAGAGGTCGACAAGCGACCTGAATCTGGCACCTAGCGCCAGAATTGCGCTAGGTGCAATTCTGGCTGCAATGAATTGCACCTAGAATTGGTTTGAATCTGGCACCTAGCGCCTTCCAGTTTCGAGAGCAGAACCTCTCAGCTACGGTTGGAGCAAATTCAGTTTTGAATAAAAAAATTTGTATCAGTCTGTAATGGAAAATATAATTTTTTCAACTTGTAGAAGTATTCTATCAGGCTCTTAGAATTTTATTAGCTTGTATAGTAATAAAATCTTTGAGTTTTTCCAGTAACAAGAATTCAAGTGATCCCCCCCCCTCCTTAAAATCATTAAAATTGCTTTCTTTTTTTTTCAACGCCTGTAAGATTCAAAGGTAAACCTTTCTTAAAAAATTTCTGATAAATTCTATTAAATGATGGTGATAAAATAAACGAAATACTCTCTTAAAATAGATAAAAACTCACGTGAAAAAAACACACATAAAATGATACTTGTAACGAGATATTTGTTGTAAGTATCATATTATGTGTATTTTTTCACAAAGTTTTTATTTATATTAACGTTTAATACCAGTATTTTGAGTGTTTTTTTCCGAAAAACTCTCTTATTGGTTGATATACTACTTATCATGCAAACTCATATACTTTGAAATTAATTACTAAACAATATTTCCGTTTTGGCAGAAATAATAGATCTCAATTAGAAAATAAGCCGACATGGAGAAGCATTTTAACCAGAAGAGGGCAGCACCATTAAATATTTTCCTAAATTTTCATTTTCAACAAAATTTCGTCAATTTTTAAGAACATGGTTAAAGAAGCAATGCAGCGGAATTTAATAGGATGGTCTTAATCAAGATATCAGTTAGATATCTAATTTGTTAATGTTAATAATTTCAAATTAAAACCCTTAATATTTTTTTAATGCTTCTTGAATCATAGGGATAGAACAGTGAATATAAATAATTCAAAATTGATCTTTACGTTTTTGCTTCATTATAAAAACATCAATTACAACATATTTCCCCAAAGAAATGAAGGAATAAATATTTATTTTTTTAATAGACACATTAAAATAATGATATGAGCTCTGTCGCACTGAATTTTTTTCAAATGTTCCTGACCCGACTAGTGACTGAGCGCGCTTGCACTCTCAACTGGGAGACGGAAGGTGCCTGGTTCAAAACCAGACCACGTCTGCCAACCTTACCGTTCTGAATTTTCCGTGGTTTTCTCCGAAACTTCGCGTAAATACGGGTTAGGATCTCTTAGGAAGTCCCCCACGGAGGGCATCCCCCCCCCCTCCTTGGCCTAGATCTCTCGCGCAGATAATTGGCCGTAACACCTCATCACATCAAACAAATGTAGTCACGCAGCTTTGTTCATGTACAACTGCATAGCAAACAGTTAACCCATTCTCTCTCATCGTTGTGTTCTCTCCACAAACTCGAAAACAGAGATTTCTTTTTGGAGACATCGGGTCCTGTCGCTCTGCTGTCTGGAGTTTTGTTTGATTTTCTCCAGATGTAACGTGAATACGTGTTAGATTCCCCTTAGAAAGTTTTCCGAACCAAGGTACGCCCTATTCTAGGCAGATACCCCTCACGCAGGTTTGCCTTAATACATACAATACAATGTCTTTGGGGACAAATACAATACTAAACTTGCTCAGAGGAATATACTTTTGATCAAAATTAAATAGTGGATTATAAACAGTAATTAACCGAGTCGATCAATAATTCAGTATTATTCGAACATAAAACTTGATTGATCATCGGAAATAATGAATCACCCTTATAATAATGTAAACTTCCTTTTGAAAAATTGTCAGCTTGTTGTGTATAAAAGTCATATTTTATATAAGATAATTTGCATTTGCAAATTATCTCTGGAAAAGCCCAGGTAATCTGCACTATTCAGTTTTTAGTGTAACTTGAAACAGAAGCTTTCAAAACTAAATATTCAATATCGAATAATATTATCACCAGAGATAATAATGATTATTTTACTTATTTATTTAATGGATGTTATTCACTCAATTGTCTTTGTAAACGTTTTTGAATCCAACTAAATATTGTAACTGAATTTTAGCGAGTACATATTGAAAAATGTAATGATGGAAGATTTCGAAATTAATCTGAACGACCCCGAAATTCTCCTAAGGAACTCCTAATCACGACTATTTAATTTTAGAAGTAGAGGTTTTATCATTATATTTTTAAACCCAAAGTTTGAGTATTCTTGACCTCTGCAGATCATATGTTTTATCGTAAGTAAATTGAGTAAAGGACATCTTTTTCACTCTATTGTTTGAAGAGAAAATCAGTGAGTTTCATATTATTATTTTATTCATTTATTTTAACTTTTTTAAAAATTACTTCTTTATTCAAACCATAACTTTTTCAATAGTGTAAAAAAGAACTTTAAAAATCATTCAAAATAAATATTCAGTTTGAAAGATGCTGCATAGATGGCAGCACCATAACCTTCATTCAGGCAAGAATCATGATTTCCAAATTGAGAAACAAAATTTCCTGTCAATAAGTATAAAAGATAATAACTTTATTTTATGGTTTGAAACACTCGAGAATTTCCATAAAACAAAAAAAAATCGTTGAAAGCTAGGAGAGAACGTAGGCGTGCATAAAAATAGATTTAAAAAATACAAGGTAAAAGGTTCAATCCTAGAAGGCTCTTTTTTTTTTTTTTTTTTTTTTTTTTTCTGTGTCTGAAATAAATATGTGTGATAATGTTAGTGATTATCATTTGGAGAAAAACAGTTTAAAAATAGTAACCTAATATTTTTGTAAAAGATCACTTTTTTATTTCAGTTTTGTTTGCGGTACACTGGGCCTTAGATATACTTTTTTGGTATTTATTTTGAAATTTTAGAATTCAAATAATTTCTTGATAGGACGAACTCCAACAGACAGTCGTTTTTCCAGGTCAGAACTCTTAGCAAACTATTTTTTGATAATATTCTAAAATAAACAAAGCCACATTCGAAAGATGACTGTTTATATTTCAATCCGTTTTGGCAATAATATAAACAGTAAGTACATCTGCACACAACATCCGGATTTATATCGTTGCTATCTATATATAAATACTCTTACAAACCGACAGATATCTATACTAGTATTTTATAGACCTAGAGGAATAATGAAAGTAGGTTGTCCTACATATGGTACCAGGTGCCTTGTAGGGTTAAGATTTAAGAGTAGATCGCGGAAGCAGAATTTTCGTATTTTAGTTCAAATTCTTGCATCGTGTATTACGTAGAGGCAGTGACGTAGCTCGGTTTAAGGTTTAAGGTGTAGAGGGAGCGAAATGAAGGTCCACACACACACACAAAGGAGCAGGCTTAAAGGTTCGCGGTGCGTGCGAAGGAGCCTAACAGCAATTTAAAGGGAGCAGTTGCTCCACTGCATTGAGGCAAAACAACAAGGAGATTATTTGACTAAGGGGTTTTATCTTGAGACGAGGACTTTTTGAGAGGTTCGAACACGTATACTCGTTACAGCGGGAGAAAAGCCGCCCAAAACTCTCCACCAGTGGCGACGAGTTTGTGGGTGTTCCGAGGCTCAAGCACCCACATACAAAATCACTTGGATGTGAAGCACCCATATAATTATAACACAGTTATAGTTAATTTTTTTTTAATGTATTGGAATTTGGGGGGGAAATACAATAGTGTTTTTCAAAAAGGTCTTTTATGAGATTTCTGCAGAAAGATCTGAATTTTTCTCTTTTGAGAAAAATTCAGATCTTTTTGCATTTGATGTTTCTCATCTTTACATCAAATCTGCTTAATATGAAGCAAATCATCTTAAACAGATTTGTTTCACTGATCTGCTTATGATGATGGCCGAGTACATGTAATTCATAATAATCCATTTATAAAGCATGTTGATTTATATTTTGTAAAAGCTTTTACTCCCATTTACGCATTAAAAAGTGTAAAGCTATTGCAGGATATATATTTTTTTTCTTTAAAAAAAAAAAGTAAGTCTATAATCATCCCCTCACCCCTCGAAAAACTGTTCTTTATAGAACACCCACAGAAGTTTCACGAAGTCGGTGCCTCTGCTCCAGATCGTTATATTGACAGTCGTGCGGTAGGTCAGAATCCTGGACCTCCACACTTCAACCATCTGCAGCGTCTTATCCACTTGACCTTATCGGGGGATGGGGGCTTATTTCCTTTATTCAAGGGATAAATTAATGGTGTAAAAAATACTGAGTAAATTTGAAACGTCATAAAGGGGGAAGAGTCATCAACCCACTGGTGGATACAGAATTTTTGTGAGGAAGCTCTAATTTATGTGTCTTTTATGAAACACACACAAAAGTCTTGGGAAAAAAATCTACTGCTTTATAAAATTTGTACATTTTACTTTTGTAGACGCTCCCTTAGATCCGAGGTATCTCCATTGGTTCGCAGGTTGGAATATTTATTTTTAAATGAACTTTCGACACTTTATTTGATTGGTACAGGTATAGAACAAAATCATTGGGACACCTGTGAAAGAATGGAAAACTGTGATTTGTAGGGAGTTGGTCCAACAGTATCCCGTATTAAAACTTGTATCCGACAGAGAGATTTGACCATAACCTCTTGCATAAGTTCAAAAGAATTTGCAGGCATTCCTCCTGCTAAACGGTCTTGACTTGAGGTAGTGTGCGTGGAGGAGGAAACTGACAAGGACTTTGTTTTGTAAAAAACTCCACAAAGACTCAATGATGTTGAGATCAGGGGACTGAGGACACAACGTGAGATGTTCCAATTTATCTATAGGCTCAGTACCCATGTTTGAACAGACTGAGGCCTGTTTACAGGGACTAGGTCCCTTGCTAAAGGGGGGTAGGGGGAGTCCTCCCCCCCCCTAATACTCGCAAAATTCTATTAAACTTGGCAAAATTAGATACCTAGTTGGCGAAATTGGGGAAGAAATGTTAACGAAAACGATAATTTACTTTCTGCTTCTGGCACACCTGGCAAAATTACTCACATCCAGTTGGCAAAAGTAAAAAGTTATTAATACAGTTGATAAAAAAATAAGTCAGTTGGCAAAAACCGATATTTGACTTGGAAGTTCAGCGACATCCCCCCCCCACACACACACACACTAAAAAAAGTCTTAGCAATGGCTCTTACAGGGGCATTGTCATCTTGGAATAGAGGATGTTCTCCAGGAAACAGAGTCTAAAGTGTAGGATGTAAATGATCTGAGAGAATACTGCAATAATGTTCGCCTTTCACATTCTCTCTCTGGACCACGAGTAGCCACCCCCAACACGTGGAGCAATAGCGCCATCACCGTGCTTCACGGTAAGAACCAGACTGTCAAAATGAAAAGCTTCTGCTGCTGTTCGGCAGACGAACATACGCACTGTGGCCTGAAATAATGTAAATGATGATTCGTCGGACGATCTGTCAATGGCTGTTCCCATTGTTGGTATATACAGTTTTGGTGGTCTCGGCACCACTGTCATAGCATTCTGCGGCGGCTCTAACGCCTTTGGGATCGCTACTCTATCATGTATGAGAGCAGCATGCAGCTTCCGTTGAATAGCTTTGGGGATATGGGGTTCAGGAGATAAGTAGTCATATCAGAGGTTATTTGCGACAGCGCGTCATACTTTTCGGGCGGATGTCCTCTTCAAAGCTCGTTTATCCCGGTCGGCCAGCTTCGACTTTCGACCACTGCTCTCCTTCACAGAGGACACATTTTTCAGCTTAGTACAGGCTGCCATAACCTTTAACACAGTAGTCCTTAAAACACCCGTAAGATTATTGGACATTGACGCTCCAGAGTGCTGAGCTCCAATAATCATGCTCTTTTGCACGCTGGGCAGGTTGGACATAATGGCGCTTCGCTGGGAACAGAATTTGGCCATGCAGCTCTCACTTCTCACATTGGCTCGATGCAAATGCTCGACTGATACCTTACCTTCATCCATCACTAGGGAGTAGACTGTTGTGACACGAGGCAGACGGAAGGTGCCTGGTTCAAACCCAGGTCGCGTCCGTCGACCTAGTCTTCTGGAGTATTTCGTGGTTTCCACAGAAACGCAGCTGAAATACGGGTTAGGACCCCTGATAAAGTCTACCAGGGAGGGCATCTCCCCTTGGCCTAGCTCCCTAGTGTAGATGATCGGCCGTAATCTCACAAACAAATTTTCCCGAAATTTTCTATCTCTCTATAACTATCTATGCATCTTATGAACTATAACTTACTATGTATCTTATGAAAAAATATCCTTAAATGCATCTGTCGTATTTGTTTAGGCAAACTTACACGAGGGTTATTGACCTAAGGGGGTAATTAGATGCCTTAGGCAGAGGACTTTCTAAGGAGCTCTAACGTGCATTCACGTATTCCGTCTGAAGAAAACCACCCAAACTGACGGGCGGGCGTGCGAGCGAAACCCTGGAAATGCACTCTACAATCATTTCCTATCCTTAAATGAATCAATCTGCAATTAGTATTTTATATCACACATTGAAGAAGGATTATGAAATTGTTTAGGCAATTCCGAGGATCAGGGGGTAGGCTTAGCAAGATTGCTAAGGGTAATGCTTATATCCTTGAGAAAACAAAATAGCCCCCCAAAGTTTCATACTTATCTAAATTTTGCTTCACTTGAAAAGTTTCAAGTTGCCCCAAACGCGCTATTACCCCTCAAACCCAGAACAGAACTCTGTCTGGCCATGATTCAAAGTTTTGTTACAGACAGACTGAATATAAACTTTCAGAAACTGACTTCTGTTGCATACGTAAGATCATTAAGGGGCTCTTTTAAGAAATCATGCAGCTTTTGAATAGTTTTCCAAAGGATCCAATTTTAGACTGTCTCTTTACGCATTGTAGAAGAGTTGTGGAACATAAGAAATTTTTAGTTAACTTTAATTTTGAGAAACTCTTATCTGCACTTGCCACACTTATTGGCAAAGAAAGCGAAATTCTCGAAGCAATAGCAAGATGTGCGTGTAAAATCTAGAGTTGAAATTAGCTTTAAAATTTCAATTGGGCTTTCCTTTTTGCCTAATAAGGCCGTAACTGACACTATTTCATTTACTAGATCAAGCGCGTTTATATTCCCCGATTCTCCATCGGTCAGCATTAACTCCAATTGTTTACACTTTACACAGTGCTAACACTGTTACCCTGTGTTACAATGTTTAATTAGGACTTTTTAGGAGGATCTTTTAACTCATATATGCCGTGCAAAAATTTGAAATAATTACATTGGGTACTTATTAAATCTGCATTCTAAGGTATTAATCGCTTTGTTTACTGTAAAAAGTAAAACTATCTTGAATTTTAATTGAGTCTCTCTCACCTGATAATCTCGTGCTTCGCAATCAAAATTAATATGTTACGTGGCTGCGTAAACTCAGTGTTAGTCAGAATACTATCTCGTCGGTCAGTTCTCTTGCATAACAGAACATTTCATTTAAAATCACATCCGATCGAAGCTCCTTACAAAAAAATCTTTACAGTTTCTTAAGAGTTCTAGAACAGATGGTTGTCTTTTGACTGCAATAGCTTTCTTAATGGATTCACGGAATTGAAGATTTTATACCAAATAATAATAGAACATACGAACATGAACTGTTTGAGAGAGTTAAATAATCCTGAAGCCAAATCACTGAAACAAAAACTTAAAATTCTTTCATCAACTTTAACGGTAGCCTCATTGGAACTAGATTTGTCAATAACTTTATACCTTACCAAGAATGCGATTTGTTCGATTTTTTTGCCATCAGGAATGTAATCTAGAAATATGGGATAGTATTTGGCTTGTTGAATTTCATTAACAAAGTGTAATTTGAATCCAACTGGAAACCTTGTGAAAAATCTATGCAAAATGAGTAAATATTTGTCTGCAAATCGCATATAAACAACTGAAGCGAATGAAATTAATTTTATAGCAACACCAAAAGTGGCAACTTAATTTAAAGTGCAGGTGCTAAAATATTTCTAATTCGTTTAAAAGGTTTGAGATTTAAAACAGTTGTTTGAAAACTGTGTGTAAATGTATGTTCGCCCTTTGTTAAAAAATGGCTCAATGGAATAGAATAAAATTTGGAATTATATTGAATGGTAAGTTAATTGAAACAATAGATACCAAAATTGTTTTAAATAATTCATACACTTTGAGATTTTGTAAAAATTGCTTAAAAAGTTTGTTCTGGCATCCATCAAAAACGGATTAAGAGAACAGAATGAAATTAGGTCATATGATGGCTAACAAAGCATCATCGAAATTTTTTAAAGATTTGAAAGAATTGAAAGGGTCTGTAAAAGTTGCATTGTATTTTTTTTCTTTTTTAGGGGGTGGGGAGAGAGGGGGGGCGTCACTTTAAGGCGTCTGGAGGTAATACAAAAGTGGCTGTTCGACTTATACAAATTACGTCGATTTCTTTTTTTAAATTATTATTACTGTTTTTTTAATTTTGAGAAAATTGTGCAAAAATTTTCAGGTATAATATTAAAATTTCTAAAGTTAATAGAACAAAATCCAGTTACTGACGAGGAGATTGAGTTAAATAACATTGTTTGAATTCTTCCTAGTTAAATATATATTTATATATTATTTTGAGAAAATTTTGTGTGACCACTTCGTAAAAACAACTAGTGGTCAGACAAAAGGGAATGAAATGAAATTTTGTTAAAAAGTAGGCGGTTAGTAAATTAAAATTACAGGTTTTTAATTTTCTACAAATTTGAATTATTTTTGAGGTATAACGTAAACTTTGATAAAGTTCTCTGCGCATCAAGTAAAATCATCAAAATATAATTCAGTCAGATGTTGCAGTGTTAAATATAGGCTACTTGCTATTACAAAGCATTTTCCAGGCATTCTCTTTTCAGTTTATGACTGTCTCTTTACGCATTGTAGTATGCATACAAATAGTGAACCTATAAAAGCTATGAAATATTCAGAAAAAAGTCTGAAACGTACAATATTTTCTTAAAGGTAAACTTTTCAGCACAGTTTGAAGGTCATTTTCATACTTAAGAATTTTTACTGAAAATTACAGGAGACATATTGGTTTGTGTATTGTATTTGGAAAAGAAGCATTATTCATTTTTATTTATTTATTTAGTGTTGTAATGAAAACAAATCATGGATTTGTTTTTAAAGCTCTTCGAAAGTCCCGTGTGTTCATTTATCAGTAAATTGAAAGATCTCGTACTTAATGTTTAATGCTGCCATCTATGTTCATATAAAGTAACTAAAGTTACTTTATTTAGCTTACGTATTTGTTAGTTGGGTAAAATGCCGATGAATGAAGTTGGAAAAAAAAAAAAAAAAACTCGGGGAGGAGGAGGATGCGCTCAAATAATTAATATTTATAACTGTCT
Source organism: Cheiracanthium punctorium (assembly GCA_038373885.1). Taxonomy (NCBI): domain Eukaryota; kingdom Metazoa; phylum Arthropoda; class Arachnida; order Araneae; family Cheiracanthiidae; genus Cheiracanthium; species Cheiracanthium punctorium. The sequence goes on from JAWZYV010016612.1 coordinate 362,169, forward strand.
GATGTATTTATTTTTCAATAATTCTTAACTTTTCAACATATTATCATAATTACTTTAAGAACGGAAGGAGTAAGAATAGATTCTTTTCAAACTTTTTTTATTAAAATAGAAATCCCATAAAAAGTATATATAAAGTATATAGTTAAACATTTTAAGTTCAATACTACACATTTATCTATAAGCCGTTAAGCACCTTTCCTAGCAAAATATTTTCTAAGTATAATTACTATTTTTATATTATTTGTGTGTTACGCTATTAAACAAAAAGGTATTCTTAACCTGTTAAATATATTTAATTTTGCTGTGTTATTTTATTTCATTTCATTTCATTTAGTTTATTTATTAATTTTTAACATACTTAAACATATGTAGCATCTAGTGTTATTCTAATATTTCTCTTTAGATGATGGTTTCGATATACATATATAATAAACGTAAATGTAATTTATAAAATTTGTTTTTCAATTCAATATATTACTAGGAAATTTTAAACTATCGAACTAACTTTCTCGAAATAAAATTTCCATACTATATTAGAATAAATGTCTGAATAAAACTGAAAAACTATCAAAAGCTGAAGAGCTCTACATTCAGTGCTGCCATCTGTACGTGTCTCAGAAAGCTGCTAATTTCATCATATGAATAGCATTTCGTAAAACGAGGTGAAGTTGAACAGAATGAATATGTAAGTCCGAAAATGTTTCTAAATGATTTTTCTTTGAAATGAACATCTATTCTGCCCGAAATGAATATCTTTTTGGAATTAGCCACTATTGACTTACCTATAAAAAATTTATAACCATACATACAATCATGTTGGCAACAAATATATACCGTGCTTACTCGCGTAATAGTCGCCCTCTTATAATAATCGCACCCCCCTTTGAAGATGAAAAATCGTCAAAATATTTTCCCCGGATAAAAGTCGCAGTCACTATCTGTCCTTCATTTATGTATAAAAATATTGCAGTAAAAAGCAAAATGCATTTTTTTTTTTTTTTTTTTTTTTTTTTTTTGGGTGTGCAACTGACGAGAAAATTAATTAATATACTGCAGATAATCTTTTTTGATTCAGTAATTTTATTTTAACACTAGTAATGTTTTAGCATTAGAGTATACAATACTATGTTGTAGATTTCCCCGCTTAACAGCCGCACATATACTTTCACCATGAGAAATTGGGAAAAAAAAGTGCGACTATTACAACAGTGAACACGATATACATATGATCAGAGCCTGATCATAGGTGGTCGGGGTCTCGGGCAAGCCGTTATTTTGAAGCCCCTATACTATCACAAGCATTTAAACTTATTTTTATTTGCTGTTGCATTTTCCCGACATGAAAATAAAACATTTATAAAGAACACTAAAATTGAATTAAAAATTACCTATTTATTAATACTTATTTAGAACAAGACTATGCATTTAAAAGTGATTTTAATATTTTTTAGTCCGTTTGTATTATTAGCGCATGGGTGCGCAAATTCCAGGAATGTCAATTACGAGACATGGAATCAAAGCTTTTCACTTCAAAAAAATTTCTTGATACACCAAAAAGTTCGAAATTTTCTTTCCTTCATCTCGAAATAAAAAATGTTAACTATTGGATATTTTGTGGAATGGATATTTTGTAATGGCCATACCATACGTTTTCAAAAACTCCTTGTTTATTGATCCATGAGTCTTAACCCTTTGAGGCGCAACCCTTTCCCAATGCTGAAAAAAGGGCAGCCGTTGCCATCGCTCGACTTAACTACCAGCAAGATGGCGGACGATCGAAACGTTCATCGCGTGCCACAGATCTAGAGACCCTTTTTTGACGACAGCCGGCTGTGCTCGCTCACAGCCAGCTGCGTCAAAAAAAGGGTCTCTAGATCTGTGGCACGCGATGAACGTTTCGATCGTCCGCCATCTTGCTGGTAGTTAAGCCGAGCGATGGCAACGGCTGCTCTTTTTTCAGCATTGGGCAATTTATCCAGCTGTTCTCGCGTTCTTCCATTTTTCGGCAGATGTCAGTGCTGTTAAAAATAATCGTGACAATTTTTTGACGGGAAGTGACGTGCTAAAAAGTAAAGGATTCTCGTGGAGCTATGTCACCCGCAACTATTTTTATAGAAATCCAATCTATTCTTCGTGACCTTCAACAGTCAAAACGTCAACAGTTTGGTGGTCTCAGAGCGAAACCACTGCGCGTTAAAGGGTTAAAGACCATTGAATTAGAACAGAAAATACATCTCTAAGTCCATTTATTGTTAAAAATTATGCTATAGATATTACAAAGGAGATTTAGCTGCAAAAATGTTATAATTGCAGCATATATGAATATGTAATGAATCATAACAATAGATCGGGAGATTTGGGGGCCCTTATTTTTCCGGGGCCCGGGCTATTGCCCCGCATGCCCGTGTGAAAATCAGGCTCTGCATATGATCAGTTTAAAACGGTATTCATAGATCTTTGCAAGATTTCTCTGGTAAGCACTATCTTTAAAAAAAAAAAAACTCCCCCTCCCCACACACACACGCACAAAATAAAATCTAACGTGGTGAGGAGCTTGGGCAGTGCTTGGGAGGGTAAATTCCTCTCTCTCGGCTTGACTGCTGTGGGACCGTGTACGCTAATGGGAGCTAGTGCACGTAAGATCAGTCATGGCTCCATTGTCCTCCATGTTCATCTTGAAACGATACCGCTGTGAGTGCCGATTTCAAGTGGTTGGTTCCTCATCTGGAATCGGTTCAAATTTAGGGACCAACAAGCAGAAGTCCAAAATCCAGTATCTTGTTCATTTCATAGAAAGAAAAAAGGCTGGGGAATGTTCTTTGGCAGACAATGGGGGCGCCGGGTTCAAACTCAGATATGAAAAAGCAACTAGCCTAACCAACATTGGACAGTCTATCATGCTTTATATTTTCTATTTCCCTTGCTTCATAATGGATTAAAAGTTTACCATTACAATTTTTTTTTTTATACAGTTTTGGGTACTATATTAAAAAAATATATATATATGAGGGTATAAAAAATGTTATGGACAACATTATTAATAGTATTAGAAACTTACTAAAGATAAATTCATCCTTAAATTTCAGCTTACGTTCAAAACTTTTATGACAGTGTGTAAGAAGCACAGCTCTTTTACCTACATTTCATTTTCCAGAAAAAAGTGTCACATTCACTCCTTTCCTTGTAAAAATAAAAACTGTGCACATTTCAAGTTTAAGCGTGAAATAATGTAGTAAATATATCTCACAAATAAAGTTTACAATTTTCTAATTCTGTTCAATGTCTCAACAGAAAAAAAAAAGAAAAAAAAATCATTTGACCCAATTCAAGGGATCAAGGTGAACAGTAAACTTATTTTTTTTCCCTCCTCTATGCGTAACATTATTTCCACGTCTTTATTATGCATGCATCCATCTGAACTCAACACATTACCCGCAATAATAATAATAATTATAATAATCAAAGATCAATAAGAATTAAATTTTCTTTTTTATTAAAACTGTTAATTTGTTTATATTCATCTTCGTTTACGGTACGAGCATTAGGGTGGGCCGAATTTTTTTCTTTTTCTTTCTTTCTTTCTTTTTTTTTTTTTTTTTTTCGAAATAATTATGGTAATAGGTATCAAAAGTTGCTAAGTGATGCCAGTAAACAACAAATAAATTTTTAAGAGAGAATGATAATATCTTCAGGTCTCTACCAGCAAATATGTTTGACACCCATGCCTGTCATTTTGATTTGTCTTGTCTTTATAAATCATTAGTTGATTTTTGCTTCGGTAAAAAGTACTTTGCATCTATTGAAATTTTTAATAGCAAAATTAATAATAAAATGTTTTATAGTATCACTTATGTTTTTAATTTACTCACTAGAGGGGGCTCCAGCTCTAAAATTCAATTGTCCCTGTTTATTTCTTTGTGTGAACTCATTTTTACTGACGCACTGCAAGAATACTTTAAGGTGTATTTATTTTCCTTTCAAATAAGTGCGTAATAAATTTAAGATTTGAATAATGAGTTTGAGAAAAGTTAAAGTAACTAGAAGTTAAAATTCTTGTTCGATTTTTGGCTCACCATCCGAATTTCATGATTCTGTACTACCGACTTACGCACAAGTTATAAAGTGCTATCAATTTGTTGAATGTGATGTAAACATAGCGTTCTTTCTGTGAAGAATATTAGTATCTCTGATTTTAGTCAAATTGTAGCTAGAAAACTGAAGAAATCTGAATGAGAGCATCAGTTCCAGTGTTCTCTGACTTCAGTGTTCTCGCGTTATGCAACTGATTCATGTGTATATAGAGTAAACAGATAGAGAGAAATACAGCTCTATCCATAATGAAATTACTCTTATCAAGAAACATAGATATCAGTAATTTGAAAGCTGTTGGCTGTTATGGTACCAACGTAAATACAGGTTTTGAAAATGTTGCGAGCCATAAGATGTTTAGAAAACCATCTAAATCGTCCCCTTCAAATGTTTATATGACTGTTGTATAACAGTTCTCCTGTCGACAATTGTTGTTAACAGTTGTCGAGTTGTCACTTCGACATTTATTTCGACACTTGGATGGGGCCTCACTTGGACCACAAGAGTTCAGCGGACCTATTGGAAAACAATTGGAGCATTGTGAACTAAAATCTTGGTAAATTTTGTCCTTGTAGGTTGTGTTCTGCCAAAAATTGATGTAGAAAATCTAAGTTCATATCAAAAATACTTATATGAAATTTATCAGGCAATATCTTCTGGCACGTATGATTACATTTTAGCTAATGAAACATTCTGGAAATTGAACCGACTCAAGGTAACTCACAATAGCGAATTCAATCATTACACACCATAATGGTTCAATATTAAACTCAATTCATCTCGCAAATAGGGAGCTTCTCGTGTCTATAGGTTAGTTGAATCTGCAAGGTACCTTAGTTGTAATCTTAAAGCAGTAATTGATTCCGGTCATACAAATAAATACATTCTTTAGTAATCCAGAAAATTTACTCATAGTTATGATAAGTGAGGAACTCCATCATATCAGAGAATTAGTATTGAGGTGTATTTTAAAAGCCAGAAATAAAGACAAAAAAGGAACTCATGTGAGAGTTAATAAATTGGAATACGTGTTTTGTCGCGAACCCACCGATCCTGAAAAAGATTTCAAATTATGAACTGAAGGAATTTATAAAAATTAAAGAAACTACTGACATTTATTCATATTCTTGTTGTAAGGAAGCAGTAGAACGTTATTTTAAATTAATGGCGGAAGCTTCAGTTTTTGTTGTAGAACTTGAAACTCGTGATGCATTTATTTGAGCAACCATGAAATCCCGAGAAACTACTAAAGTTTGACTGCAAAAACGACTTCAATATTGCATAACTTTATGTTCTTTTTTAATAATTTTGTCGTAATATTTGTGATCATTTTTTTAATGTTGCCTAATTTTAATTTCTTTTAATTCTTTAAATTATGAAAACGGTAAAAAATTTCATTATTTTATAAAAAAGAACGCTCCAAAAATCTATTAAAAATTCTTTTTTCTCCATCTTCATTCTTATTTCAATTAGCTAGTAGAAACCTTAAGATTTAATTTATTTGGAAAAAGTTGTTATTTTATTTGTGTTACACAGGAGCGCTATTACTTTTCTTAATTTTAATTTTAATATATTTACCTATATTGAAGGCCCACCCTAACATACATATGCGTAAAAGGTTTCGTACATTTGTTTGTTACAAAATAAATTCAATATTTATTATTGAAGTGCATAACAGCATAATACCCATTACTCGAGTACTACTCGTTACTCGAACTACTCGTTACTCATACTTCGTTATTACTCGTTTACATACCCGGATCGTTGTAATAAATTACATTAGGGCTCTCTGCCACAGGGAGGAATGCCCTTACCAGAGGACTCTGTAAATTTGCAGTAACTGCTTGAAGACAGAGTACGTTTTCATTTCTTCTACATTATTATTGAAATTATTGCTGTCGTTTTATTACCCACTTTATTTTTTATTTATTCGCATGTTCTTAATATTCTTTAAATTTCGAAATGTAAAGGTCGTTTTTTTTTCTTCTCTCGCATTCTTGGTAATGAAACATTACCAACTGCTGTTTTCATTCAAGTTTTCTTTTCTTGTTTTATTTTTATCGCATTTAGCATTTCTTTAATTTTTTAAGAAATTACATTGAAAGTTAACTTGGCGTATCAGAAATCATATGGAAACTAAACAAAAGCAACCAATTTTTAATGGTAAAATTTTGAAACATGTCACGTGATAAGTAAACTCAACCTGAAAATCCTTTTATCATTACTGGTATTACTATGATCAAAAATGTTTATCCTGAAAAGGGCACAACAGTATTGCATCTTTAATATACAGTATGTCGAGGGCTAACGGTGCCGAATGGCTATTTCCTAAACCGTTAGTCAGAGACTCATAGTTCTAATTGAAAAATACTTTAAAAATTGTTCTAATTGAAAAATACTATAATCTATTATAACAGAAGCAATCGAAGTCAGTAAATCAGTTCCCATAAAAATTACGAAATTCAGATTTTATACGGTGCCCCTGTCCTATCAGTTATGTTTGGAAAATTTTTCTTTATACAATTTCATGCACAATAAAAAAAATTGTCCTTCTACGACCAAATCTCACCGAGTTACAGCAGTTTTCGAGCTGCGCAATAGGGGCTATATACAAAATGAATTTGAGAAAAATCAATGTACGGGGATTTTGAGCTTTGTAATATTTATTAGCAATTTCATTTACCCTTTTAGTGAGTGTAGATTGTAATAAAGAAGATTAACGTTTAACTATGTAGATCCAATTAAATTAGCATAAAAATATAGCATATATTGAAAATAAAATTTTTAAGAGTTTTTTAAATGAACTGGTGTTAAATAACTTAAAAAAAAAGAGAACAAAACACTTCATTAAACATTAAATTAGAAAATGAAGCATTTTAAAATACGGATTTATACATGTTAGAAACTTAAAATAGTATTAAAAATCCTGTAAGTGTAACATTTGCTTAAAGTAGCTTCCTTCGACTGCAATGCAAATATGCACCCTTGTAGAAACCTCTTCCTGTACTTTGCGTAGCATACTTGGTGTTTCACATCTGCACGCTAAACATATACGATTTAGTAAATCTGACCCCGGATAGATTTTATGTAACCTGACTAACCCTCTTCTTAAAGATTAGTATTGTAAAATTAGTTTTGCTTCTTTCGCCGCATTATGCCAGAAAATGAAATTAAAGCCTACAATTTAAAATTTCAATATTTATATCGTGATTTAACGGTTTACCATAAAGGGACATTTTTAAACGTGGAAAAGTGACTTAAGTTAAAATATTTGCTGCTTCATAACTCGGCGAATTTTTGTCGCCGATCGCCGATCTATCTGTAGATGTAGTCTATTCTGTTGAAACTACTGACGGATATATCAACGCAAAGAAGAACTACTTATCGTTTAGTTAGTTTGTAAGACAACTATTGGAAAAGCATGAACAGAACACTTTTAATTTCATGAAACATATTACCGTGGTATATTGTGATTTATTCATATTATCCTTAAAAATCTACTAATACTGCCTATTACTTATACTAATACTATGTATCTTCGCTTATCACTTTTTAAACTCAATTTGAAGAAAAATCTTAGATATTTGACATCAGTGGAACTTTTTTCTTCTATGGTGATTCTTTGCAATTTACGCATTAGCATGATCGATAATCATTTTGCATTATGGAGCCATTAAGGAAACTCTCCATATACACTCTATAACAAATAAATCGACGCACCAAGAAGGAGATGTCCGATTGAGACGAAAATTGGTGGATAGGAAGACGTACAGAATAGTAAATGATTAAAATTTCAGAACAATTGAATAATTTATTTCAGAGTTACAGTAACAAGTTCAATAAGGTGTTGACCCGCCGCACAGTGGAGTATTCGTATCAAAATCCTGGCCAAAAGTCGAAAATTTTAAATTTGTTTAAAAACAGTAATATATATGTTTTTGGATAGCCTAGTAACTGATGCATCGTGTAATGCATGTTTTTCGACCATAATTCATATCCAAAAGATGCAACACTCGGTTTAAAAGCAAGTTTCTTCATTTACGGCAAGAAATTTCAGCGTTTCCTATTACTTCGTCTTGCATTTTTTACGGGCTCTTTAAATTAATTTACTGATTTGATACTAAGTATAATTGTAGTAAAATATATGTACTTTAATTATATGTATCTATTAGCTTGAAAAAATAATATGACTTTATTTAAAACAATTGTAAACTTTTTTTTTCTTATTTTTTTTCAAAGATCCACATTTCAGAAAGCTTTTTGAAGGGGTATCGCGGCTTGTCGCGCCTAATTTCAACTATAATCGTAATTATTACAATATTGAGTGACTATTCCAAGAAAAAAATGTTCCCCCAACATCCACCATTTCTTTTAAAAAAATTATTTATATAGCGCCATTTTTATTTTTTCGATAATTTTTCGACGGGTGATCGCAAAAGGGATACAAACATACGCGCTTGTACTTCTCATAAACTATAAATTATGTGCAAGTGTTTGGATAAAGGTATATAAAATTTCATTTCAGTTAAGATTTAACATCGGTATTTTAAATTCAGTATGTAATTTCTTATTTTTCTGATGTAAATTTGCTATAAGAAGAAAATTTCTACATATTCCAAAATTGCCCTTTCTTAGTCCTGTAAATAGTCTATTTACAGCTTAGTTTTCCATTTAGGTCGTAAATTGTGTCCAAAGCAAAAGCTCCCCATTTTTGGATCCCAAAGGTTGGCAACTGTGACTTCGGGTCATTGGAGTGTGAGTGTGTAAACAGAAACACGTGCTAGCTCTTTAAGTCATTTTGAAGTGCTGGCTTGAAATAAATTACTTTCTCCTCCAGCTTGGAATGAGATTTTATGGGTTTCAAGTAGGCTTCTTTTAAGCAGTGTCCTTTTAGCTGCTCTAGACAAAGGCCAACGAAAAAGAGCAAGCCTTATTACAGCGAGACCCTACAACTTCGCTACAGCTAGACCCTACAACAGAGGGGCCCGATGGTGGTTCCCCCCCCCCCCCCACTCTCTCTCTCTCTCTCTCTCTCTCTCAAAAAAAAAAAAAAAAAAAAAAAAAAAAAAAAAAGTGATTCTGAGTGAAGACGAATATCAGAGTTCAAAAGAATCAGAATGAAAAAGTTAATCTTCAGAAGTCATTAGAAAACTAAGATCCCTATAGTAACTACATTTAGATAAGTAAAAAATCTGAAAAATTTTTATGATAAAGATTGATTTATAGATAAGTAGTATTATATAAGTATTATTAAAGTATTACATTTATATATTTTTATTGTGGTTAAGGCACAGCTACACGGCTATTTGCCTAACAGGAAGGTTGCCTTGGGCGGAGGGCTTTTGAAGGGGTTCTAATGCGTATTCACGTGACATCTGGAGAAAATCGCCTAAAACTCTAGACCGTTAGATCGACAGCCGCGTGGTATTACATTTATAAGTGGTATTATACAATAGCAGTACTTCCCAGTACACTACCCGGACAAGACATTTGTTAGAAACCAACGTCGTGTCGTTTGACGATATATCGCCAAATTTGGCGACAACACGCTTTTTTATATAATTTAAGAAATACATAATACTAAAAAGTAAGTCAAAAGTCAACAGTAATGATTTTAACTTTAAAATACATGAAAAATATTTTCGGCCAGGATTTTGACACAAATACTCCACTGTGCGCCGTTAGCCTGGATACAAGCTGCCACACGGCGTGGCATAGACCGATAAAGCTCCCGGATGGTCTCCTGCAGTATTTCCTGCCAAATTCGCTCCAATTGTCGAACGAGGTCATCAACAGTCCGTGACAGATGCAATTGCCTTCCCATCATATCCCAGACATGCTCGATGGGAGAGAGATCTGGCGATCTGGCAGGCCAAGGAAGAGTTTGACAAGCTTGCAGACAGTTTAGAGCAACACGAGCCGTATGTGGTCTGGCATTGTCCTGCTAAAAAACCAGCCCAGGGCACTGCAAAAGGAACAGTAGCAAAACAGGTTTTAGGATATCGTCCACGTACCGCTGGGCAGTAAGTGTACCTCTAATGACGACCAAAGGGGTCCGGCTGTCAAAGGAAATGGCACCCCAGACCATAATGTCTTGTTGAGGGCCGCTGTGGCGTGCGATATTGAAAGCAGAATCCCCCCTCTGCCCTGTGCGTCTCCAAACACGTCTTCGATGATCGTCAGGGCACAGTTGGAAGCGGGATTCGTCGATAAAGACTATACGTCCCCAGTCGGCATCATTCCAACCTGATCGAGCCCTGCACCACTGTAATCTGGCTCGGCAGTGTGCAAGCGTGAGTGGCAGGTGGCGTAACGGTCGGCGCGAGCGTAGATTTCGCTCTCTCAACCGTCTGTGAATGGTCATGATGGATACTGGTGTTTGGGTTGAACGTCTGATGGTTGATAGAGATGAAGAGGGCGCTGTGACAGTTGATCGGACCATCACTCTGTCCTCACGATCTGTTGTAGCCCTAGGTCGACCGCTACCATCCTGACGCTGCACTCTGCCATTTTCCACCCATCCTTGCCAGCATCTTCGAATCGTCGCATCATTTCGACTCAAATGACGAGCGAGTCTCCGATTAGTCCAACCGGCCTCTTTCAATCCAATGATACGACCTCTGTCAAACTCTGACAGTTGCTCGTAATGAGCACGAATCCTGCAGCGAGGCATTTTTTAAGTTGTTGAAAGGTCATCTGAATCGCAATCAAACCGAAAGTTTTAACAACCGTTGAAGAACTGCTCCTTATATACGTCTGCTGGATGCGCAGTTCCGATACGCTAGAGATCAAACTATTCATTCATTGTACACTAAATTTGAATCATTTGCATATCTGTTCAAAACATTCATGCATACGAAATTTCAAAGAAATCGGATAATTGTTTCTTGGTGCGTCGATTTTTTTGTTATAGAGTGTATATTCAATTTTTGCATGATTTTGTCAGTTTGGTCTATTTAGCATCTCAAAACATTTCATCTGGCCGTGGTGGAAAATATCCAAATGGTACCAATTTAAATAGCCATGTATCCAATATAGGTATATCTTATAAATCCTCCATGGTTCTGTATCGTAAAAAACATCAAGCTGTGTAATCTCAAGGAGATACTTGGAATAGCTCTGAATTGAGAATAGGATGTTAGTGTTCCAGAGTTTACGAATTTCACGCATTTTTTAATTTATGACTTCACGGTTTTGCTGTAAAAGACACCCAGGTAGTTCAGGCAGTTAATTGGAATATTTCGCTCAGTAGCTTTCAAGCGGGATACAATATTGAAACCTACAACTACGTTGAAAAATTGTTTGCTTTATATAAGACCGTTATGTAGGACCATAATCCAACGTTAAAATACTAAAACTATAGTAGTAACATGCATTTGCATATGTTAGGAAACATATATGGCTACGGTATAATTAAATGCCAAAAATAAAAAAATAATACAAAAATTTAATACATTGCGGTTTTTAAAACGAAATTTGTAACTTTTAAAAAGAAGAACATTTTCAGCTGCGTTAAAACATTTCAATTTTTAAATCCAAGCAACGGATTAAAATATCACTTATAATAATAATCGTGAATTTCTTCCTTTAGTTTAGTTCTATCGTAAGTTTTAATAAAAATCTCATATCTTTGAGTTAAAAGAAAGCGGGAATAGATTGCGTTAAGATTGTGGCGTAAGTTTTATGTATTTACAGTACGGGAAATTTTTCAAAATAGTTTTATTCTTATGTATCTTAAAGAACTTGACGTCACAGAAATAGAATCTCACTTGCGAATTGAAAAACCGTTAAAACTGTATCGATAGGTTGGAAAAAAAAAAAAAAAAAAAAAAAAAACAGAGCTTTTCTAATTCTTTCCTACCTGGCAACCTAACTTAAAATCTCGTATCGCGACTGTCATATAATGGCGTTACGCTGATGCGTTTAAATTTTAAACATTACCTTACATTAAAATTCGTAAAAAATCACCCAATTTATATAATTTTTTCGTTTTTATTTAAAAAGAGGGCGGAATGAATGTTTTATCATTTGTCAAAATATTAAAATGTTATGACGGATAGAATTCAAGATGCGATAGTTTTAAAATTATTTTACGAAAATTTTCGTCAAAAGTGATCTTCAGTTAAAAAATTCTATGAAATCTGAAAATTATGTTACATATTCAGAGAAAACCTGTTTCTAAAAGAAAATTTTCTCCTCCATCCGCAATTAAAAAGAATGTGTATTATTCGTTGGCAGGTCTAATTTACGTGCATCTTTTTACTAAAAATGTGCCGGATCTTTAAAAGGTTAGATTCGCGCATGCGGATCTCAAAACCCTATAACTTGATTTTATTTCCACGAATACGGATATAAAAATGGATCATTTGCTGTCATGTCATATCTGTGGATACGGATTCGGATATTTTTGTTTGAAAATTATTTCGAAGAATACAACATCTTGAAGCGATAATATCATGCAAAATGTGTGTGAAATGTTCTGCCACAGTAATAACTTTCAGAAATTGTGTAATACATGATTTTAAAAATATTTTAATAGTGAAAACCATATTTAAAAACTTTTTCAATAGGATTTTTTATGTGCATTAAAATAATCGAGTCGCTACTACCAAACCAAGTAGGTTTTGAAATTTACAGGAGTTTGTTGTATCTTATTAAGACGTACTTACAATAATTCGAGTCTATATGAGGTAATGTATACGAAAGTTTCCGTACCCCTGCGAAATAACTGTGTCCTCTACTCATGAAAAGCTACACATTCTATTTCACGGTGATTTAAAATTTCGTACAAAATTTAAACTCAATTGAATGCAGTGTTCAGACGCTAGTTAACTTCAAGTAATATGTGCCCATAGGCTGCAATGTATAGGAATGCATTTTCTAGTCCTGTAAAATAAAATTTAAAAAAAAACTGTACAGCATTTAAGACCTGTAATACGAATGCCTAATTTGAGCTCAATCGAATGCCCCATGTAGATATTAGTGCTCTTTAAATAATTTCCTTCTATAGGCTGTAATGTATAAGAATTTTTTTTTTCAGACTTGCGCAAAAACTGTGTCCTACACACTCCGAAACCTATACAGATTGTGTGACGGTATGACGTGAGCTTCCACCCCCAGCAAACAAACCTACCATATATATACCCAATTTGAGCTCATTTGAATGCCTCATTTAGACACTAAATGAGTTGCGTAGTAAGCCGTAATGCATAAAAATTCTCCTTTTCAAACCTGTGAACAAACTATCAATTTTACATACACTGAAATCAATGCGGGTCATTGACCGTCACCTAAAATATGTATATCCAATTTCCGCTCAACCGAATGCACCGTTTAAACGCTAGCGCACTTTGAAGAATCTGCGTCCGTAGGCCATAATATATAAGAATTCTTTTTTGTATGTCTATAAAGAAGCTGTATTTCCTATGCTCACCTAAATCAATACTAGTCTTATGAGAGTGGTCTCTAACATACCAAATTTGAGTTCAATCGAACGCACCGTTTTGGGGCTATCGTGTCCATTCACATGCACACAACACATACATTACATCACCGTAAGAATAGCATAAATGGACTCAGAATTCCTCAAAACGTGTAAATGCATCAAAATCTCATAGTCGGATTTTCTCACTATTGCAATATTTTCTTCACATTGTACATATTCTAAAAGTAAAAAGTATTGATAAGTATACGTAAATACTACTGTCATAACTTAGGAGTGGGCTAAACTCACCCTAGAATGATTTTCGCTCCTTTTAGGAAAATTACACTTTGTATAGCAAGAATAAGTGATGGCGCCCTTTAGTGGTGGTGGTGGTGGTGGTGGTTGTGGGGGGGATGATTCCCACCGTATAGAAATATTCAAAAAGCTTACCAAGTAACGCCAATAGTAAATGTATGCTATAATAGCTTTAAATTACTAATATTAATAATTTAAACGAGGAATTTTTGAGCTAAAAAGAAGAGTCACTTAAAAATAATGAACAATAATTATTAAGTTTTAAATTAAAAAGTATGTTTAATTGCCTAGTTAATTAATAAGGGATTAATTTAATTTTCTTTCATCATTAATATATTGACTGGACTGGAGGACCGGTAGATTATACAGAAAACGCGACGTAGTTAAACCTACTAACAGAATAGCGCACAAAATGTATATTTTTTCTCGTTGTAAAATTTTTTTCAGGTAAGCAATATCTGAACGGTATTATTAGCTCATATTTAGTCTTTCGGGTGATTTTTTTTTTCTGGAAGATCTTAGGGACACCTGATCAATACCTGTTTACAAAATTTTGATAAATAAAATAGCAAAACCCTCAATATCTCTTAATTCTAAAAAAAAGTAACGGCCACCGCCGCCGCTGTCAAAAGCTCGTTCTGCTATCTCCTCCGAAACCGTGGGGGACTTGAGTTTCGACAAAGGTGTCCACGGATTCGGAAAATTCCAGGAAAGCCGATAAGTTGGCTTAAATTTCGAAATCCCAATTATTTTAGAAGATAATAATAAAAAAAACTGAGAAAACAAGCATAATGGTTGCCAGGTTTGACAATTTTCGCCAGCATAAAATCATTCATGACTTTGCAACACAGCAATTCCTGCGTGAAATTAGCAAACATGAAGTAGAATGACACCCTTTTCACGCCAAATTAAAAAGTAAGTGAAATAAATAAGTGTGTTACACAAAGTTCACAATTTTCAAATAGTAATTTCTCTTAGATAACAGGAGTTTAAAATTGACACCCATTCGTTTTCCTAATACTTTTTCTAATAATAATTGTAACTGCGCCATTTTGGCATCAGGTACTATCTGGAAAGACGCTATCTCAAGTAGGGTGAATCTAAATGTTACGTGTGTTCTAAAATGTTACCACCCAGTATTTCGAAAACGAAAAAAAATTCAAATACATAGTATACTAATGCCGGTTACGTTCGGCTTGGGTATTTGCCACCAGCAAATATATTTGGTGGCGTTAACTGTGCCATTATAGCAAGTGCAGCTTGGATATTTGCCCGCGCGGCGAGATGATATATTTCTCAGTGCTAAATAAACCAATCTGCAAAGGATTATGTATATGAATGTATGGATAACTGTTTTTAAGGCAACCTTACAGGAACAATGATTATCGGTTATGAGGATATGTAAATCGCCAATTAATGAAAATTCGCCCTTAGTAGCGAGATATAATAGCTGTTCCGTAGTTTTTATATTTAAAAAAACATATAAATCACTGTTTCCATAGAAATATTTATTAACTATTCGTATACGTAAGTCACCAAATTATGAAAAACCGCCATGGATGGCAAATACAATACGAAAGGTGTTCCATAGGTTTCACACAATTAAAAATAGTGTGATGTTGTTCCAAGGAACATGCAAGAACCAAGGAATATGTAGCTCGGTAACATTCTATCAGATCCAATCTTTGGGTTTTTTCAATTATGCCTTTTTTACGAATAAGCCTGATTAGGGACCGAGTGCCTCATACGAAAAGCGAGGGTATAGCGAGTCTAGGGGCTTTGTGGGGCCCTATTAAAATAAATAAAAATATTCAATATACAAAATTGTGAACTTAAAAAGAAACGTTGATCTTACTAGCGATTTGAAAACGATGATCTGGGAATGGCTTTCCTCATTGTGCCACGTTTATTAACCAAAATTGTACCCAGATGAAGTCTTGAAAACTTTGACTGGCATCTAACGAGTTGCAAAGGCGACCATGGCTGAGTGGATAAGACACTGAGCATGATATATGGCGAAGTGTGAGGGTCCAGCGTTCTGACCTGCTGCGCGGCTATCAATCTAACGGTCCGGAGTTTGGGGCGGTTTTCTACCAGATGTATCCCCTTAAAAGTCCTCTGCCCCAAGGTATTCCCTTTTAAGCAGATAACCTTCGTGTAGCTCTGCCTCGACCACAAAATCAATCCACCAACAGGTTGACATTTTTGGATATATCAACTAGGAAATACATAACAGCAAATCACACCCTGATGACGGTGATAGAACCTTATGTGAGATTGTTTATATGTAATTTTATTGTTTGTTATTAATTGTTTGTTATGTAATTTTACAATTAAAAAAATTCTGTTGTGTGGAAAAGTGTCTTGTAATCGTTGCGTTTGGCATAATTTATCTTTCTTGTTTCTCTGTTGTAAAGTGTGGTGAAAGATTCGGGAAAATTAACAGCCATAAATTTTTTGTGGATGTGTAAGAAGGTGTTTGAACAGAAATAATTTTCAGAAGGTTTTTTTGTTCTGAAAATGTTTTAATTTATAGTAAAGAAAACTTTCCTCTCTCTCACACTCCCCCCCCCAACCCCAACCCCAAACAGTTTTCCCCTTTGAAATTTGGCTACTTTTTTTTTCGGTTCGGATTAATGAGAGAGCACTGTAATACATAGTGTCCGAAAAGTCCTTGACACATTTAAAAAATTCATAGAAAAGCAACAAACTATCGTATGAATATGCGGTTTGCGCAATAATAATTCACAGTTCTTTATTTTTTTATTTTTTTTACAGCGTAAAAAAAACTACTTCCAAATTATATTCATAGGTGGTGCTGTACCGTCACAGTAAGCTTCCCGAATGTCTTGTACGGTGTCATCTGATCTTCGTGGCCGACCACTTCTTTCCCTGCAACGCTTCCAGACTCTAAAAACTTTTCATGCCAGGCCAAAATGCCGTTTCGACTCGGAAGGTTTTTCTTAAACATGTTACGGAACTGTTTCTGAAATCCAGATATGAATTTTCCTTTGAAATACGAACCTACGCAATGCGCTTTCTCAAATGCAGTCGCCTTAGGTAGAATGAATATATTCCCGCACCGTCAATGCTGTTCGGAAAAAATCCCTACTGGCTCTCATTGCTGAAAACTGGAGGTGGAGTGCCATCTATGAACTCATTTTGGAAGTAATTTGTTTTAAGATGGAAAAATGAATTCTTGATTCCGCGAAGCACTACTGTGCGAACCGCATATTCTTACAACAATTTATTGCTTTTCTGTGAATTTTTGAAATGTGGCAAGGATTTTTCGAACACCCTGTATATTATATTGTGTCACTCAAAAATAACTTTAAAAATATATTTATCTTAATTGTACAAGAAAAAATAACAGTATAGTTGATGATATCAAACTTCATGTGCGACAGCTGATCTTTTTGACCTCTGATAACATTCTCGCATCTCATGGAGACGTTTCAAGCTCGAATACTGATAATATTGTTGCAGAAAATTCCGCTTGATTCCCGATTTCGTCGTTCCAAAGTCCAGTATGTGTAGGAAGTTCTTTAAAAAGTTCACTAGTCAGGATGAAGCACGAACTTTATTGCTCCTAGAACTTCATCGAACAATCAGCTGTACAAAATTCACAGGCACTAACGGCCAGTAACATGCTTATAACAGTCCGCTCAGTACAGAAGCTTTCACAGATGCTGTATTTCTCACACAAATAAAACACTTCCACAGGCAAAAATTCAGTGGAAATTGCGAGGGAAATCGAAAACAGTCCCTCAAGAGTCAGCAATGAAGAATTTACACACAGCTTTAAAAACAAGCAAAATATTGTTTCCAATTCACAGAGTAATGAGAACTCAAAGCGCGTTCGATAACAACTCTGCAGCAGACAGAAACAAACTGACTAGACAGAGGCAACGTGCCGTCCTATTTATAGATGTCGCAGAAGCTAGGAGAAATTTCTCGAAGGATCCCCTTTAAGCGCGAATATTGATTATGTCATAGGAATACAGTTGAATCATTAGGCTATTACGCAATATTAAGGAAATGAAACAAACATTACAGGCCCCATTAATAAAATCGCACCAAATTGGTAAAATCGCGTCCGAAATGTCGCCACTTTTGGCGACTTTTTGGCAAAATATCGCCAAATTTGCAGGCAAAAATAAGTGCCTAAAAGTGAGGTCAGCTAAGCTCTAGCATCAATATTTTTCGAGATTTCTAGAAAACCCTATGCTAACCAACACAAAACTCCATATCTCGCGTTCTAGTTAACCGATTTTGATACAACAAATTACAAAATTCAATTATATGATGGATAGAATTTGAATTTCAGATATTTTATATTTCCAACACAGAATTATCTATTCCTGTAGTCTAAAAAAATAAAGTAGTGTATTACTGAATATTTCGACTTGAATGGCTATTGAGTTGTTTGGTTTATTTGTTTAAAGCACAAAAATAGCAGTAAAAATTTTTAATGACCTGAAAAGCATTTAATCAGTGGCGCATACAAAATTTCCAGAGTAAGTAGATTTTTAACCCATTTTTAGTCATATCTTTGTAAGTATTAAATGTGTTCTGTGTACAGGACAGTGGCAAAAAAATGGGTTAAAATTATCGAGTGAGGAAGGGGAGACTTGTGGCGAAAAGGAGCTGCGCCGTGCATTCTGGGGGGAGAGGGATTCACCACTGTTTAATTTCGTGTGTTTGAAATATTCTTGGAAATTAGAGTCATTTAAAATTTGAACTTTTTTAGAATTGGCAAATCAATAATAATCCAGTTTTAATTTTTAAAAATTGCAAATAAAAATTAATAATTGAAGTAAAACACACACAAACAGTAAATAAAGTTAAATATTAGGTTGTAACGAAAGTTTCCCGCCACCTCAAACATCGTCAGCATACAGTTCGCTTTGGCGTATTTGCTCATATTTTGTCAAACGATTTTTGGCATTTGGAAGAAAGAGACTTACTTTATAACACTATGGTGTGAAATCTGTAAAAAATATAGTTATCATTAAGTACAAGGTGTCTCAAATGACACTATCACTCTGGAGGATTAGAACCATCATTTACTTCCAGTTGTGTTGCAAAAAGTCAGCTACAGAATATCAAAGAATTATGAGTACAGCTTTAAGTACTATTGTTGTATCATGTGACACTGTGCAGGTTTGATACCGAAACTTCATAAGCAGTTATCTAAGGAGTTAGAAGTGAGTTTTTCAGGCAAATTTGGCGGAAAACTTTCGTTACAACCTGATACTTATTTTAGATGAAAATTTCAGGAATATGTAACTATAATTAGTCAACATCTAATTTCTAAGGTGCTTAGTCGTATGCATGTTCGAAATGCGATCCCATCCAAAACTTTCCTTCCTGTAAAAAAGTATGCCTAGCCATGGAGTATTTTTTCTGCAAAAAGTTTTAAGATACCGAAAAGAGTCCTTTCTGTTACCTTTGACTATGAAGTTAGCGAATTACTCGATAGTTGGCTTAAAACCGCACAAACAATGTAAAATTCATACGTAATATTGTATGACTATTTGTCAGAAATGAAACTTAATTCTGCTTAAAATTTGTGCCCTTTGAACTTGGAAATCATAGGGTTTTAAAGATGCTCTGTGCTAAGAAATTAATTTTAACAAATTTTAATAAGTTATTTATCTGATCTGTGTCTAACAAGTTATCATTCGGTGTAGTATATTCTCATGCTTCGTAGCCACAGTACACAATTAACGAGGGAAACCGTTACATTATATTTAATCACGACCTTTGTGAACTCATAGGCCCAATCACACATTGGAATGCCCAGCTGTCGCTGCAAATATGTAAAAAATTAAGAATGGTTCCATAGGGACTCATTGCGGGAAATCCTTTTTAGTCCCGATGCACCATTGGCAAGTGACTCTACTCCATATTTCATTACTTGATTCTATACTTTAATCGTCTTTCCATGGACACAAGATCATCAACAACGACAACAACATGAACTCATAGAGTGATATTTTCAACATATCGGAATGTGTAATCCCGAAACAATACATCATTTTGATGTCACGATTGCTTAATTGCTTTGAGTTTGTAATGCAAGTTTAAACTCCTGACATCAAAATGACGTCCATTCATTTGCGATTTTAAAAGTATGTTCTGTGAATAAACTTCATAGAGTAGCATATACACAGATTTTACTAACAAAACCGTGGGGCTGAATCTACGTTGCACAGTTCACATTATACAGTTCCTAGTCCTAGTTTAGCCTAACTTGTAGTTAGTCTTGAACTGGGATTAGGAAACTCGGGCTATAATTTTTTAACCAAGATAAAAATTAACAGTTTTCGAATTTTCTTTGTCTTTTTTCTGTAAATACTATATTCCGAAATTGAAGTTTTTATTTTTGAGAATTAAATTAAGTACGCTGGGAGCAATCTCTAACGAAATTTCTAAGGAACTTCTTGCATTTGAAATACAGGTATACAAAACTGAAAAGTGCATTAAATTGCTTCCGGAAAAGGGTTCCCGGTTTTATAATGAACTGTAAGCTAGAGGATTAGTATAAAACCGGACTACTGCATGTAAGATTTTATGCAAATCCAGTTCTAGCACGTAACTTAATAAAATTAAATACAATCTCCGAAATGGTAACGTCTTTAGCTCTTTATGAAACTGTGACAGTATATCGAAATGAAAGGAATTCAGAGACTTTGAAAAAGGTACTATAGTTTTTATTCCATTATTTGCACAGTTCCAGTCTTGGAGGAGAAAATATTTACTATTCGTTCCTCAAAGATTCCAGTAGAATAATCACAGCTACAGTCA
The DNA here is from genome assembly GCA_038373885.1 of Cheiracanthium punctorium. Taxonomy (NCBI): domain Eukaryota; kingdom Metazoa; phylum Arthropoda; class Arachnida; order Araneae; family Cheiracanthiidae; genus Cheiracanthium; species Cheiracanthium punctorium. The sequence continues at coordinate 382,807 of JAWZYV010016612.1, forward strand.
GGTATTTATGATATCCAGAAGAAACAGAAGATTACGTAAGTTGGGGAGCGAAATGCAAATGTTGGTCGTTCTCGTAAACTTACCTAATGGAATTTTCGTGTCCTCAAGAAGGAGGCTCGTAACACCGCAAGAAACCCCTCCAAATAATCGAAAGGGAATTCCAAAAGACAGAAATTGCTATGGTGTACACCAATATTTCTCTGAAAGAATTACACATTCTCAATATCCATGGACTTGTTGCCACAAGCTACATCACTCCATCTAACAAAGTCGGCAGATTCGCTGGTGTTTGCAACGTAACACTTGGACTGCGGATTATTGGAAAAATGTGTTTCGGAGCAGCATGTCAATCTACATCCTCTTTCAATCGAATGGGCTTGCTGAGTCATGTAAGTCACTGACTCTACGGTGAATGTCAAGCAAACGTCAGTTTTTCAATTGCATAATTGTACTGTCAAGTTGTGTAATGGTGGTGTATATGTTTGAGAGAGTGCTTTTTCATGGTATAGCCTGAGACCTTTCCCTGTTGTTCCTGGTAAATTAAATAACGATGTCTACACGAACGTTTTGGACAATCATGTTCCTACGTTCTGACAATTTTATGAAGTGGGCGAATGTTACTTCCACGACCGCGATGCTCTACGCCAGACTCTGTTAAGCGGTGATATCAAGATATGGATGTAAAACGTCTTATTTGGAATGGCATAGACGTTTCACATTCTCAAAAGTTATTTCTTCATTCACGGAAATTTTACTGACAGCAGTGCTGCCGGAATATCTCTGTTACTTGACGAATATCGTTTCTTTCTTTTTTCTTCTGTCTATCGAAGAAATTTCTTCAGAATAAATGAATCTATTTCCTCTTCAGATTTTCCAGAAAAATTCGCGGAAATATAACGTTTCCAAGGAGTATGGAAATTATTAGTTGAAAAATGAGCGTATAAATTATTGTATAAATAGCGAACTCTCAAAAATTATTCTTTAAATTCGCGGAAATTTTACTGGCAGCATTGCTGTCAGAATATCCCTTTTATTTGACGAATGTCCTTTTCTTTTTTACCCTGTTAATTGAAGAAACATCTCGATTCAACGAATTTTTTTCCCCTTCTCCAGATTTTCGGGAAGAATTCACGGAAATATAAAGTTTCCAAGGAGTAAGGAAATCATTCGTTGGAAAATGACAAATAAATTGGACAAGATTTTCTGAAAGTCTAGTTGATATAGAAATCACATAACAGACTTAATAGAAAAGAATTTAGTAACCAGAGCAAACGCAAATTACAACCTTGTGGAACTGAGTCCCTATTCCGTACACTCGTTAAGCGATTAGCTGAGTGCTCTTACCACTAGCTCACTAATATATTTACTGGCCTGGTCGACCACAGAAAACTTTCACCGATACACTAAATTCACTCTTCCACCGTTTCATGGTTCAGATAATCATCGTAAATAAAACCGTAAGAACATTCTCCTTTAAATTAAATCTCAATTAAGAAAATAATTGTGACCTGTCTCTTCAGGTTCTCTGTACGTTTCCAGACAGTTTGGTACCCTTAATATATTATGTTTATACAGCTTCGATCCATCACCGTTACTTTCCAACAAATCAAAATTTCTCATAACCTTTTATATTCTGACGTACCCCGATATGGAATCACTTCTCAAATAAGATGCTTTCGATAAAAATTTCACCTTTATTCTCATTGTTACGGGCATAAGCGACATTATCTTCAGATCTACATTCAATGACTGGACAGACCCTTTATAAGGCATGGAGGCGGTCTTTTGTCCGGAATTGTCGAAGCGATCAGAATATCGCTTTTCAAAACCTTTCCGCCTCCCCTTCAGCAATTCTCGTGATTAACTCCGCTACGTAACTCATGTCAAACTCGTTATGGTAACCTTTCATTCGCGAGCTTATGAATCATTTAGTGGGTACGGAGTGGTTATTGTCTTAAATTCGGTGTTACGTACAAAATATATGGTAATAAAGTTAATACTATGACTTTGCAAAGGAATTATTGGAACGTTGCAAGAACTTTCAGCTACAAGAGCATGTAAATAATTATCATCGTAGTTGTGCTTTAAATATGGGAAAACACTTCACAAATCATGTTTCTTTGTAATAATTTTCTTGCGATGTTATAAAACGCACTAAACATAATTTATTCTAGGTCACTGGCATATGCAGTCGATCGCATAAACATAAAAATTCTACGAAAATAGTCAACCTTTATTTTATGAACAGCTGATTTCCTATAAATTCTAATTTTAGCAAAGTCTAATAGGAAATTCGTATTTTACAGAATATATTTGTTCAACAAATGTCCTATTGCTTTCCTAAAACTTTAAAACTTTTCTTCTGGTCTTCAAATATTTGAAAGAAAACTCTTCAAAAAATCAAATTTTAACAAATATAGAACATGTATCAATACTAGAAATTATTCCTGATTTCTGGGGATCTTAGAACCTAGAAGTTTCCAAGTGGTGATAATATTTCAGAATTCTTTCTGTTTCTAGCGAATATCTAAATTGAGATGATCTAGTCAAATTTTCAGACAGAGAGCACAATTATTTTAAACCTTTCAATTATTTATTCTAATACTTTCATCACTATTCATAATATTTACAAATAATTTAATAGTTATATTGAAATGCATAAGAATTACAAGGTAGAAAATATGACTGAATCACTATTTGGGGTGAATCTAAAATATTTGAAGTTTACTTCTGAAAAGGCCATTTCGTATAGTAGTAGAGTTGAATTAGTAAATTTCAGTAAGTCCAGGAATACCTTGCGATACAAATATAAAACACCAAGTAGAAAGATGAAATAAACTTTTATTTCAGTTCTTAAATGATTAATTGTTACACGGTGGTGGTGGTGCCTGGGAGACCGTTAGCTAGGCTGGTCAATAAGGGCCTGATTAATCAGAAATCAAATTCAATCGAAGAATGATCAGGAGGCTGGCGAGAAAGTTAAACTTGACATATTAAAAGAACGCCCAAACGAGAGCCAATAATACATTCATTATTAAAGACGCCGAAAAACTGCATAATGTTCCTAGTCAACAGAGAGAAAGCAAGACATAGTAAATGAGCAGGGTAGCCAACTATTGAAGACAAAAACTAGCCAGCGTATAGTAAACCCGCGTGATAGAAAATTAGTTCAGCAGAATTTTAATTGATGTGAGGCCATGTCTATATTTGGTAATGAAAGAAATAAAGTGATGTACGCGTAAAGGAAGACGTAAGCATACATGCATATTAATAAAACGTATATATTCTGCATGAGGAAAAAATATCTCCTAGCAGCTACAGAAATGTAACGGACTTATTACTGACATAGAGCAAAAGATGAAAGAATAATTTAAGCATGAAATCCGGATAAATGAGCAGTTGACTGAAACTGAACACGTGGGAAAAAGCGTAATACAAAATTTAAAATGTGTTAAATTTAAGAAAGTAAAAATGAAAGAAAATTATCATTAAACATGTGATTCTTCATCACATATATCTTCCCCTCAACCAGGAAAAAAAAATTATTTGTTAATTTTGTTAAGTTTTCTTTTTAATTTTTAAATTAGAGAATTAGAAAAAATTTTTAAGTTAAACAAATCGCATCGTGCTTCAATTAATCCTACATTTCATTTTTTACAAGCTAATAGCTGAGTTTGTACAGAACATAAACCTAACCCATGAGACTACGTCTAGTCCATTGAAAATGAAAACATTGTGCGAGATTAGAAATGGCTCTATAATTGTGTAGGTATCTATATAAATAAAACAGACTGTGAAATGTCCGTTAGTTAGTTAGTTTGTCTTTGTCTCGCCTAGATCCTAGACGAGTGATCCTAGACCTACCAAATTTTGTGTGGAAATTCTCCAGGAGGGGTCCCGACGTACCTCGAAGTCGAAGCGATTTTTTCAAAATTCGAATTATTTTAGGAGATATCGATAAAAAACCTATCGCAAAAGGCTAATTTTCTCTCGCCATTTCGCAATTGTAACCCTGCAGTGGAAAGAGGGAGAATTTAGCATATCTAGGTTGCCATATTTGGCAAGTTTATTAAATGATTCAGACTCTTGAAGTAAAAATAAAGGAATAAAGATTTTTTTTTAGATTATTTGTAAGGTTATTTTTTAATTAAAAAATCGTGTGCATTGTCAGAGCAGGAATGAAATGTTTTATACTCAAAAGAAAAATAGGATTTGGAAATTTTCCGAGACTAAATGTGCAAATTTTTAATTTGGCTAAAAATAAAATGGTTGATATGTGATTTTGAGAAGATGTGATTCTAGCGCTTGGCACAATTTATCGTCTGCTTCTGCTACTTCGAATTGTGCATTTTTCTGCACAGCTTTTCCCCATCTGTTTCTAATGTATTGCATCCAGAAAAAGGATGTTAGAAATATCAGTTTTAATTTTCTTTAATTACACTCAGGAATAATGATATACTTTCCAACTTAATGAAATAAGAAAAGAAAATAGGAAAGAACCATGGATTATAATAAGCTTTTAATATATAGCACTTTAGTGCGTGTTTAAAATATGAATGTGTTTCAGATTTTCTTACTTTTTTTTTCCTTTCCGTTTATTGATAAAGGCCAATATATCCAGAAGCTCTTCAGAATTAATATAGGACGACCTTTTGTACCTTTTTGTAGGTTTTTATCATTTAACCATCTTGTTTTTGTAACCAGCAGCGGCCCGACAGGGTAAGCATCTCATCTAGGCGCCGGCTTCGAAGGGGCGTCATTTCGAACTCAAAAGCTAAATAGAGCATAAAATGGGGCGTCTTTTTTACATTAGAAGGGGCGCCACTTATCCTAGGGCCGCTCCTATTTTTAACCATCTTAATTTTAAATTCCATTCAGAATCTGAGAGATTTCAGTGCCAAGGAAGCCGGTGAGGAACACGATTCTCTCCGAATAAGATTTTTTAAGATGGCGAACCAACTGGTCGCCGGAGGCGGCTAGTTTATAAGAAATAAATTGGATTTTCTGATCAAACTGGAACTAGACATTGGCAGTAAGTTGCTATGTTCAATTACTTAGAGACGACTTCAGCTGTTTATGTGGTGTTCAGCAACTCAAACGGCAGCAGAATGTTCCACGATGATAATACTGTGTTTAAAAAGCTCATGCATCTTGACCGGCTCATGAATTATGGTTAATTCATCACAGTCACGGATAACTCATGCAGCCCTTTCGATTATGGGGAGATCTTGATGATAACAAAAGACCTCATGTGAACTTATCTTGATAAAGGCTTCAGAATTTTCCATTTAGAAATAAGAGACCACACTGTTGATTCTCAAGAACATATTTCAAAATTGGGTGCATAGTGAATTGTGTTCCAGGCAGTTGAATTGAGCGATATTTCAGAGCTAAGTATTGGTAAGGCTAGTTTTGATCCCACAGGAATCGGGTTTACCTCAAGAACCTATTCAACGGCCTATCAGAACATAAAATACACCAAAGTACAAAACTTCTAAAAAGAAAAAATACAACTTTAGGTAATGCAGTTTACTAAGTATTTTGTAAAAACCTTTACTTGATAATTCTGAAAAATATTCTCTCACTTTGTATCGACATAAATTGTATTAATTTTAATTAGTTAAGGTTTAAATAAAGATAAGTTTATACATCTATGCTAAAATAATTGATTATTTCAGTACCAAATTTAAATTCATTTCATCAAAAATATGTTAAACATACTACTTCTACGAAATTTACGAAGTTCTAATAGCTAAGTTTCTTTCAACAAATAATTTCATAACTTATGAGAACACGTAAACATGTACAAATCAAAAGTATACTTAGTTTGAGCAAGTATAATGTATAAAAGTAAAAACATATTTATTTAAAATTTGTAAGTATAGCCATCTCAATCAGTAAAATATGAAACACGTGCACTTAGTTGATATTTCTCATAAAAATATTCAAGTCCATTACTTGAAAAACTTTGTCCATTACTAGAAAAATTACAAAAATAGCCTAAGTTAATATTCTGATGTTTTAAAGACATAAAAATCATAGTGTCTGATTTAAAATATTCTGTTACTTCAAGTAAAAGGTAGTAAGATCTTTACATTAAAGAATGCTAAAAAATTCTTTATTTAAAAAAATACAAAGTTCTTTTATCTCAGTTTACTTTTTGAAAAAGAAAAAAATCAATTAACCGGTAAAAAATATAATAAATCAATAGTCTAAGTAAGATTTTTTCAAACTGTGAAACATATAATGTATATTTAAATACCATTTTTTACTATGTATTGTGGAAAAGACCTTTTTATGTAAGTATATTTTTTAAAAAATTAGTAATGTTGTGAATTCACATGCAACGCACTTACCTAACGTACTTAAGTTTATGGGTTTATCGGAAGAATTTTATTTCTATATAGCGAATTAATAATTTTATAGTACTAGTTTTAAAAAATTTGTAACTTTCTACCTTATAGTATTAGAATTTAAAAGATAAGTATAAAACGAGAATCTTAAAACATGTCTAAGTATGCTCCCTTATCACTTTTTGCTTTAGTACAATTTCAAAAGTATTTATTTTGCAAGTAATCAATGCACACATAAAGAAAACACAGTGTTTTTTTATATAAACTGATATAAACTGATATATATAAACTGATTTATTTACAAAAATGTATTTTAAATTACACGAACTATTTACACAATTAGGAAAATAATAACTTTTCAATGAGAAATCTTTAACTAAGCATGCATAAGTCAGTAAAAACTTGCTGCAGTAGAAAACCTACAGCTCTACATAATCATGCTATTAATGTTTTCACATGCACAACAGTTATACATCATGAAATAGCACATTGGATGTCATTTGCATTAAAATAATCAGGAGGTTTTAATTGAAAAAATGAATTAAATAACACATTTTGAAAGTACTCTTTATAGTCTTCTAAGAAAATATTTGTAAAAAAGTTTCCATCATAAATGCAAGTGCATTTTTTCTCGCATATTTCTTTTGCTGTATAAGGTATGTCGAGCATAAGCCATACTTTGTTACCTACAGAAAGATTCTTTTCAGCATCCGGAGTATTTAAACATTCATGTCTTCTTTGTGAAGAATAATTTTCAATACATCCTACTCTTTTAAATATTTTTTTTTACACTTTTAAGAATTTCATGAGACACTATATCTATTAATTGATCTTTAGCCGCTTCATATTCACAATGCGATTCACGATAATATTTTTTTCGGCTTTAATTTTAATATTAAATGAGGCAGGGTTGTCGTATACAGCGTTTTTAGAATGCATTCCGATATTTCACTTCTCATTTCATAAAGTTTTTTTACTTGATCATTTAAGAGTTTTAAAAATATTGGATTTAACGTAAAAGAATCTCCGGTTTTGTAAATTTGCTGTAAGATGCATTTTCCGCCGTCATTAAAGACAGATAGTTGATTATTACAAATATTAGTGCTATCGTTATAACTTAGATTAAAATCCATAAGTTTTTCACTAGGTTCTATGCATGTAGAAGGGTGCATCATCGCTCCGGAACAAGTTCGTACATAGTTTAATTGGTCGTTCTGGATAAACTGTCTAATTTGAATCTTCAACTCAGTTTTTGCATCGTGAAGTGAAACGTAGGATAACGTAGGATAAACGTAGGATAAGTGAAACGTAGTAAGTCTTTCTAAGAGCCATGTATCATTTACAGAAACATATAAGGTATGATAAAGATGGTCCATCCAATCGTCCAACTTTGGTCTTTTGGGCAAAGGCTCATAAACGCACATTTTGGCGAATGTTAGGTTAATGTGTGGGTCTGTTTCATTAGGTTTAGTAGGCATACCACGTGTTAAAAGTTTCTTGGTTGGAGGGATATATCTTACACATTGAACCATGTTCTAATTTAATGGTAGTGGTTTCACAGTTCGGTGGTTTAAAATCTAAAGTTCGTTGAGATCCAAAACTTAGAATGCACACACACGATGATAAGTCCAGAGAAAAACCTTCGTATTTACCGTCTTCTCTTCAATTTCAGATTGTCCGTCAGAACATAAGTTCACTTGTATCAAATTAAATTCATAATTTGTTTCTTCCTGTAGATCTTCACGTTGCTTTTGCAAAATGAGTAACCAAGAGAAAACAGAGACCGTCGCCCTAGAGAAACTGTAATTTATCCCCTCATCTGCGAAAGCAATTAGTTTACGGGCCGAAGTATTATCCCTTTCATCAATTTTCGAAGATTTTGCTAATCGCAATAATTCTTGCAGCAACACATCAGCATCACTTTGAATATAAAACTCAGGAGTGTATTCAATGTTAAATTTATTTTCGATCTATTCAGACAAAGACATTTTTAAGAACTACAAGACAATACAACTTAACAGCAGGTAACCACTACGTAAAATGTTTTAGAATATGCACTCAAAGTTCCCTGCTAGCTTATCAAACTTAGATATAAGACTACTTTCCTATTGGTTTAAAGCAATCATGTGATTAGGAAAGCACCCTCCACCTTAAAACACGTCCAACCATGTAGATATTGTAGCATACATTCTACAACCAATGAAAAGCGAACACGTCCGCATTTTATCTTATCAGTCCATTCAGGTCAGCCAATCAGACGCGTACACGTTATCTCTTATCTAGAGGTGATTTCAAGGTTATTCTGATAAGAACCGGTGAGTCACGTCAGATAAGACAATTTTTACATGAAGTAAATCATTTGTACATTGTCCGGGGTCGTGAGAAGACGTGCTTTTCGATCTCTTTTACTAAGCCTAATTTAAATAGTTTGAAGCTTTATACATTCACATTACGAAAACACCGCAATGATGTATTTTTAGCAATGATTCAAGTAATGAAGTAAGTGTGTTTTTGTTTAAATATTTTTTAGTATACGCAAGTATATTATAGATTATGTTATAGATATAAATTTTTTAATGTATTTGTAAATATTTGAATATGATTTCTTGGTAAATGATTATTTTCTAATTGTGTTTCACTTAATCCTATTTTTATAAGTATCGTATTGGCCATTATTGTTATTTATTCCTTTTAATATAGTGTTTAGTAAAACTTGTAAAATTTTTTGTTACTATCAATATTATTGTGCACTCTTTCAATACATGATTTAGAAAAATTTAGAAATGTGAATCATTATTTAGTGAAAGTACGTTTACTAAACATTTGTGGTAAAATATTTGTGCAACTACTTTATTAAACATAAAAATATATTTCATTATGATGGTATACCACTATTTGCATCAAAATAATATTTTTCTAAGTTTAATATTACTTAACGTTTTATGGAACTTGTTTTTCTAAAATTAAACTAAAACTAAACTTTAATATACACTTTACAAGTAATTGAATGAATTTCCTGTTTCTACATTTTAAGAAATGTATCACTTTAGAATATATACTTTAAGTTCCATAACGTTTGTTAGCTTTTCCCTGTAAAACTAACTTTTAATTTTACTTAGATATTCTATTTTCGTGTAAAATGTTTTGAATGTCCATCAATAGAATAAAATATTTGTTAAGACTGGGTTTCACTATGTTTTCTGAAACATTAAGGTCGAAGTGGTTTCAGATGTATTTTTGTATGTATAAATTTCATTTTGAGAAACGTATTGCTATATTATACTTAAAGTTAATTCTATACCACAAAATGAAACCCAAACGTAACCTGTAACTGGGTAAATGTTACTTTAGTACCTAAAATATGAGCATTCCTATTACTGAATTAAGATTAAATTGGTAGATTACTTTCTGACTATAATATCATACAATTGTTATATAGATAGAAATTTAAAATGATATAAATCCTCTCAACCCCTTAAATTTATCCTTTGTTATAAGAAAAAGTTACACTTAAAAAGTTAAATATTTCAAGAATTGTTATTTCATTGGTATTGTGTATTTAGTTTAACAATATTAAGCTATTTTTACCATTTCTCCACATAAGATTTTTAATTAATCGGGATAACGGCATGAAATAGCCAGCTGTGATGGGAATGAGAAGTAAAATATTTTAAATTTTTACTCTGTTTTCCTGATCTGCTAGCATTGTTACCGTCATTCAAGAAACGCAGTAGAAAATTCAGCTAGGTGTGCTTCAAGTAAGTAAGGCCTTCTTATTTTCCGATAACTTAATTTGTTGTTCTTTAACAGCTTGATAGTTAGACTTCAGGTCTAAGACTGCAATTGTATTTAATCGCTTGTAACTTATTTTATCCTAAAGTTCTAAAAACATAACCATGTAATCGCGATTTCTAATCTATACTATGACGTGACTTTATCATCAATATCGTAGGATTTTTATTTTTAGAATGTATTAATACTAATATCCGCATAAAAGGTTTAATGATATATCCACTACCATTTTATCACTAAACAATTCGAAAAGTCTCCTTATCCTAACATCAAACACAATCATTTCTACAATTCTGTAAAAAGTCTGCATGATAGGATGATACCGGTTGGTGGGTGGGACTTAATATTTTTACACTTATAAGAAGAATATAGCTATATCTTTTTATATAGCTGTTAAGTCGGCCGGTGTGCTGTGAAGATAACTTTTAGGGGCGAATCCATATAGTAGATTTCGTTTTCGCTAAAATATTTTTCTAATTTCTTTTTTAAACAGCATTTTACAGTAATGATTTAAAAAAATCTCAAACGCATTCTTTTAAGATAGTAGACACCAAAATTTAACTCCTTCTAGTTATCTGAAAAAATCTAAAACTAAAAGATAGTTATCGCCTTTACTATCTTATCTTGATCACTCTAAAAAGACCCCTTATCTTGCAATTGCGAAAAAATTCGTTATCAAACGATTGCAAAATAGACTAAAACTGTAATCAAGAAGTAAATCAAGCATCAAGATTACACGGCCTGTTTACAATGTTTGACATCCAGAAGGGAAATTCAACATCGAATACAAAGTGGCAACCATCATCTGCATACCATTAAACAGAAGAAAGCAGCACTCTGCGCTTTCGACGATAAGCGATGTATTTTAGAAGATGGTAGCATAACCCTGGCACAGGGCCATTACAGCATTAAATATTTATTTTTTTTTTAATGAGGTGGTAGAAGTTCTACCGGGTGGTGGTGGGACCTGATTTTATAATATATGTTCTTTGTATATTCCTTTTTTAAAATCTAATCAAATTTTTTTCTAAGTCCCCTTATCAAACAATCAAAATTCTAGAAACACAAATCCAAAATTTTTCCTGCGTCCCCTAATCTACCGATTGCGAAAGACAGTGAAAAAAATTCCCTATCAATCCATTGTGAAATAGACTGGCTGCGGATGCAAGGAGTGATGCAGCTAAGTTGTTAAGGGTTGCGGGATGCTGGCTGCTGGAGTGGCGTCGAACTCTTATTTTCCATCTACTATCATACTTGTTACCAAAGACTTCAGGGTTTAGTATTCAGTTTCTGAAATTGAAGCCAAACCGTCGAACACACATATGGAAGACATGCACTTTAAATCTGTGAAGAAAAAAAAAAAAGGTGATAATTTTTTATGGGAAACGTCCGGTAATCTAGAAACAGTTTTAAATTATCGCAGAATTTTCAGGTTCTTTTAGGCCGCACGTTTCAAAACTTTAAACCAAGTATGCATAAGGCATTGTGAGTGTGCAAATGCAAAACGTCAAATACATTCTCAATTCATAGTTTACATACAAATGGCTCCCAATAAATTTTTACATTAAAACGAAACATATATTTCCTGGGAAATGAAATAGTTATTAATATGTTTACAAATTTAGAGACCGTTGAAGAAACTCTGCGTATACCTCTGGCAGTCAATATCATGTTTTTCAATATTTTACAAGACCTTGGTTCAGATACTGCTGTTGTATGACATTTTAAGCTTCACTGCTTATCAGTTAGATAAATACACAGAAAAGAAAGAAGGATAAATCATGCCCAAATGCATCGATTATAAAACACTTTCCAACATACTAGCGCGCACGCTCACACACACGCATCCCTAAGCAGATAGCCCTTGCATAGCTTTGCCTTAGCACAACACAGCACACTAAATCGGTTAATTAGAGGGCACGTAATGAATTTTCAAAAATCACGTTGAAATCATCGTACCTAAATATTGCCATATGAGGTATTTTTTGACTTTCCGCCAAATAATGAAAATATTGCTAAGCTGAATTCATTTTTACAAAGATTTTTTTTCACCATATTTGGTGATTTATCTCAATAGTCGCCAATATTGACGACTTTTGGCGCAACTTTTGAGGGAGCGCAAACTCATCGTCGGACCATCAGCTAATATTACATAGTAGGATAATATTGTGCTTTAAATGGATGCCTGTCTCTAAACTGCCACTGAACGTAATGTATTCGAATTATTTTGAGTGGTCCCGTAGAAGAACTATTGACACAGACAGTATTTTCGATGGAGAGCTTTATCTTGTAATCCTTAATAACATGTATCTATTTTGTTTCATTCCAAGTAGCCAAGTATCTCTAAAGTACACTTTAAAGAATGAATGCCCATAGAGCGTAATGTATTGAAAATCTTTTGAGCTCTTCTGTATAAGAACTATAAACGCTATATACACCAATTTCAACCCAGACAGCACATAAGCTTAAATCAAGCTTGACATTTCTTTGAATTTGACGTATTAATACAAGCTTGACAGTTCAATTTATTTTAAGCTTGCAGGAAGCTTGGAGAAGTCATTTTAACTGTCAAGCTTGAATACAGCTTGATTACTGCTTGAAAGGGAGAGCGTGCGGTGATGGCGCCATCTGTCGCTGTAGGCGAGAAGGAGAATGGACATTAATTTGTCTAGCGTTTTCTCAAATTTGCTCAAATTAAATACAGAAAAGTTCGTAAAAGTTGTGTTTTATTTTATTATCGCACAAAACCTGGACATTAGAACACGCAAGGGGAAGGAATGAATGCGATAAATCCCTCTGAAGTGTAACACGAGGGGAGTTCTAGTTTTATTTACATCTAATTAACTTTAGTAATTCCATTAACTAATTAATTAGCCCTAAAAATAAATTTTAGTATAATTAACACAATTTAGTTAGTTAATATACTTCACTTTATGGGTGGTAGAATGAGGCGCAATTCGGCCGACACAAAATAATTTATCATCAGTCATAAATGTACTTGACCATAGAATTAAAAACAAAAGATTCTATATTTCCAAATATGGAAATTCTTCAAAATAAAATACAATTATACTACGAAATTGATTTCAAAATCAGTCGTTTGTCTTGATTTTGGCCAGTATTGCCCAACATGAGTGTCGCGATATTGAAAGTTTTAAAACGTGTGCTGCTGTCAAGTTTATATTATGTTTATTTCCCTATTAGTAGAGTCTCTAAATCACACATAACATGATTTTAATTTTGATGAATCCCATGGAAAAATAAAAGAAACAGATCAACACATCGGCCACTATCGATCTCGCCAGAAAACGGCATGACAACCATGAAAGTCACTTCAAACTTTAGTCGTGTCAGCGCGAGGCAGGATGCACGCGGATAGCACGCTGGCCTCGCAACCCTTACGTCCCGAGATCTACTCCAGCCGCGGACGCTTGATGGAAACAGATTAAATTAACTTGAAATTTCAGCATAGAGGGGAAAATGCGTGGAAAAATAAAATATGTGGGGCGAGTTCGCAAACGGGTGCCCCGTGTATTTAAGAAATTTTTTTATAGAAAAATTTTTTAAGCTTGAAATTAAGCTTGCTATGTCAAGCTTGATTCAAGGCAAGTGTAAACTAGAACACTTGATTCAAGCTTGCATTAAGCTTACACACTTGAAATTTTCAAGCTTAATTCAAGTTTATTGACTTGATAAATCAAGCTTGCTGCATGCTTGATGCAAGTTTATCGTGCTGTCTGGGAATAGGGTACATGGTGCAGTACATAGAAATAACATACATAAATTTCCTAGTAATGGATGCATATTTACGGGAGTTACAGCACGGACAGACAGACAAACAGAAGTCAAAAAGATCTTTCCAAGAAAAAACAACAAATTAGATTTTACAAATTTTTATTACTTAAGATGTTTTTATTTGTTTTAATAGTACAAGAAATAAACAAAAAATGAAGACTAAATTTTTACGTTAAATAAGAAGTATGTAAAATGTAAAAGTAATTTATTGATGGTCAAAGGTAATACTTTTGTAAGAATAAATTTAAAAATGAAATACGGATGAAAAAGAGTTTCAATAATTGAAAGCTACGACGTAGCCAGAAAAAAAAGATAGCTGAATGAAGATAACAAAAGGCATATAAGGAGAACTGCAAAATAGAAATATCTCATGTATAATGAAATAAAATGAATCAAATGTGGAGAAAAAGGATTCATGCTCAAAATACGAAAATAATGTTAAATTAAAACAAACCGTGTAAACAATCAAAAAAAAAAAAAAAAAAAAAAAAAAAAAAACCAAAGAGATAGGGGGAAAAAAAACGCAAGTTTACATGCAAATAGATTTTCTTTCTTTTTTTGCATGCCCCAGCGACAATAAAACATTCTCTAAACAATATCATTTCAGGAAGTTCAATTCGAAATAAAAACTAATTTGCATTTTATGAGATATATTCTGTAGTTAATTTTTATTGAAAGAGAAAAAAAAAATTCTGGGGAATAATAAGAAAGAAATTTAAGACAATATTGGCTGCATTTCAAAAAACAAATGCTCGCTGGGTTTTTTCTTCTTCTCTTCGCGTTTTTTTCTCCCCCTTCCATTCTAATTCTCCGATCAAAAGGAGGATGAATGACACAGGAACTCGTTTCTCTCCGATGTATCTCATTTTAGTTGAAGATTGAAATCATATTCGTTTGACAAAGAAGACTTTTTAAAGAAAACAACAGACAGCGTGTGTCCGCACAATGGAAGAAGAACCAGTGCGAATTGTAAATAAGAGACTTCCGCACACCCTACTCCCCTCACTTCTCTTGATTTCTATTGTCATTTACCCTTTCTGCTGAAAGAGAGAGAAATACTCTTCCTAATGCACCGCTAAGCAGTCACATTTTTACTTCTTTTTTTTATATGCATGCATACATATACATATATATATATACCTTATGATCGCACACCCCGTGTTTCTCTCTATCTTTCTCTTTCTCTTTCACGTTCACAATAAAATAATATACGTCACAATGGGAAAAAATTCGGCAAAGAACTAAAAAAAAAGGAGAAGGAATAAAAATCCATTTGCTTTAATCCTGGCCGCACGCACTTCTCTAATGCTTCTCTGTTAGTCAATGCAATAGCTATGAAAAGCGACTGTCTTTAAATACAGCGAAGAGCTAGAGGATAGAATAGGAGAACGGGAATAAAAGGTGTCTGAAAAGGGGGGGCTGCATCATCCGGCGCCCCTTCAACTGAATGGCAGACGACCACTCTAAGCCCCCCCCCCTCTCATCTCCTTTCGAATCTTTTGTTCGGCGCGTACATATCTTATTCAGCTTTCTATGACACAAGCTATAGAGCCGTTCACGCCCAACCCCTATTGTTGTACCCAACAGAATTGTTAACACAGGTCTCCTTCGCACAATGGGACCGCAGAACAATACCTCCACAGTTATCTACCCCCCTTTGAGCTTTTCGAACAGTGCCTTTTGCGTCCCCCTTCTTTGATTCTGATTTAAGTAAATCGATCTTCATAGTGATGGTGATCTCCCTTTGCTCTCTCTCTCTCTCTCTCTCTCCCTCAGAAGATGATCGTGTACGTGGGTGTCAGTGTGTATGGACGTGTGAGAGGAAAAGAACGTGTGTGCGTCGCGAGAGAAGAACGTGTATATATATTCCTTTACCCCGGGAACGACGCTTGTCATAATCATTTCGGTTGAAAGGGAATGAGTCTTGTCTCGTTGACCGAAAGGAGAGAGGAGGGAGGAGGAGGTAGGCAGGCAGTGCGATGTCAACAGGCCCGGATGCACCCTCCTGGAAGACTCGGAAATTTTCCCGGTGGGCCGATGTCCCGTCTGTTTGTTTACCTGGCATATAAATTAGCAACATATCTATCGCAGCTGAAATGAAATATAGAATGTATTCTTAAAACACCTCAGCAGCTATTTTTGGAAATGAAGAAAGTCTCTTTTCACCAAAACATTTCGAACTGTAGATCTGTATCAGCTAGGCAGAAAATTTTCCAAGAGGGAAAAAGACGTTGATTACTCTTAGATAGCGTTAACTGTTCAGAAAGAGACGGTCTTAATAATTATAAAAAGGTATAATTTCTTAATCAAAAGATGGGTTTCATAGGCTTCAATCATTCTTTATAGGAGATGTTACTGTATCATTTTTCTAGAACCTCGTACTAAAGACGGGAGTTCCAAAGAAAACACACCTGTCCTTTCATTATCGTGAGATCTCATCTCACGCATGAGTATGGACCTTTATTCAGGGTAACCTTCCTCCATGTTGACTTCTTAGACTTTGTCATTCCTAACAAGATGATAGCCCTCCCAAAAACTTAGAGGAAAACAAGCCCTGTGAACGGAGTCAATTGAGAAATGTCCATTTTTAATATCACAGAAATTTTATGACATCTGGACACATAACCCTTTACGCTTTATATTGGTAAGGGAAATTATATGTTTGTATTGTACCTTCCATTGTACGGGGACATTTCCTTTTTTCACCTGCGATTAAAAAAAGGTACGAGTAAAAGTACAGAGAATTGATTAGGACAGTAACACTGCCACCTTCCTTCCTCTTTCTTTTTCATTGGCCTACACCTGATAGAAAGAGTTATTGTTGTTGTTGTTGCTAATGCCCTCTGGCAACCGCGTTGCGGTGACAGATCCCCCTATATAGGCAGGCGATGGGCCGAAGGAGCGGCTTCCATTTAAATGAGCCCCAGTGGGAGGAAGTCCGTCTTAGCTCGGGGTCCCGTAATTTTGAACCAATTCCAGAGGAGGGACCAACCCCCTGAAATCGGCACCCCCAGAGGTATCGTTTAACAACTTGGAGGACTTTGGAGCCACGACGGATTTTACGTGCACCAGCTCCCATTAGCGTAC
The DNA here is from genome assembly GCA_038373885.1 of Cheiracanthium punctorium. Lineage (NCBI taxonomy): Eukaryota > Metazoa > Arthropoda > Arachnida > Araneae > Cheiracanthiidae > Cheiracanthium > Cheiracanthium punctorium. Next base: position 399,834 of record JAWZYV010016612.1, read on the forward strand.
ACGGTTCCACAGCGGACGGGCCGAGAGGGGGAAGTCCCTCCCAAGCACTGGCCAAGCCAGATACTGCTTCACTTGCCATGTTCTTATGGGAACGGAGTTTAGCGCCCAGTCCACTGCGGGACGAAAGAGTTATTATGCTAACAAAATGATCCCTCACATAGAATCCTGGGCTATGCCCTTTGCCTTTCTTCACCTGAAGATTGCAGGCATTAAAGAATTATTGAACATATTCTTTGATATTTTATGGCCACAAATAAAGTGCTTAGAATTTCATTACAAGGTTTGTTTGCTTTTTCCCACTTACTTATGGACAGCAAAATAAATCGAAGTAAAGGGGGGAAAAAAGTATTTACTGCCAAAAGTTGGGAACATATATTGTTACTTTTCAGTACAACTGCCTCGAAAGATTCCGCTTTTTGTTATATCTATATATATTGAAACTCCGCAAGTTGGACGCCTGCGATTTTCTAAGAGAGTGTCCAACTTATAGAAGTATATTTCTATATTACGGAAACGTTCCGTTCCCCAGAAAAGTGTCCAACTTAGGGAGCTGTCCAAGTTATGGCGGTGTTTAAATTGGGAGGTTCCACAGTACAAGCTTTCCGATATCCTCTTTATAAGATGTTGACACCAGTGATGTTATCATGAGAGTGTAAATTGTTTCGCAAATCATCATCATTGGTCTAGAAATTTTGGATTCCTTGCCAGTTCTTCATTTCAGGCAAGAGATGGAAATCTCTGTGCTAAGTCAGTGACCAACCCACACTAGTAAGGAATTTCAAAACAATGGTGATGGGAGATACTCTTTGGTCTCTATTGGACATTGACTTAGATCCGAATGATTTCCATTTAATCCCTGAACTGAAGAGCTGGCTAGGAGGCCAAAACGAAAAATCTAAAGCTTCCATACCAATGAAGAGTTGTGAAGCAAGTTCAGGCCATGATCGCATTACTGGAGGCGACATTTCTTGAAGAGGGAAGATATCAAAAAGCTGTTCTGCTGATTAGGCAAATGCTTGAATGCTCACGGCGATTATGTCGAAAAGTAGCCATATACGCAGTACTCAACTTTTAATAAAAAACTATTTTGTTCTCTTTCCTCTCGCCCTGCTTTTTTGAAATTGAAAAAAAAACAGCCCTCGTATTGAAATCTGACACACGGAAGTCATCTGCCGATAAAAAGGACCAAATGAGTAATACCAATAATGTGCAGTAATTGCAGACGTATTCCAAGAATGCCTGCAATCTTCTGCTAAAGACAACCAAAAGGCATCGTCTATAGAGCATTTCGACGTAGCCCCTCTGCTACGGGTTTCCCTCAGCGTGACAAGCAAGCAATCAATGGGAGAAAACTGATATTTAACATAAAAAGTGGTATTAAATTTGAGGCATTGCGCGGTTTGTCAATCAGGTTGGTCCGCGATCGCACTCTATTTTACCACTGCACGACTTCTGATTTAAACTGACCCTCTCGTCATGCAATTCTATTCATTCGGCTTATATATTCCATCTGAGATGATGATGTCTATGCTCTGGCTGAGAAGTGGCATACTGATGAAGAACTAAAGTCCATTCAGTCAAGCTGTACCAACAACGGACTCAAACTCCAACCCCTGAAAATGGACTGTAAGGTTACTTTAATATGCGAAAGTCTCAAGGGATGATCCAACTTTATTTACCAGCATTTTTCTTCAGAAAAAAAATTCCAACTATATCAAAACTTCCTGGAATCCGTGCCACTAAGAAGTTAATTCAGTAGCGGTATGTCTGGCCATCCATACTCACAGACATCACTCAGTGGACGCGCAGTTGAATTCCGTTCCAAAGATCAAAAGAGCAGCTGAGCACAAAGAGTCCACTTCATATTTTCCAGGAGCAAACAAGCAATTCGAATATGCTCACATTGATCTGGTAATTTCTTTGCCTCCGTCTAAAGGTTCCTCATATTTACTGACCTGTATTGACAGATTTAGCCGCTGGCCTCAAGTTTCTCTTTTCCTGACATGACTGTGGAAACAATGGCTCGTAGATTTCTATCTGGCTGGATATCACGTTTCGGCATTCCTTCCGCAATAGTTGCAAACAAGGAAGACAGTTTGAGTTTTCTCTCTCTTTAACAAACTTACAAGTCATTCATCGGAATAGGATGATGCTATATCACCCATCTTCTAACAGGTTGGTGGAGCGTTTGAACTACTTTTTCAAACAGGTCCTTCGAGCTAGGAAAAACGATCTTTGGACAGAATCGTTACCTTTCGTTCTTCTTGGATTGAGATCAATTTTTTTAACACGATCTCAAGTGTTGAGACTCTGAAGCGGTCCACGGCTCCACACTACGTTTGCCTGGTAAATATTTTGCATCATCTTCGAAACCCAGCGCGGATAACACAGATTTCTGAATTCGAATTCTTGAACACATGTAAAACTTATCACCTACTCTCTCCGCTACGTGCAACAACTTCAAAACTTTTGTACAGAGTGCACTGAAGTCCTGCTTGCACGTATTTGTCCGTCATGATGCTCTTCGAAAGCCTCTGCAGCCACCATGACAGCCCATGTCAGATACTTGAGCGGAACGAAAACCATATCACCTTACACATCTCTGGCAAAAAAATATAGTAGCCATAAGTATTGATCGTATCAAGCCTGCCTTCATCGAAAATGAAACTGTGCCCGTTTCTTCCACCTTACAAAAGAAAGTGATAATGCTTCACGGTCAATTTCGATTAAACTTCAAGCGGAAACATCTGATTTCGCAACTTTTCTTAAAGTTTCTGACATGACTCCATGGTTACCGTGACTCGTTGTGGAAAGTCAGATTCAATCCTAAGTATCTCTGGTATATCTTACCATTGATACTTAGGAGTACTGTGGCATCACCCGGTTTGCCAATCAGTTGGCCCACAATCGTATTATCTATTTATTCATTGCATAACTCCTGATTTAGACCGACTGTAGAATTAATAGAATAACACGTTATGTTTATGTTGTGTCTATTTATTCGGCTTATATGTTCTTTTCGAGATGTTGTCTATTTTCTCCTATGCCAGAGAACTAATAATGTGTCGCGAATAATAAGAATATTTTTAACTTTGAATGCAGTGTTTAATTAACGAACATTATAAATTCAAGTGCTCGGGTGATTGTAATGGACTGAATTGGTTAAGAATACCTCCGACTTTTCCAACGGCATACTGTGTTTTGAAGTAATTATGGATAATTAAAACTAATGTTTCTAACAGTCTTTCATGGGTTTAATACAATAAGAATACACTGGAGGAATCTGTGCAGAAATGATGCGCATTCGGGTGTCACTCAGATGACGCAAGTGAAACGTTACGTCGAAATGCTCTATAGGATCCTGTGAGAGTGAACATTTTGATTGCACGATAGCTCTTCCAAAAAAAGCAAAAAAATGAAGAAAGTACTTCGAAGCATGAAGATAGTGATGCACTTAAATAATAATGCTACTATGGTCCAGTTACCATCGGCTGGGGATAAAAAGCCCAACGCGTATTTCAAAACACAGTTTAGTAAAAAAATACGAAATCATATCTTTTTAGAAATCTTATTGGTATCTATATCTAAAAATAGTAAAAAGCTCAAAACATGATCGAAACAAACCTGTGATATTATTCTTCAGTAAAAGGCTTTCTACCTCCGGCTTCAGAGAAGGACTATAAAGTCAAAAGAATTTTCCGGACTGTTACATGGTGATTCGTCTAAGAAAATGCTTCCTATTTCTGTTTTAAGAAGATCAAAGGGATGGGGAGAGGACCACATTTAATAATGATGTATAACATTAAAAAAGTAACTGCTACTTTTAATTGAAGAGTGGTAAAATACCTGATGCATGTTTCATGAGCTGTTAATGAGTTTCAAAAATATGTTGGATATGTCTTTTCGAAAGAGCTAGACATTAAAAATCTGTTCTAAGATACTAAGATATTAAACACACAAGAAGAACACTTACTACAACACTAACCACAATCCTCATCACACAACATTTACCATATTGTGTAATGAGAAACAGGCTCGTAAGCATAAAAGAAAGTTTCAGTAAAGCCCAAAAATCTGTAAAAAGTATTTTCTGTAAAAAGTAGTTTAAAAGTAAAATTTCTTACCAAAAGGCTTGATTATTGACATCCAATTAATAAAAAGAAAAGTTTCGGGAGCTGCCTACACCACTGTAGCCTACCTTCAGGCTACGTTTCTGATGAGAAATAGCATTCAGAAAAATAACTTCTTCCTAATTGTGAATTTAGAACTAGGTACAGAAACTCGATCTTAGAAACATCTTGGGAGTAACGTTGCTGCAAATTAGGAAGACCTATTTTATTGCTTCTTTTTCTACCTAGTGGAAGTTGCAAAATCTCCGACTGTACCCTCTCGGCCAGATATCTCACCAAGAATACTCGGCAAATATGCAGGGGATGGACAAGCACCATTCTAGTTCTCGTGAATACAACGAGAAATTGCATGTTAAACTCCCAGAGCCCTTTTCCTTGTGATCGAAGTCGAACAGTGAAACCTCCGAAAGCTGGACAGATGAGGCTTCCTCAAAAAGTTTCCAACTTGTAGCGGTATATTTCAATATTATGGTCACATTCCGTGCCCCAGAAAAGCGTTCAAGTTATGGAGGTGTTCAACTTGGTAAGTTACGCCGTACCAACTTCAAGAATAGAACAAGCGAGAAGAGAGGAAGGGACTGTCCGCATTCTCTTAACTGCCTATTCTTGATCAGTCTCACAGAAAGTGTGTAACCAGTTTTACCTCCCCATATCGTAAAGGCAAAGTTCTCGTTTTAGGAGCATATATTTTATTTATTTATTTATTTATTACTGTAGGAAGTATTTTCGACCAGTTGACAAAGGTTCAATCTCCTTCCATTTATGATTGTCTTACTCACGCAATTCCCATTACCCAGTTTATTTCTATGTTGTTCAATTGTTACATGAATGTAAAAAAGAGAGCCCAAAACATTCTTAAATGCATAATATGCATTAGGACTTATATGCCTGTTATTCCAGCTGCAAAAGCTCAAAGAGTACGAAGTGTACTCTGGAGTAGTTTGCCATAAGAATCCGCTCTGAAACATTTTCCGTGTACTGTGAGAGAATGCAATTTAAAGAAAAGGTATTTGTAAGAGTTATAGGAATATCTTACATTTCAAAAGATTTCCGGTAATGGCCCAGTCAGTCTAAATTCAGTTCCCATAAGAACACCGAACGTGAAGCTGCACTGACCTTGGTCAACGATTGGGAGGGTGACAACCTGTCTCGATTAGGCTGATGTAGGACTGTGTACGATAAAGGAAGCTTGTGCACGTACAATCTGCCGTAACACCAATATCCACCACGTTCAAACGATACCCTGAGGGTGCTAATCCAGGTTCCAGGTCTTTCATATGGATCAACACCCCAGACCCTCGTAGTGGTCAAGCCTAAAGTAGGACCTCTAGCCTGGCCAATCGAAAGAAAGAAAAAAAAATATAAACAGAAATTGATCGGGAATATGGAAAAGTGTCCACTGCAATAATTTCAATGCAACGCATCAGAATAAAATTTCCATTTATTCTCTTATTTATATTGCAAATTTATTTATATTTTATTTTATTCAAAGTTAAGAATAGATTATCACTCCGAGAAAATCGTAACAGTACCTGTTCATGATAATTTAATAAATTAAATTATTTTCATGGATGCCACGATTTTATAATTTGGTGGCTTAAAAAAATCTTTGTTAAATGGATAATGAAGTTCAAATAAAGTCAATTAACAGAAAATCTTTTATTGCTAGAACAAAATCTAATGGAAATTCAGATCCCCTCTCTCATTCTTAACGTTTTTTCTCTTTTTTTAGTTTTTAATTTTATACAGTTTTTATTCGAAAAAATTATAAATTCTTAGTTACAGAAGAATTTGTAAAAAAATGTTTTTAAAAATAATACATTGGATAAATGCAGAAACCTAGCCATTGGGAAATTAAATGATATGTTCAGGAGAATTAACGCTGTAAGAAATTTCAATGAACATCCTCTGGCGACATTTTGAGGAAACACACTTATTAGGAGCTCATTTCATTTTTCAATGGTTTGATAAAGGTTGATACGTGTTTCTAAGGTTTGAGCAATGCTCACGTGCACTTTAGCCTTGATTGTTCAGAAAATAATGATATGTACAAAAAGCATAGTAATAAGACTTTGTTTATATGTTTCTTTAGAAGATTTATGTGTATTCCATTGTTAAAATTTACTTTTATGCTGGAAATTGAAATCGCACATTTGTTCTGCTCCAACTTAATTTCTTTTAAGACACTATGCCAGAACTAGCACACACATTTTAGAACACAATAATTTTACAGTAATTAATTTATGTACAGGAAAGTATAGAAATTTCGTAAACCTTTGAAATATATAAACTACAAAGAAAGCTTAGTAAAAAAAGCTTTATGAAAAACAGAACAATGGAGCTCTCTTTTATTGTCGCATTTTGCTGAAGTTTCTGTAACGTCTTCTTTTCTTTTCCACAACCTTTCAGAAAACCTCAAGTCATCCAATTTAATTAACACGTCGGTTTCTTCCTAATTTACCTGAATTTCCAAGAAACGATTACCAGAATTTTAAGCCCGACTATTTTTCTCACCTAATCTCATTACTTATTATTTACTTAAAACTTCTCTTCATATCTTCGACGCGTGCACAAGAACAAAAAAAAATATACAGAAGAAGAAGAAAAAAAAGTTCTATTTTTCGAATAAAAATGAATAAATGTTTTCGACGAGCGATAGTCTATTCTTCTCATGGTGCGGATAAGAACAACAGCTTAATCTATTCTTTCATTCTCATTCCTTAAAATCCTGGAACCACTTTTTCATTTCGGGCATTGTCTTTCCTGTATAGTTTTTCTTCTCTCTCCTCGTCGCAAAAATGTTTTGAAAGAGTTATGAGAGTACAAAAGGGTCGCGTTTTTGTTTTTCGCCGTGCGACATTTTTGTTGGGGCGTCACCCTTTCAGGCACACAATAGGCGCCTTTTCCTTTAGCGTCTTTCAAACCGTTTAAAACAACGAGCTGCGGATTTACATTTTTTCCGGTTCTTCTTCTTCTTCATCCCCACAAAGAAAAGCGGGTTCTTCAACGGCTTCTCGTTTTAATTAACACGCAGGGATAATTTTTTCCCCGGTGGGCCCTCCATTATGTGATTCGCCGGTAAATAAATGCAAAAGCGCCTTTTGCGACCGGGTGGTGAAGGGGGAGGGGGGGGGAGGTGAACAGCAGCTGAATGGCGGACAAGCGGCTGGCATGACATTAAAGTGCGCTTTTACATAGATCATAAAATCGCGATAGCTCGAGTTTTATAGAAATACGCATCGGCGCTTAGGATCGGACATGCTCTTTAATCTTAAGTTGCGAATTAAAGTATAATGAATTGTTTTAAACTTTATTTTTCGATATGAAAAATAAATGTATTTCATTTCAGTAATTAGTTTATATACAGGAAAATGATTCTTGTGATTCAAATCGCATGAATTATATGGACACTCTCCAACACAAATACCTCAGTTTGAATAATTTTATGCTGCCGTGCCACATTACCGGAGTATACGTTTCCTGGGATGAGCAAGGTCTTTGAGTGTACTGATAAAATGAGGACAGAGCTTTCTTGGGAACTAAACAATGGGGCTTCGAATCAGGCTGACCACCGGCCGAGGCATATGCGTCCTCTTCCCAGAGTGAAATCCATGGTCGCGAAGGCATGGTTGGCCAGAGTAGGCCTTAGCTCGGCGTGAGTTGTTTCAGCAATGTTTTTTTATGCTTGAATAATTAAATCAAGTTAGGTAAGGTCCTTAAAGGATAAAACTCAGATCCCTCTTATTCCGTCTAATATATGAAAATTCCTCTGCATAACTTTATCACTTTGAAATTCTTTGTAAAAGATCTTTAACCCTGTTACTCTATGAAAACCATATATTTACGGAAGTGCCAAAGAGAGCTGAACGTGAACGGAACCTTATCCCTCTCAACTCAAGCTAGTCTCCTAGTTTGTTGATGCATATGCATGACTTTCTTGATAGAAACATAGACAGTTGCTAAAGGGAAAACCTACCTGTGGAACAAAATAACGCTCAATGAAGGTGGCATCGACAAATGGTCGTTACTAAGAAGAAGTGTGGAAATTTCAGGACAACGTTTCTCTTGAACTCTTTCAGTTTTTAGCACAATTATTGCTGCATATTTAACTGATTATATTTATGAATACTTCAGAGTAATAAAATGAAAACGTAATAGGAATCATGCTAAATAGCCTATTGGCATATTTTTTGTATTAGAGATACCTATTGCACAGAGCGCGATCTAGAGCCTTTCAAATCTTGTAGATTTCCTGCTACAGTTTAGATCCTCATCAGAAAGTGAGAGACTTCTGAATATTAGCATCCCTCGAAAACTGACAGCGACCACTGAGAGCACCACATATTTAGCATGCAAGTGCTATAGAAGCCGAAAATTTCAAGTTTTGCTTCTGACTATCCCGTAACGAAAATGAAAAGATCGAGCAGAATCTTTTAAAACTAGAGAACTGTCGCTTGTTTATTAAATGAAAATATTTTATTTTAGCCTTTTACAGACCAACGTTCCGAATGGGAAACATCCAATTAAACATTTATTCAAAAATGAAAATTTATCAATAGTGGCTGGGATAAAAAAGCAGATAAAGTTAAAAGATGACTTGATTTTTTGAAATAGAAGTTGCATGTCTAAAATTAATAGGAAACTGGGCAAAAAATCATGAAAATAGCCATTTTCATAAATTTTCACAGAGCTATCTTGATACAGAGCTATCTTGATTACTTAAATTTAAAAACAAACATTTTATTAATCCTTAATATATCAATTATTATTTAAATTGCCCATCAGTACTTTCCGTTTTTGAAACCAACGTAAAAGTAAATTCAGTTAAGATCCATGCTCCCGATTGGGAACACAGAGAAAATTGTTTATAATATTTTTCTTCTGCATTTAAAGGACTAATATCCTTTAAACAACGCATTAGAGAACAAAATATGCAGAAAAAATACTTAAAATATAAATGGATCGAAATTCGGTCCGTAAAATATTCAAAAGTCGTCTTTTATTTCAAAATTATTCTTTAGAAAAAGATTTTATCAAACAAGTACTTAACAGGTATTACATGACTACAGTTGAACTCAGTTAATAAGAGCCCTAAGAAGGCTGAATCATTTTTTATTACGCTGTAATCGAGTTGCTTTAATAGTTGGCGTTTGTTCCATAGGCGAGTCATAGAGAATATTTTAACGTTAACGTTATAAGAGAGTAGTCACTACAAACAAAATCGCTATGCCCAATTTTAACAGTATTTGTAGCCCTCCCTAGACTAAAATCCTGGATGCGCTTGAAATAGGTCGCACTGGGGGAGGGGGAGACTTTCCACTATAGGTCTTATTTTCAGATTCATGAAACTACAAATTTAACTGAACCTACTTGAAATTGAACTTGCGTTGCCAAGTTCCCAGCAAAATACTCAAATCTTTGAAATAAAACTAGTGATGAATGCGAGACGAGACAAACATTTACAGATTGTATGCAAGACGAGACAGACGTTTTAATCATCACTTCACCGGGATTTTTCGAGACGAGAAAAACTTTGTAGAGGAAAGCTTTGTAGCTGTTTTTCCAGACAGGCCTATTTGCCATCCCTAAATAAAACGTTTAGAAAAAGGTTACAATTTAAAAACAGGAAGTGTTCTATGTAATGAAAGCCTTACTGACGTACAAAATGGTAGAGTCCAAGAGATCTGGACAACTCCCGTGGACAGTTTAGATTTTAAATTCTTGTAAAAAGTATTACACAGTTTATACAAATTTACTCCTTTTAAACTTTCACTTAAATTGTCATATTTTATTCACGCAAAATCATTAAAATACTTTAGATACATTGAGAAACGGCTAAAAGTGAGAACTAATTCTAACTTTTCAATTATATATATATTTGGAATGGAAATAGTATATTGGTAAAAGTGAAGATAGCAAAGTTATAACTTTAGTGTATTGTTAATAGATTGCAGGTTAGAGAGAAACTAAGTAATTTCATTTCATTCGATTTAGGAGTTATTATGCGATGCGCGAACAAAATTTACGCATTTTGAAATAATTCGTTTAAATATTTCGTTGAAATAATTTCGTTTCATTCCCTGTAGTCCTTATTTCGTGATGCTGGAACAAAAATTTAAGCATTTTAAAACGATTTTCGGAAAATCTCAAATGTAATTAAATATTTTCCAAATTCAACACCTACAGTTTAAGATCAGCAACCACCTATCATGTCATCAAATTTCATATAATGCGTATTAGTCGTTATTACGTGATGCTCGAACAAATATGTTCTCATTTTGAAAACAATTTCGCAAAATCTCAAAATCGAATCAAAATATTTTAAAAATTTGACACCTATAGTTTATGTGGAGCAACCATCTATCATGTCACCAAATTTCATATTATTAGGTTTAGTACGTATTACGTGATGCTCGAATGAACATGCAAGCATTTTGAAAGAATTGCTTCAAAATCTCAAAATCTAATACAGATATTTTAAAAATTTGAGGCCTATATAGTTTATGTTAAGCAACCACCTATCATGCCACCAAATTTCAAATCATTTTCTTTAGTTGTTATTACTTGATGTTCGAACACATATGTACGTATTATGAAAAAATTTTAGCAAGATCTCAAAATTTTCAAAAAAATCAACGTTTATAGTTTAAGTTCAGTTACCACCTATCATGTCACCAAATATCATTTCATTCATCTCCGCTGTTATTACGTGACGCGCGAACACAAATGTGCACTGCTCGAAACGATTTTCGCAAAATCAATAAATTTAATCGCAATTTTTAAAAAATTAGACAACTGTAGTTTAAGTTGAGTGATCACCTATCATGTCACTAAATTTCATTTCATTTGCTTTAGTCATTTTTACATGATGCGCGATCAAAAAAAAAAAAAAAAAAAAAAAAAAAGCGTCACGGGCAGAACGACAGACAGACGTTTTTTTTTTTTTTGACGGTCGTACTGGATTCCCAAGAGCTTGAAACGGATAGAAATCGCAAAATTTCATTAAGGTTAAAAGAGTTTTATGCAGAGACCTTAAGTTACATTGTTTTTGTCGATGATGTTACTCTTTTTTGCAAAAGATTTTTATTAGTTTCGTCTGTGGCCGAGCGGTGGCACTGACGACGGTTGAAGTGTGAAAAGTCCCACGTTCGGGCCTACCCTTTGGCTGTCGATCTAATAGTCTAGAGTTTGCCGCCCCCCCCGCCCAGTAGGCAAAAGTTTCTCCTGTAGGCTGGCATTAACACAAAACTTAACAACAGCAGCATTAGCTTGGTCTGTGTATGTCTTTCCTGTTCAAAATTTGTCGACGAATTCTAAACCACTTCCTATCATCCAATCGAACTGAAACTTTGCATGTACTTGTAACTTCGGTGACACTGAGTACTTCTGTGTTTCATTGTCGATACTCTTTTTTCTTTAATTATTACATATTTTACCTAAAAATTGTGTTTTTCTGCGCATATCAGCCAGCATTTTTCTAACTATTGATTGCACATCTTTTTATCTTTTCATCATCGAAAAACTCTTTACATTCTGAAAAAGATGAAATTGGTTTCGATTCTCCTGCTTAAATATTTAATTTTTAGAAATTTTTCGAAAGAATTAACAATTTATTGCATTCAAATCCTTCACATCGTGATATCGAAAAAACTGTACATTCTATCTATTCGAAAATTTCACTGAATACTGAGTGTCGTTTTGCTAATCGTTAGAAAGAAGAACTGTCCAAAATTATTAAATTCTATTTGACTCATTTTTTAATCAAAAGCGGTAGAGCTCGTGTCTACCAGATAGCTTTCTTCTGTCCTCATATAGACGTAAGTAGTTAGGCGCCTCAACCTTTTAAAAATTATATATTATTTTATATTAAAAAGTATTTAAGTAAAGTTATTCTAAGTACCTTTGCTGCTGATCGATACGCTAGGATGGATTTGTGCATTGCAATAAGTGTTTGAGCTTAAAAATTTTCTCAAAAACTATTTTATACCTTTTTGTTCACCTTTGAATAAAAAGCTTGATTTTAAAAACTATTTCTTACCTTATTTCTTATTTTATTTACTCTGACGTCGATGTTATCGAGTTGTTAAATTTTGAACAATCATGATGCTTTTCATTGTTATTGTGTGTTTAGATCGCATAGCAATTTTGTCACTTTTTATTGATAAAGTTGGAAGAGTGCGTAAAAAATAAATAAATGAGTATCCATCAATGAGTGGGATATCATCAGTTCTAATTGTCGCAGAAATAATTTGTTTAGACTTACAGTTTATTATTTCCCATCTAAAACTTTTGATTTCATTTTGGCGTGAAAATGTTACACAAAAATAAACAAAAAAATGTAGACATGCGACTGCATTTCTGTTTGTTATTTGAGTCCCGCAGTACTCTAGTCACACAGCTCTGGTCCCGTTAGAAGACGGGAAGTGAAGCAGCCCGGGTTTAGCGAGTGATTGAGAGGGTGAACTTGTCTGTAGGCGGGACTGCTGTGGGACCATGTACGCCAAAGGGAGCTGGTGCACGTAAAATCTGTTCGTGGCTCCAATGTCCCCCGTGTTCAAATGAAACCTTTGGGGGTGACGGTTTCAGGTGTTAGGTCTCTCATCTGAAATTGGTTCAAAATTAGGAGACCTCGAGCTAAGTCGGTCTTCCTCCACTGAGGTTAATTTGAAAGTAAGATGCTCCCTTTTGCCCATCGCCGTCCTATATGTAGGATCTGGGACCACTCCGCGGTTGCCAGAGGACACTTGAAACAACAACTTGACTTTGAAATTTCAAAAACAAATCATTGTTGCTCATTTGCTGAATCTATTTCTTGGGACTCAATTAGCCCTAGTTTTAATGAGTTTTCGAATGCCAACTGTATAAATGACTGAACCAACTGAACTACCTTCGTCATTTTTCGGGTAAAAATATTTAACTTTTTGGAACAAAACATCGCATCTTACTTTAAATGTTAACTAATTGCTAAAACTACTTCATAAATTGATAAAGATTTAAATCGATCGAGTTATTTTGCACTTAAATAATCATCTTCTTCATAATAAATTTGATTTGCCGAAAATTATTGACAACCTGTCTTACATGCTTGAAACTGTGAATAAAAGCAGATCTAATTGTGATGTAGATCACATATTAATTATTAATTCTCAATTACTTTCTGCATCTTAAATTTAATCTATTCAAAATCATGCATTCTAAGTCATCTTTCAGTTCTCAATTTTTTCCCTTTGGTTTTTAAGTTCGTATTCCGTTTTTCTCGCATGCAATAGTTTTTATTATGTTTATACCGCAGTCAATTCGGAGCCGTTCTAGGCTAAAACTAGATTATATTACCTTAGTTTGCAATCGCAACGAATTTTTGACTACCCACTCTTATGGCACATTGTTGGCATAAATTACTTTTGACGCCTACCATCTTTACCATCTTTAAAATTACTTGTTCGTGGTTTCATTATTTAAATTTTATTGATTTAAATTTTACGGTTGCTCTGCAATTGGGGTTGTTTATCTAAGCCAATTTTTGTTCTTGCCAGTGTGAAGTTCGGTGCTGGCATATTTTTTAAGTCACTCCATGACTTTTCTTTGATCAAGAAAGCATGTATACGGATGGACGCAAGACGCGAGAAATCTCGCATTGTCTCGCGTTCTCGCCTCTCACCGCGAGACGAGACGTGAGACGCAACAAGCAATTTTTTGGGGAGATGAGACGCGAGACTAGACAGGAAATATTTTGCGAGACGAGACAGAATCTTGTCTCGCGCGAGATTTCTCGCGAGAATTTCTCGTCTCGCATAAATTTATGATACGAATTACTTTTCAATCAGTATACCGGTGCTGCAATTGAGGAAGTATGCCATCCTGAGATGGGAGGGCACACTTTGCCTGAAGCCTCTACCATTTAACTTGCGTCTCCTTTGTTATTGTTCCTGGTATACTATCAGCACACCACAATACACACAAATACGTAACATTTTAAATTAGGACAGCACGAAGGATAAACACACAAAAGAGAGTATAAAGAAAAACGGGGGGGGAAAGGAAGAAAACAGAGAAGAGTAGAAGACAGAAAAATAATAAATAAACATAGGAAAGGTGGTACGATATATTCAAAGCCTGGCAATTTTTATATGGGGCCCATGAGCACTAACTTTGCGGTTCCCTTTACTATCACTAGCATTTTAACCCATTTTGACTGCTGTTGAATTTTCGCAACACAAAGCTTTTTTTAAGATTTTCAAAATTCAATTTTAAAATTACTTACCTATATTTGAACAAGATTATACATTTAAAAATTATTTTTATTTTTATATTTGTAACCCATTTGTATCATTAGCTTATATGGACGCTAAGTCAGGGATGGCTATTATATGACAAGCGTGTCAAGTTTCGTAGAAAATTTTCCTGTACCGACAAAATATTTCTAATTTTCTTTTCTTCTTTAAAACATAAAACACAAAGCACTAGTACTCGAAATTGCATTTCAGTTAGCTGTAGTTTTTTTACTTTGATCAAAGCGAATTTATCATCCTAAAAATATGTCTTAATCTAGTGATAGACAATTAGGTAATAGCTGTTACAGGAGAAATTCTATTTTCACCCACAATAACTATTTTAATGCATGTGAATTTATAATCTAGATAATCGGGATATATGGGCCACCTTTTTCTTCAGGGGCACCGGGCTACTGCCTCGCTTGCCCGTGTGATAATCGGGCTCTGTGTATATCAGAGAGAGATTAGAAATAGAGCATTTGCATTGATGCCTAGTCTGAGTAGTGTGATTCTCGAGCATATATTTGCCCCCAACGCCCCGACACTTGGTTGAAATATCCTTGTACCGATAATATCCTCAAACCTCAAATTTTCCCAGACGCAGTGGCGTAGAGTAGGGGGGGAGGCAGAGGTGGCACCCGCCCGGGTGGTAACTTTCTAGGGGCGCAGTTAAATCCCTATCGTTGAGAAACAACCCTGGTCACAAGTGTTCTTTGTTGTCTCTTCGTTTTGATGGTGTGAACAGCGGGTTAAACCCGGGTTCCCGATTAAATATAAAACCCATATTTCATTGACTAAAACGAGAGGTGGGATGGGCAGGTAGCATTATAGTTATCTCATCCCCAACCGAAACTTTTATGAATTCACTATTCAGTACATTGGGGCCGCTTAATTAGATTACAATTTTATTTGAGCAACAAGCCCCGAGTTCTACATCATTTCTAACAAAATTCAAAGCTTTATAAATTTCAAAAGCAAATGAAACTCTCATCAACCATACATATTACATTTACGCAGTTCCGAGAATCTTATCAATAAAAATGAAATTCTGTTTGTTTGTTTGTTTGTGGATTTGATTCGTATACAAATCCACAAAAATGGACCTATCGGCCTGAAATTTAGCACAGATATGTAAAATAATATAGAATAAATCATAGTCCACTTTAAAACTTTGAAAGTCCACCCGTTCCCGGAATTTAAGAGAATTTTTAAGATCTTCACGCAAAAATCTTTCCGTAATTGTAACCCCTGTAGTGAAAAAAGTGTGAAATAAGGATCGTGGTTGCCATGTGTGGCGATTTTGCCGAATAAAATGTCGTTCGTATACAAATCCACAAAAATGAACCTATCGGCCTTAAATTTAGCACAGATATGTAAAATAATATAGAATAAATCGTAGTCCACTTTAAAACTTTGAAAGTCCACCCGTTCCCGGAATATAAGAGATTTTTTATGCTCTTCACGCAAAAAGCTTTCCGTAATTGTAACCCCTGTAGTGAAAAAAGTGTGAAATAAGGATCGTGGTTGCCATGTGTGGCGATTTTGCCGAATAAAATGTTTTAAATTCTCAAAGTAAAAATAAAAGAATAATAATGATTTTTTCTTTGTTAGTTTATATTCGTAAGGTTATTTTTTTTAAATTATAATATCGTGTGCATGGGAAATCAGAGCAGGAATGTAATGCTTTACACGCAAAACAATAAGAATTGAAGATTTCCGAGGCTAATGTGTAAATTTTTTTAGTTTGGCGAAAAAATAAAATGGCTGAAATATGGATTTTGAGTAAGTGAGTTCTAGCGGTTTGCACAGTTTTCGGCTTGGCGCAATTTATTGAGAGCTTAAGGAAATAGATTTTTGAAAACAAGTGCAAAGGTTTTATTAGAATACAGCGTTAAATTTTAATGATCCGTGAAGAAATAATGCAGTTATTAAGGGATTTCAAGCGATCTAACTTCAGAATTCTCGCCAATTGAGTACATTGATTTAAGTTGGGGGAATTCCGCCAAATTTCAGAAAATTGAAATCTTCTCATTTAGTACATCGGAGTAACGATGAATAAAACACATTATACTTGATAATTTAAAAAAAAAATCGGCTGTATTAAGGGATTCCAATTTTCAAATAAATGCGTGCTACTCTTTGGCGGTCGAACCATTTCGGTTGAAAAACTCCAGCACCGTTGAGCACCGTTGCACGATGAAATTTGGTTCACCTAAGTCCTTTATGATGGAGAAGGTTTTCATGCTATCCGTTTTCCTTAACTTGTCACTTGGTGCCGCAGCACAACGTCGAATTCTATTCCGTTTAGCCGTTTGCTATGCGAATATCGTCCAACCGATTTCGATGAAATTTGGTACACGCGAATATTAGAACACGGAGAATATTTTTCACGATCCATTTTGCTGTAACTTGCCGCTAAATGGCGCTGCAAAGCATCAACTTCTATACCGTTCGACCGATCGGCATAAAATTTTTTATACTTACACATTTGAGCACGAAGAATATATTCTAACTGCGTTCCTTTTGATGTTACTCACCACTAGATGACACTGCAATGCATTATTATTTTAACTCGCCACTAGATGACGCTGCAGCAGGCCAAATTCTTGACCATTCAAACGGTCGCTATGAAAATCAGTATACATAGCTATTTGAACAATGAGAATATTTTGGCGTTATCCATTTTGCTATAACTCGCCACTTGACGGCGCTGTAGCAAATCATTACTTTAATTAACTACTAGATGGCCCTGCAGTGTATCACTTCTTGACTGTGCAAATGATCGTTTTGAAAATTGGTATACATAGATAGTTGAACACGGTCGCTATGAAAATCAGTATACATAGCGATTTGAACAATGAGAATATTTTGGCGTTATCCATTTTGCTATAACTCGCCACTTGACGACGCTGTAGCAAATCATTACTTTATTGAACCACTAGATGGCTCTGCAGTGTATCACTTCTTGACTGTGCAAATAATCGCTATGAAAATAGGTATAAATAGATATTTGATACACGGGGAAGAGTTTGGCGCTATCCATTTTTCTATAACTTACCACTAGATGTCGCGTCAACACATGAACTTCAGGACTGTCCAGCCGATAGTCATGAAAATTCGTATACATCGATATCTGAATGCGAAAAATATTTTCGCCGTATCCGTTTTGCTAAAACTGGCCACTAGATTGCGCTACGCCGCATGGCCTTCTGCACCGTACAAAAGATTGCCTTGCAATTCGGTATGCATGATTATTGGACACAATATAACGCGATATCCACTTTGCTATATCTGTTTATTACAATGAATAGTAATCACCACAAATTTTAATATCAAAAAGTCCATTCATTCCCGTGCGAAGAACGGGTACTTCAGCTAGTAAATAAATAAAAACAAATATTTTTTCGGTATCATGTCACATTACATATACGCATTAAATCTGAATTCTTATCCCTTCAAATGCACATATGAATTAATCTGATAACTAATATATGTTCTAAGATGGTAATATGTAACTAATAGTTATTATTAATATTAATTTTCAATAAAATTGTATAAGTGTTATTAAAAATATGGTAACAAAATCGCAGTCTCTTTTTTTTTTTTTTTTTTTTTTTTTTTTTGAGACTCGTGAGACGTAACTTGCAAAAATTTATAGAACATATTTTTGTGAGAGGAGGGACCCTTTTCATTTTACATAAACGTGTTCGCATGTAAAAATGAATTAAAAAAGATACACAGAGTATGGAAAAAATTCATAAATCGAGTTTAAAATCTTTGCTGTTGGAAAACATACATTAGAAAATATTAAAGTTTAGCTTAGGTCTGTGTCAAATTTCCGAAACAAATTTTCAAATATACAGGGTGAATCCTCTTGGGCAAAACTTTAAGGAGTGATAGGGCACATAATAAGGAATCAGAATAACAGAGCAATGTGGGGTCGGCAACGTCGTCTTCGTGTAGCTGTTAATAATCACTTTCGATAAAAGTGCCAAAACATCAATGCACTTTCCGACCATTGTTCGTCAGAAACTAATTTATTTTTCCCCGAAAACAGAAGACTAAAATAGATAGTTTAAAAAGTTTATTTTATTTCATGGATGAAATTTTCGGAGACGAGCCTATTGTTTATGAAACTTGGTTAAGAAATCAGACGGGCACTTCAATGCTTTTCCAAAAGTGATTATTACTGGGTAAGTTAAAACTGCATTTTTCACACCAGATTCCTATGAATAAGGTAGCTTCCTATCAGAGGAAAAAAATTTGGAATCGATTGAATAGTTACAGATACACATAGAGCGTAGCGTAATTCTTATGAGTATCCCTGTAACTATTTGTGATATATGCATAAATTGTAGCCTATAATACTCAGAGCCCCACCAGTGGCTGAGAGGTTGTGCTCTGGAAGCTGGAAGACAGGAGGTGCCAGGTTCAAACCCAGGTCGCGCCTGTCTACCTAACTGTTCGGTGCTTTCCGTGTTTTTCTGTGAAACCTCGCGTAAATACGGGCTAGAATGCCTTAGAAAGTCCCCCACAGAAGGCATTCCTCATGTAGGCCTTATACCCTAGTGCAATCAATCGGCCTTAATCCATAAACAAACCAACAGTAATACTCAGGAATAGCGTAATTTTCAATCAGTGGAAAAAGTTCTAGAATCGGTTCAGTAGCTACAAAATGCCCATAGAGCGCAATGTATTAGAATTATTTTGAGTGTCTTTGTAAAAGAATTATTTATGCTACATGCATGAAAGGTTGCCTTTATATTAATCCAGATTATAAGCTATCTTCATTACAAATTTTCAAATCCTTCAAACTTCTTTTATCCCAATCCGTTCAGCCATTTTGCGTGATTCAGTCACAAATATCCAAACGCAGAAACGTATACTTTATATCAGGGGTTCCCGAATTTTTTTCGCCTCGCCACACTTGTGAGGCTAAAAGCATTTTAGGACAACCTTCTCGGGCTAAAAATTTTCACGGCGGGTTACCTATCAATAGGAATGTTTAGCATGAAACAGTTGAGATTCATTTTTCATTACTTCTTTTATGTTTATAATGGCTAACTATCAAGAAATTACTCTCTTGGTAAAGAACTATGGTATTTTCCCTCCCCTCTCCCCTCACATCTCAGGGAGTTCCTGTGAAAGAGGAGACTGGACACTGAACTCTCTCGAACTTAACAGCAATATTTTTTTTTTGTTTTCGTCCACTTGATAATCGTCTTGGCCAACCTTTTTTGTGGGATATCGGTGTAGATGAAACTTTTTGATTATAACCCCCCAGGCTCAGAACTTAGACTTTCTCGATTATCACCACGGCACCCCTGGCGTACGCTCGTGGAACCCCAGGGTTCCACAACACACAGTTTGAGAACCTTTGATTTATATTATTGGTAGTATTTGGAAATTTATTAACTTTAAGAAACACATTAACACTTTTTTTTCGTATGCTTTATAGTTTGGCGAAAACTAACGTAATTTCCATGCCATTTCATGTTTTTCAAATGCGTGCTATTCTGCAAGTAAAATTTCTGCTTTATTTCAAAAGCATACATCATTTTGTGCGGGCTAAACTCGCCAAGCGTGACCACCTAGCCGTGCAGTAAAAGCGGGGTTGAAGGTTTGATTCCCGGCCTACCACTAAAGACCACCGTGTACGTGGATGTTAAGTTCGTTATTCAGAAAGTCCTCGCTACCAATATTCAGAAGTCACTCACATTCTAATTAGGATCTAAACTGTGGTATGACGCCTACGTCAGGATTAAAAAAACCGTATGCAGCGTCCACTGTATGTTGGCTTCTGTAAGTATATGAAATATAGAAAAAAAATTCCAGATTTGTGGTTAAATTTTTAGTTAGTCTTAACAGATTATCTTATATATATATTTATATAGTTAAAAGGCTTGATTTACGAATCAATGTAGCATCCACTCAACAGATACAAAATTCTAATTATCCGTGGAATAATAAATGTTTTTATTTAGGGAAACATTCATACCTAAACAACATATTCAAAAAGAGCAAAATATATGAAACCAAAAAAAAAGAAAATCGATATATATATATATATATATATATATCCATCCTGCCTTTGATGTTGAGAATATGGAATTTGGAATATAATCGTTCAGCAATGATCCATATTTTTTAATACGTATATTCATTTTAATGATAATTTTTAATATCATTATTAAATGTGCCATTTCGACAAAGACATTTATTTTCGAATGTAACCTTATGGTAAATACATGAAACTCAAAATACTGCTACAAAAGAGTTAACACAAAAGTACAGTGAACGTAAAAAAAAAAAAAAAAAAAAAAAAAAAAAAAAAAAAAAAAAAAAAAAAACAACTTGGCATTTATCTTTTTTTAATAAATAACTGTAAAGATTGTATAGGAAAACAAGATATTCTGTTTAATATCTGCTTAAATGGGATCTGTAGATACATACTTTTGTTTAACTAACACTCGCATCACCTGTTACATATACACAAAGCCCTATTCAAACTAAACACGAGCACAAATTTTTAAAAAATATCAAGAAAAAATCAAATAAAAATTAATAAATGTTTTTGCCAGGCGATCAGCCATTCTATTCTTTGGCGAGTAAAAATAGCTAACTTAATCTATTCCTTTATTCTCATTTCTTAAAATCTTTAGCGACTTTTTTACCTTATATTGTCCATAGCTTTTTTTTTTACTCTTTTTCTTCTAGCCAGGCAAAAATGTTTTGAAAGAGTTATGAGACTACAAAGGGGCGCGTCTTTGTTTTTCAGCATGCGACATTTTTGCTGGGGCGTCACCCTTTCAGGCGCACAATAGGCGCTTTTCCTAAAGTTGTCCTGTACGCTTAGAACAAAGTGCCTTGGATTTGCACTTTTTATTGTTCTTCTATGGGAAGAATAGTAGTTTTTGGAAGCTTTCTCATTTTAATTAAATTGCCAGGATTATTAGGTTTTTGTCTTGACTCCCTTTTTTTTTGTTAATTTTTTTTAACTTAATTTATTTAGTCTGATATAAGTTTTTCTAGTATAGACGAATTTTTAAGTAATTTTCAGCTATAAGGCAGTTTCAGTTTTCAAACCTTTTTTATTGTTGGATTAATCTAATGCTTTTAGTGCTTAACGAATTACATTGTGTACAGTGAACAAACTCTCTTCTTGTATCTCACAATACCAAAGCGACCCCAAACGTTATTCCCAATGATACTCTAAGAAGAAATAAACAGATTGCAAAACTCGTTTTCACTCTACTACTAACAGTTATATTTGGTCAGTAGCACTTCATTTTCATAGCAGTCCTGCATGAATGATTATTAAGGAGGATTTCTTAGAATTATTTTACATTTTTCTAGTGTGTGTGTTTAATCCAGTAACTTGAAACCAAATAACAATAATATTGTGCAGACATCCTCATCTAAAGAATAGATCTTTATTTCCAATAAAAATTTGAAATTTACAATGGAGACATATAATACCATTCAAAAATCGTTCCTCAATTTTGCCTCAGACATCCTCGCCATCCCTCTTGAAAAACGTGAAAATCTTTTTTTTTTTTCTTCTCCTAATATTATCATTTTTTCATTGTGTTACGTTATGATTTCATCCTTAATATATAGTTCGATAGCTAGTCAGTTAGTTAGTTAATTTGACTGAAGCAAAGTTGCACGAGGGCTATCTACCTAAGAGAGATGCTTTGGGCTGAACACATTTTAAGAGGCTATAACACGCACGCACGTTGCGTCTGTATAGAACCGCAAAAACCTCAAGACTGTTAGATTGACAGCCAGCGTGGGAGGCCCAAACCCTAAACCTGCGCACTTCAACAATAGTCTAATGTTCAGTGTTTTATACACTCGGCCATTGGCCAGCCCATAACTTGATAGTAACTGTAGTATTACTATAGTTATGATGAAGTATATTTGTAGTATCATTTTTCTTACATCTTAAATCTAGATATATTAAATGTTGATTCAAAATAACCAACATAATTTTCAAACCGATTTACATTACGTTTGCTTTAAAATATTAATTCATTGTTTTATTTACATTTAATGTATGTAGCTTTACGTTATTATTTCAATTATAAAATAAATAAACAAATAGTTTTATTCAAATTATTTAATTCACTTAATCTTAACGTGCCTCTAATCACTGACATCTAATTTTATCTATGCATAAAAAAGAAATGCAATTATAGGAGGAGTCAAGAGGTCTTTTATACTCTTATTAACACGCTTTTATTAGCTTCACCTGTATGTATGTTTGTATGTTTGTATGCTTGTATGTTTGTAACCGACTCCTTTAGACTCGATTTTGACCCACTTTAAACGGACAGATTTAATTCAAACTTTGTACATTTATCAAGAACCGGTGACAATACAATAATCGTATAAGATTATCCTGATCAGGATCGCCAGGATTAAATAATTTCCTCATTTCTTATCCAGATTGAAAGTAGAACACTTCCAAACATTACAATCTTAAGAAAACTCTTTCTTACTGTGGCCGTGATTGTGTAGTGGTTAGTACATTGCGTTGTGGCCGCAATAACCCAGATTCGAATCCTGGTCACGACAATATTTTTTTTTACAAAATTTCGTCATCCATCACATTATGGAAGAGTTGAGTACAAGAACATGTTAAGGTCATTCTTTTTAACACTCTTTTATTTGTTGATTAGAGACCTATTTTTCCTCTTTAGTGAGAAAGGTAGCATTTAACTGCAGGTTGATTTTGGTGCACAGCAGGGGCGTAGCCGGAGGGGGGGGGGCTTCTCCCATCGCCGAAATGGGGCCCTTTTAGACCAAGATCCCAGGGCGATCAGACAAGAGAGTTTTTGTAATGGATGAAACCTTAGGTTCTTAGTAGTGTATCATGTACGTAAAATACCTGTGTGTTTGTGGACCTTACCTTGTGACACCTGGGCAGGTACCAGGTGAGAAAGGTAACTAAAAATTGGAGTTATTTGACGTAAATTTTAATGGCTGATATTTATATATATTTTGTAGAATATTATTCTGAACTAGTATCATGAAGTCTCAGACACTTTTCATTGACCAGAACTTTTGTCAGACGCTTTAAAGCTCCACAAAAAATAAATGAACTTTATTTATTTTTTAATGTCTGACTTTTATGTATGTTATTAAAGTAACTACTACAAAGTTATATTTCATCAGTCAGACAAATTTGAATGACAAAACATCCCCTAAATACAAATATTATTCAACCGGGAGTGCGAACGCGAGAGCACTATGCGCATGCGTCTCAGAGTAAAAAATTCAAATGTATTAAAAATACTTACTACTTTCAATCCAAACTTTTTGCATCCTTACTTCAATAAAGTGATTTTTAATGTTAAGTTAATAATTAATAAATATTAAAGTAAATTTATTTATTGCATGTATTTGAAATAATGAATAGATTAGGAGCTATTTTGTTTTATAAGGCATTATTTTTATTTTATTGTAAAAAAGATACCAGTTAGAATAATTTTAAGGAAGAATATATAATTATGATTAATTCATTAGCAATGCTAATGATTTTATCGATGATGCAATGATAGTCGTTTATGTCTTTTTGTCTTTAGTCACAATATATACATGTCTGGACTTTGTCAGTTGTCATATCACGTTCAAATGAATTATTATGAGTAAAGGAATTACTATCACACTCAAAAGTCGCACAAGGTTCCTCGGAAATATGTGACACCAGCTCAACTGATTCAGATTCAACACTAGGTTCAGCACTTGGCTCAGGTATTACATTAGGTCCAGACATAGTATTAGCTGGACTTGAGTTTGATACTACATCGGAATCTAAAGCTGTAGAATTATTTGTTTGATTTGAGGTAGATTGTACACATGGATCATTATTAATACTAAGGTTACTTGGTAGCCTTGATGTCGATGCTAATGATGTTTTCTCAGAATCACTCAATATTTATTTTTTTTAGCACTTTTTGGATATTCTGGAGTGGCAGAATAATATTTTTTTGGTAAAGCAGTGAAATTTTTATAGCACTCTCGATGGTAACCATTGTCATACAAATCCTCTGGTAATTTTAAGTCTTTGAATTTTAGGTTATGGAATTCTCGCTGTTTTAAAACTTGTTTACATTTTTTAAGTGTTTCATTGGTAAATAATATTAATTTGTCATGAGATTGTTTGCAAAATATACACGTCAATTTATCTTCTTCCATGGTTTTCACTATCACAAATAATTTAATATCAGTAACAAATTACACGATATAAACATGTGCAAACACAACAGAAACAACAAAACATGTGCTCTTACAGACCCAAACTGCACTGTATACTCTAAGTGACGCGCAATAGGCACATACACACACAAGTAGATTGGAGCAGATGGTAAGTTTAAGAAGGGGAACCTAGTTGCTATGAACGTCTCACTCGCTCTTAAATGCATGCATAGTGCTCTCGCGTTCGCACTCCCGGTTGAATAATATTTGTTAGGGGATGTTTGGTCATTCAAATTTGTCTGACTGATAAAATATAACTTTTTAGTAGTTACTTTAATAACATACATAAAAGTCAGACATTAAAAAATAAATAAAGATCATTTATTTTTTGTGGAGCTTTAAAGCGTCTGACAAAAGTTCTGGTCCATGAAAAGTGTCTGAGACTTCATGATACTAGTTCAGAATAATATTCTACAAAATATATATAAATATCAGCCATTAAAATTTACGTCAAATAACTCTAATTTTTAGTTACCTTTCTCACCTGGTACCTGCCCAGGTGTCACAAGGTAAGCTCCACAAACACACAGGTATCTTAAGTACATGAGACACTACTAAGAATCTAAGGTTTCATCCATTACAAAAACTCTCTTGTCTGATCGCCCTGGGATCTTGGTCTATTTACTTAGCTTACAATTTGATATTTAGCTTACAATTGAACTTTAGCTTTAAATTTGATCCCAGACCACCAATAAAATCCTGGCTACGCCACTGGTGCACAGTGCAAATAAATTATCTCTTTGTACTTTCCAACTTAGTGCTCCTTTGTGTCTTATGAGAGATATCGAAAATTAAAAATAAATTTTAAATACATACAATTAAAAAGAACTAAAAAACACGCTTTAGCGATAAATTGAACTAACTAAAAGGCGAAAAATAATTCTTAATATAGAAATAAATTAATGAACGAAAACTAATATTATTGTGAAAAAAGCGTGGGGTGCTCCATATATCAGTTATTGAGAATATTCGATCGGTACGATTAGTACAAAAATGATACAAAAAATATAGCACAAAGCAGCCCACGCTTTTTTCACAATAATATTAGTTTTCGTTCATTAATTTATTTCTATATTAAGAATTATTTTTCGCCTTTTAGTTAGTTCAATTTATCGCTAAAGCGTGTTGTTTGGTTTTTTAAACTATATATTTATTTTCTACCTCTAATCCCTTTTACCTCATCATCCTTTTTCAATGTTTTCTGGTTATGTGACTAGTACAAAATATTGCTATACTATATCAAAACTGTCTACGTTGGAAACATCATTTTTTAATCTGTAAATTTTATTTAAATGTCTAGATTACATTAAATGTTCCAAATGCGCTTGCTTATGAAAATGTATAAATTTAAGTTTCCCAAATATACTAATTAAACATTAAGAATAGTTAATTTGACTGAAACAAAACCGAGCTAAATTTTATTTCAAAGTCACACAGAACGAAGTTTTTGAACAAGCGAACACAGAAAACTTCTCCTCTAAGGTACTGTATAGAAGGGAAAAGTGTATTTACAGTCAAAGAATCAGAAGTTACTTCCAACTGTGTCGTTCCATTTCATACAGGCCCACAAAAAGCTACAAACTAGCCTGCAATTCGTATTTTAATTTACTCTTTTAGATACATATATTTAAGAATATAAGGTACAAACACGTATTACGGGTGAAATTAAAAACATATAGACAGCAGGTTTATGAAATTCTAAGATGTTTTATATTTTTTCATATAATATAATATCTAAATAATGTAAATTATATATTTTGATATTATTTTATCTAAATCATATAATATCTATATTATACAGATAATATAGATATATTATCTAAACCAATATTATCTGAATATATTAAATAAATTGCAAATAAAACGGAGCCAGGGTAAATTTTATTTCAATGACGAACCGAACGAAATGCTTAAGCAAACGAATGTAGAGAACTTCCCCTCTGCGGTACTGCAAAGAAGGAGAAAGTACATTTACAGACAAAGAACAAAAAGTGACAGGTAACAGTTACAACCAAAAAGTTACAGGAAAGTGTCGTCCCATTTTAGACAGGCCAAAATAAAGCTACTTAGCAGCATTCAATTAATCTTTTACTTTAATTTTTCAGTTTTATATACATATGAGTCATATGAACACATACATGCTTTATAGGCGGAGTCAAAAATCTTAAATCAAAGAACAGATCCATAAAACTTCCGATTAAACAATACGACTAATGACAACTTGTAACTAGTCGCACAGAAAGCTGTATTTTATTATTTAGCAGGCAGGTTTGTGGTTAATTTTAGGTTTTAATGATCAAGATGTATTGCACATTTAAAATTACTGTAAATATTTTAATTTGTGTTTTGATCTTTCGCATTCTACTGAATCTTCGATTATTACCATTAGCTTAGCTCTTCGTGCTAAGTATTTAGATTCACACAGACGATTCAATTGCAGTTAAGTTTTCAACATTCGTTGTACAGTAGACACCGGTTATAACGTACTCTCACGGGACCTAAAAAAGTAGTACGTTATAAGCAGTACCGACGGTAAGATTCAATATTAAACAAAAAGGGAAAGTGGGCACATAATTTCATTGTAATATGTATTTTAAACAGGTCTGAATTTTTAAAATTTAAATTAAACAGAGAAAATTCTTTATTACTTTATTTGAATAATTTCTTTATTACTGAATTTTTATTGAGATAAATAATCTGTAATTTTCTTTTGTTTTAAATGGGCAGATGCTACTTTAAAAATACCGTGTTGCATATCTATAATAGACTTTTGTAGAGTCTCTGCATCATCACTGCGGAATTCAAAAATCGTGATAATGTTTTTGCAGCATTTAATGCATCGGGTATGCTCGGTATAGGCTCCTCTGTTTCTTCTTCACTATCATCAGAATCATTGTAGATAGGGCTTTTCAGGAGGCATTTACATTGATGAATGACAAATGAAAAACATGGTCTTGTTTTTAGTCCTACCTAGCAGGCGAAAAAGAAAAGATCGCTCCCTTCATTCATACACCATTCATCTCACTAGAGAATCTGAAAACTAACAACATATTTTTTTGAAGGTACTGAAATTTCCGAGTACAAGGAAATAAAATTCTTAAGAAAAGCAAAATTTTATTTTTGGCTTTGGAATAAAAAGTACGTAATAGCCGAAGTACGTACTTTTGTTAAGTACTTTTTAACCGAAGTTAAATAGCATTATAAATATAGGACTTCAATCGGGACCTAGCTTCTAGGTACGTTATAACCGATTCGATAGTACGTTATATCCCAGGTCCGTTATAGCCAGGGCGCACTGTATATGATTCTGCGTATTTTCAGACTAAGTACGTTTAGAACAAAGCTGATTTTCGGCTAAATTTTATTAACCTCAACAAACTTCTCTAAGCTGGAGAACATATAAGTTTTCTTTTCTTCGAGGATAAATTGAAATGAAAAGAAATGAACTTAATTAAGTAGCTCCCGCTCATTTGTAAGACGGCCAGATCGGTCCATTCATGACCCTGGCCGACCAATAAACTTACGACCAGAAACTGCATGAAAGTCATCAAGGACAAGTCTATTCTGCCGTCTCCCGAACGTAATAAGCAATAAATATCCAGTTGCGAGGAAATCCAACGCAGCCTTTTCGTACACACATACAAAAACATTTCTCTCCCTTCCCTCCCCCACACACGCACTGTGCCGAAATGAACTCGCCCTTGGAGCATAAAAGGAGAGCGCCCTGTTATATCCTCGGACACAATGGAACGTGAGTCCATCTCCATTGTAACAGGTGCCACTCTTTGCAGAATAAAACAGATAACAGCGACGCCGCAGAAAAAAAAAAATAAAGGACTCCTAGCTCACACAAAAGAGGTGCCCCAAATTACATGCACAAACTCCTTTTGTGCCCGGGACCCTTTAGCCGGCCGATTATTGGGGCGCCGGGCCCCGCGACAATAGGGGCCGGCCAATAACTCCGGCAATCATCTCTGCTCCTTTTTCAAGGCTTTGGCGGAGGAAAAAGGGCGCGTGGCTCCTGCTTTTGTAAGAGCCACTAAAGAGGGAGGGGCTGGCCACAAACTGAAGAAAAGTCAACTTCGCCGGGCGCAGTTTTTTCTCCTTGCCTGTAACAGAAAATTTTCATTCTCTTTTCTTTCTTTATTCATTCATACATTTGAATAAGAGCTGAAGAAAGTCTTTTTTTTTTCGCTTTTGTATTTTATATATGAAAGCGAGTTTTGATTTTCCTTCTTTTTCACTTCCTGGTACGAAGTAATAGGAAGCATTCTGATTGCGAAAAATAACAGTATACTGATTTTGATAATCTCTAAATTGACTTCGACGAAGTTTCGCTGCCTTTC
Source organism: Cheiracanthium punctorium (assembly GCA_038373885.1). Lineage (NCBI taxonomy): Eukaryota > Metazoa > Arthropoda > Arachnida > Araneae > Cheiracanthiidae > Cheiracanthium > Cheiracanthium punctorium. The sequence continues at coordinate 428,844 of JAWZYV010016612.1, forward strand.
TCAACGTACGAATGTACAGGGCGGGCATGATTAAACTGCACGTGTTCAAGGGGTGCTGAAGAGAAAACTACTGGGAATATTCCAGTGAAATTTGGTATCTACACGTTTCAGAACATGCGCAAGTCAAATATGAAAAAAAAAATCGCCATTTTCGACCGATAGATGGCGCTATATCGTATTTCAACGCTCCCCGGTGGCATATACAACTTCCAAAACCAATAGACAGAGCATAATGACATTCTAAGAGGCATATAAACAATATAAAACATCATTTACAGTTTATCAAAATTCAATACAATTCGCTTCAGTAATTAAATTTTTACACTGTCATGTAATCAAAAATTAACTTAATTTAAGATCACAAAATAAACAATCCATAAAGACGCTTTGGAAAACAATTAAACCATTATTTATTCTCATTGACACTCATTGGACCTCTTCTTAATCGTTTCATACGCCGGTATTCTTTCAGAGTAGCTGAATAACTGCTACCATTCTGATAGAATATCTTCACTAACAATGCACGTTCCTTCTTATTCAGAGTTATGATTGACCATTACTCAATGTCGTCTTGTTTTTATACTGTTCCATGAGCTTAAAATTTGCATATATGCCGCCGATAAGCGTTGAAATACGATACAGCGCCAAAATGGCGATTTTTTTTTACATATTTGACTAGCGCATGTTCTGAAACGTGTAGATACCAAATTTCACTGGAATATTCCCAGTAGTTTTCTCTCCAGCACCAATTGAACACGTGCAGTTTAATTATGGCCACCCTGTATGTATGTACGCAGGGCCGTACCCAAAAAAACAATTAAAGGGAGGGGAGACCAAATGGTGAAAAAGGCTAAAAAGGCTTCATTATTGTTTTGTTAACAAAATTTTAAATTTCGGGGGAGGGGACCGGACCCCCTGGTCCATCCCCCTGGGTACGGCCTTGTACGTACGTACATATGATTAAACGATCCGTTTTGAGCAACCGCGAATCCATTTTCACTAGTTTTTTTCGTGACGTTTGCACTTATGTATGCATGCCTTTACGTACATATGTTCATACGCAAAACTCGAAAACGTATACGCGTAAAACGTTGAAATTTCATATTTAGGGTTTTTGTAAAATACAGTTGAACTCCTCACCTTTTGATTGCAATCCATTGAGTAGTTTATTTATAGGGTCACTCAAAAGACTTTCAGTACATTAATCCAAGCCTATGACCATCTTAAATACATTACTAGACTATAGATAGTCATTTATATTGGCCATAAACCCCCGAAACCTAGACAAGCTTGGCGAGTTTTGACGAAATACCTCCGAATTCGGCGCCATATATAAGTTTCTAAAACTGAACATAGTTTGGTTGTATCTCTTACATTTTTAGAGAAATCGCCAAACCTTAATATTATTGAAATATATCTTAATGAAATAATTTTAAGTGAAGTGCAGGAAAAGTTTATGTAATTTAACAGACGTAAAAAAAATGTCGTGGTGAGCATATGTATATATTTTTAATGTTGAACCTTTAATGTAAGAACTTGTGATCATTTATAGACATAGTCAATTTATTAAAGTAGAACAAATATTTAATGTATAATAATAAACATTACTGAATTATTCAGTAAATTTTTATTGAATCAAATAGTACAGCTTAAAAATTTCGACTTATCCAATTTTAAATACTCTTTTGAATAATCTAAAAAATAAACATTTTTTAAAAAGTGAGTGCAATTTAAAAGTTTTAATCATAATAAAAAAAAATTTTAAAATGCTTTATTACATTAATACTCTCTAAGTTTTAATCGAAAAATAAAGAACTTTGTTGCATTAATACATTTAAGTCATTTAGTTTTTAAATTTGTATTAAATGTAACTGTTCTGTTAATTATTTCAGACGCTCAAAAATTTGTGTTTTTAAATTAATAATTAAAATATTTTAAGTTGATGTATTATTCGGCAAAAGAAGATGTTAACTTAATTGGTCTTTAAATTAATTGGTATTTTTAGGTAAATGTATCATATAATAATTATATATTTTAATAATTAATTTCTTTAGTTGTTGCTATTTCGATTAGGGAATGTTTTTCTAAATTAATATCTAATTTAAACTTTTGCATATTAGTTAAGGATACTCATGGAAACTTTTAAATCCCTTTTTTATCTCATTTATATTTTTTACGTTTCACTTTCTTTCCCACTCTTACATCACCGACATGTTCTGATTCTGTCTCACTCATTCCCCATCCCTGCTGTTTTCACTGTTATAAAATACACAAACAACATTTCGATACTATTTTGGGTATATTTTGCGAACCCTTCAGTTTTTTTCATTGATGTTTTATATCTCTCTTAATTGCGCGATAATATAACCGTTTTCTAACGTACTATTCATTCGTGTCCGAGTCTTCCGTGAGTTTCAGCTCCGAGCGTTAACAACATAAGGATTTTGTTTAGACATAAACTTCTGCAATTCTTTGTAAATGCAGTGTTAACTTAGCAGAAAAGATAGATGCTTCGAAGGGAGTCTTCAGAGGCATTTCTGACAAGAACTTCCGGGAATATCGGAAAAGAACTTTCCAAAAATTATAAAAGTCGTTGGGAGAAATGTCTCCATGTCGATACCATATATTTCTATTTTGATGAATCCTAATTCTGTATAGATATCTAATATATATATTTTGAATTTAAATTATTATTTTGCATACAAACATTGTATTGGGTAAGGTGTGGGGAAAATGGGTATGGAAACAGACATTTTTTTTATTTATTGTCTGTTTTCTGTTATTAATAATGTTAAACATGTAGCCCTTTTGCCTTACTTTATGAAATACATTCATTCCATTCGCACCTTTAAAGTATTTTATATAACTACTAGCTGAAGTGCCCGTTTCGCATTTAATGGATATTGTTAAACCAATAAATACGAATGGCCGATTCTATTTAAGCCTTCTGCTTCCATACTAACAGATTTCGATCATATTCATGACAGATTCCAAAAATTACGTAGACACAAAACTGTTTTGAGTATATAAGAGTTCACAATTTCTAACCTAGATGTTAATTAGCATACGAATGCATTGCCCCTTCCATGCAGGCGAGTGGCGAAATGTGCGTAAACTCGTGTACTCCTTCCACACGTGTTAAGTTATCAAAAAGACCATTGGAATTTTGTGTTCAAGAACACTTAATTTAAATGAATAAACGCAAAAATGTGGTGTTTCGTACTTTAATATAATTTTCACATTCAAAAATTACATATTCGCATGTCTATTCTCCTTCAAAGAAAACAAAATCTCGATTACGATTAGCGTAATGGGACAATCCTTATGCATTCTCTTAAAATTAGCAACGTTGTAAGAATTGATATAAAAAGTAATCTAATAAATCTAAACTAATTATATGCGCTTTATAAAATTATTTTTATAAATATATTATTTTACATACATTATAAACAAAAATTAAAAATTTAGTGTGAACGCACCAATTTTAATCTATGTATAACGGTTTTGTGCACGATATAAAACCAATAAAGAGTTGCTCCAGTGCAGTTTTCTATTTATGAAATCAAACTGGCACCATTGTCGTTTGCGATATGTAACTTAAATTACTGAATGTAAATAAAAAAGAAATTTCATGTTATTTTAATTTTCTAAACTTTCGGATTACCGCGGAAGCTTGTTATTTCGCTCGTGGCGCAATTTTCATCTCAAAGCCTCTAAGTGGGGGTAAAACAAATACGCTTATTGTTGCTGATGTTGTTGTTGTTGAAAAATGTGGAAAACTTGAGTTTAAATTATTTTTCTTTCATAGCCTACACTTTCAGACAGTAGTAGGACCCAGTTTATACTAATAAAAAGGTTTATAAGGAGCCTTTGGAAATATACTATAAACAGCCTATCTGTATACCCATTTTACCTGATCACACTAAAATATAAACAGAAGGAAAAAATGCATTCTGTTTTACTGACAATAAGACGTTTAAACTTTTCCAAAATGTTTTGTTCAATTGATAATAACAGAATTTTCAGGAATGCGTCAATTTCTTGAAAGTTTTTAGCGACACAAGAAAAAAACATGGATTCAATAAGTAGGTAAAAGCTAATATTATGTTTCCAAATGCAATTAATAATCTTTTGAAAGATTATAAATCTTGCTAACTAATGTCGTAAAATACAGGCTAAAAAATAAATATCTTTAAAAAGCAATTTATTAATATTTTTGATAAAAAAGAAATACTTACTCATTTTACCCCATCATACCCTATACAATTTTCATTTCTGTAATAATTTTTTTTTTAATCTGAAAAATAAATTAATTTACTTAACGCTACTCCCATCGTTTGGAGAAGTACGAAAAATCCGCAACTGATTGTATAAGTCAGTTGAAAATTTCTTGCTTCCTCACTGTAATTTCACCATTACATTTTCTTACTATTGTTAGGGAGAAAACATAACAGCCAAAATTTTTTGTCATTTCTCGCCAAAAATTTCTACTTCATCCCTATTATAAAAATTTTAAAACGTACAACAAATTGATTTATTACCATCACCATAGCATTTAATCAATAATTAAAAATGAGTTTTAAATACTATATGGAGTTGTAGGATTTTTTAAAATTAGTAATACTGATTTTAAAACTTTTCGTACAACTAAATGTAATTGAAAATAATAAATAAAAATTTTTTAATTAATTTATGCTCCTGTACATAAACGTCTTATATAAATTATGTAAATTTATTATGTAAGTTTGAAATAATGCATTTTTCAAAGGGAAAAAAATTATATTTTAAATTTATTCGCAGTTATAACATTTTCACATGCTATCAAATTCAGGTACAATTCATATATGTATATTATTAGAACTATAGGTGATTAGCATGGTTTTCAACTATTCATAGCTTCCAATTTTAAATAAACGCTTCTCATAATTAAACAAAATAAAATTATTACAAACAACACTATTCGTGGATCTTTAATAATTAATTTTAAAACTTTAAATTGCGGAATTGCAGAATAATTGTTAAGGTGGAACTCTTTATTTTAAAAACATTTACATTAAGTAAATATATTAATTATAATCTATTATAAAATAAAATATTTCAATTCTACAAAAAATTTGCTGTAAAGTTTATTAAAATTTTTATAAAGTGTGTAATACGATTCATTATTGTTTGAAATTCTATAATTAATTTTAAAAAAAGAAATACTATCATTTTTCTACCTTTATTACAACTATCTATTCAAATCATCCCTTTCCATCCAATGTATTAATTCACAAGTTATCGCTACTCCCATCACACAAAAGGGATGTGGGAGGGAAGGGCAACCCCCAACCGTCCGTCACTTCAACCGAATTCCAACCAAAAATTTCCTACTTCCTCACTATTATTAAACTATCTGCACCTTTCATCATCAAAAACTCTCGAGAAAAGAGTTTAAAATATTAACTTCAAAAGAGAGCAGACGGGGACCTCCGTTAAAAAACAAAACAAAACAAAAAAATCCCCAAAAGAAGAAGAAAAACTTTTTTGAAGCACCCTCCACTATCAACAGTTTATTTTGTGTCCGTCAGCGCCGAAAAACTGCTCGGAAAAGAAGAAAAATGCATCGACGGGGTGTGTACGGAGGTGTTCTCCGTGAAGACGTTGACAAAACAAAAGGCGGATCTTGTTATTATTAGTTTCACAAAAGCCGCTGGACTTATTTTTGCAAGAGTCCTGCCACAGCCAAAGTCGATCCCACTACTGCCACCACCACCAACCCCCGGCCTTCTCTTTTCCGTATTCATAATATGGCAACGGGAAAAGGGGATGAATATTTATTAACCCACTTTTGTGCCGGGCACTCGTTTCCATACCTGAAACTTTTTTTTATTATATTATTATTATTCTTTTTATTATTATTATTCTTTTAACCCGTCCTTTTATTATTATGATTCCGTCCTTCTGTCTTTTACTTCCTCCTTTTCATCGCTCGGAGAGGGGGGGAGGAAAGAGGGGCCGGTACGAGACAAGGAGTTGAAAGGGGGGAGGGGGGTACAGGGAGAGAGCTGTCGTCGGACAATGTCGCTCGGCGGGGGAGCCGTCCCGAAAACAAAAGGGGGTTCAGGTGAAAAGAAAAGAATTAAAACATCCGGCGCCTTTTGTAAAACCTGTCTTAAACTCTTCCCCCCTCCCCCCTTTTGTGCGACGGGACAAAAGGCTCGTCTCTCTCTCTCTCTCTCCTCGGCACTAGAGGAAAAGAAGTCTCACTCACTCTCTCTCCCTTCTTTGCTCTTGTGCATCCCACCACCCCCGTTCACGTGGTTCCCTTTCGAGAGAGCGCGGCTTTTACAATGGTCAGTGCGCGAAGGTTGAACCTGCTTACTCGACTGGGAAGCCATTCACTCAGGGGCCTGTATACAGAAGAGAATGTGTATGCCGTTGTCAGATGCAGGGGTTTTTATCCCGGACGAGGAAATAGCTCAGCTCTGCTCTCTCTCGCTCTCTCTTCCGTGCTGTGTCGCAAACAAAGGTCCGAGCAAACAGCGGAACACAATGCGGAGGAACGCAACAAAGCAAACCGGCTGGTACCTGTCAAAACTTGACACAAAGAAAATTACCATCACGTAATCGGCAATTTTCTTTCAGCTATTCATCGGCCGTCTGTGATGGCGCTCAACATATAAGATTTCTCTCATTCCTTTTTCACTATGCTGCAGTCAGTATGAAGATAGTTGGGTTATAAAATGTTTCACCTAAATCATCCCCTCATAACACTGGTGTGTTAAAAATACAATGGGCCTTGTGATGAAGTGAATGTGCATCGAGTGAAAGTTTTAACTTGGATGACTTATTTCCTAGCAGTGATTTAGCTCCAAAATGACTAAAGGGATTCGAGATAACTTAGTGTAGCCAACAAGCAAATTATAGGAAATGGCCTGTACTGTACTTGCTAAAAATAGCTTAATTAGGACCCTATACAATGCGTACAAACTATTTCGTAGTCGTACAATTAAAAACTTAACTCCAGTACCCAAACAATAACAAATTCAGGACTCTTTTACATGCAGCATATTTTTTTTCCATTTCTTTCTTTCTTTTTTTTGCGAGGGGGTTATAGTAAAGCGTGTACGGGGTAAAAAAATCAGCATACTTTTTTTTTTTTTTTTTAATAGCTTGAAAGTTCGATGCTTGCAATCTGCCATGCTGTCATGAAAAATAACGATAAAACAATAATTCCTGAATTAAAAGTGTCCATTTCAGGTTAAAAGTGAGAAAGCAAATAATAATAGTGATAACATGTTGTGAAAGTATACTAATGACGCTAGCTCATTACATAATAAATCTTCGTATTTTTCTTTGCAAAATAATGAAGATTGTAAATTAAAATTGTAATAAAGTTGTACACTTGTAAACTGCAATTTTTTCACACTAAGGGTCTTTCTTTTGAAAGCAAAAATTGCCTTCAAAAATGATAAATCGCAAAATTCCATATGCTTACCATATTTTTCTGAGGGTTGCGTAACCGTCATAGGTCATTGTGGGAGTTCAAGTCACAACTCGTAAAGACAGATTCTAATTTTTATCGAGTGTCTAGTTAAATTCTTTTTTAAATTGTTCTGCATTTAGAATAAGTACACTTGATTACTTATTCTAAACACAGAATCGACAATTTTTAAAACTTTTGTATTTTACATAATTTTTTAACCTTTGTTCGCTATCCTTTTCTTTTTACTTAAATGCATACTATAAAAACCATGCTATCTTATAGACTTTATAATTTTATTCGAGAAAAAAAATTGCAAGCCGTAGCTAACATATGGTTTATAAAAAATTTGCGAACGATTTCATGCTTTCTTTAGTATATACCTTAATGGCTAAAGTATGTCATTGACATCTAGAAAACCCTAAAATGAATCTTTTAGGGTATTTATAATAAAGAGTTACAAATTGTGTTCGGTAACAGGTGAACACTTTAAACTATTGACTTTACCACTGTAATTCCAGCTACAAAAAATTTCCTAATGGCTTCAGTTACTTTTTATACTGCCATAAATTTTAATAGAGGTCATGTATTTAAAAAATATTAATTTTTTGGGTGTCACTGTATCAAAAAAATTAAATTTGAAGAATTAAATCCGAACCTAGAAAGATCTTTCACAAAAAGTCGCATAATGTGCACATCCGGTTTTGACTGAGTTATTAGACTTTATAGTTTTTAGCATCTACTGCCAGTAATTAAGAGACATTTTCTTTAAATTGTAAAAATATAAATTAAATACTAAATACAAAATGCCAGAAATACAGTTTACAGTAGAGTCTCGGTAATTCGAGTCGACTGTTCGAGATTACCATTAATCCGAGTTAGTGAAAAAATCAGTTTAGCTCCCAAAGAATGACCAACACATACAAAACACGGGAAAGAATTTTTTCGCACCACAATATTCAAATACTTGGTGCACCCGGAAGCCACATCAGAAATCCCCTTCCTAGTGAAAAAAGGGTGTATTCTTCCTTACTCTTCTTAAAATTCATTTTTTATACCATCTTTTTGAGTGTTTTGAATTTGTGTTGTTTGAAGTTAACTTTTTGTTTTATATTCATTAACACTTTATTTCTATTAGTTTCAGTCAATGATTTTTGCCTACGCAGTGAAACGGCGAATCACTTTTAAAAAGTTGCCTGATAGTGGAGGGATAATAAAATGTCAAAAGTCGTCAAGGTTGGCCATTTTTTGGCGATTTATCGTATAGTAGTGAAATTGTGCATAAACTTATTACTGTTCAAGTTAGGAACCTAGCACCATGATTGCAATGAATAAGAACCTAGTACTGATGCCAATTTAAAAGAAATACGTATATATATAAACTTATTAATACTGAAACGAAACGTTATCTCGCTGTAATGATGCAATTAACAAAGGAAATTGTTTTAAACTTTATCTGTGTGTTAAAAAAATCTTCTAAAGTTTTAAAAATCTTTTTCTCCTGGAAATTCAACCGTTCCTTTCTCCCATTTCTTTAGTGTACTACTGCAACAGGCTCCGTTTACATCATCGGTGTAAAAACTCAGGTTCAGACGACGCTCAGAGAATAACACTCGGGATTCCCAGCAAGCGAATTCATTCCGGGCGTTCATGCAGCTGCAATCCCAACCCTACAGCTGAAGTGCTTTCTCAATTTACGTTTTGAAAAGGAAAATTCTGGATCTTTTAAATTTGCATGTTAAATAAGGATGTGCTATAGAATGGAAAAGAGGGGGGGGGGAAGGATTTTTGAAGCTAGAAAATTAAACATATTGTCACCTGCGAAGGTCGTCTTTGTGATCTCACAGGCTGCTGAAATTTTTTTCCTTAGTCATTGTGTTTAGGCGCGTTTTCTTTCCGATGTGGCATTGCAATACCTACAATATGTAGATTTATTTTATCCATTGTTGAGCATATAAAACTAAATTTCTTACCTATAATTTTACCCAATATCTGGTGTTTTTGTAACTAAAAAATCACTCTTAACCCTCTGAGCAACTGAGATGAAAATTTACGCTCATTAACCTTTAGTTTTCACGAATATACACACTCTTTTATTTCAATTAAAATCCGCTTCTCGTAAGTTATTGATTAATTTGATGCTCAGTAACTATTCAGAACAAACATTATTGTCTTTCAAATTTATTCATAGTCTAATTTTTTAATGTGACCACAAATTCCCAATTCGAAGTAATTTTAAAAAATAATGATTAGAAAAAATTCACAAAACCATTAATTTCAATGCATCTTTCGTTGTAAAATAAAAAATAGTTCCAGTAAATCCATCTTCTACGAATCCAATTTTTGCCCTTTTTCTGTAGATGATATTAATAATTAAATTTGGAATACAAATACGTCTTTCAGGAAAATCTATGATTCTCATGCTTAACTTATTCCCGTAATATGAAGAATATTTAAAAGACAGAGACGCAGAGAGAAAAAATTTCAAGGATTGCCCAAAAGGTGAAAAAGATAAAAATTTCTCACAAAAATGCTTGATTTATTGACATTCAATCGACAAAAATCCAAAATCTCGAGCAATACCTAAGCCCCCATTACACCCTCCCCAGTCTACGTCCCTGCTAAAACAGAAGACTTGAAAAAGAATAAAAATACTGTCGAGCTAAATTTCAATACATATGTGTGGTATGTTTCATCATGAGTTTATTTTTGTATAGTAAAATACACATACACTCTCTCACACATACACAAACATATATACACTGTCTACCAATAAGTATTCGGACACCTATGCAAATGACTATATCTGCGGTCCTGAGGTACGTCACGGCCTCCACCGGTATACATCGTGTAGGAAACAGCATCGGTATTAGTCGCATGCAAGATGCAGCTCAGTTCGAAGCTCTCTGATTTCGAGAAAGGTATAATTATCGGGTAACACAAATGTGGCCGATACTTAAGGGACATATCTAGCGATCTGAAGTACCCAAAATCGACAGTGGCCTATGTGATTAAGAAGTGGAAGGTGAGCGGTGATTGTCGGAATGTGCCCCGAGTCGGCAGACCAACGAAACTGGGAGATAGAGACCGACGAGTGCTGTCCAGAGAAATTCGGAAGAACCGCACCCAACCGATGGCCCTCATCTGCGAGGAGTTTCAACAGGCATCCGGGAGTATTGTTTCAATGAATACCATCCGTAAGGAAGCACATCTGCTTGGTTTTCATGGTCGTGCTGCTTCCCATAAGCCTTTGATCACAAAGTCCAACCGAGCTGCTCGGTTAATGTGGTGCAAAGCACATCGAAATTGGACCATAGATCAGTGGAAACAGGTTCTTTGGAGCGACAAATCAAGGTTCACCCTTTACTGTTCGGATGGCAGGGTCTGTGTCTGGCGTCTGCCTGGAGAACGTCTCCTACCAGAATGCATTGTGCCAACAGTCAAGTTCGGCGGAGGTGGAATTATGGTCTGGGGGTGTTTCTCCTAGTATGGACTGGGACCCTTGGTCCCCATTCATGGTAAGCTCAACGCCGATGCCTACTGCACTATTTTGGATGACAATGTGCTTTCTACGTTGTGGCAGTTTTACGGGTTGGACCCCTGTTACTTTCAGAACGACAATGACAGTAGTCATGTTTCGAGGTTAACCAAGGTTTGGTATGGTGCCAATGGAGTTCATCGAATGGACTGGCCTGCCCAGACCTGAACCCTATAGAGAACCTCTGGGACGAGTTGGATCGCCGAATTAAGGGGTGCACTACCCGTCCAAAATCGGTGAAGGAACTTCTATGTCTACTCCAAGCCGAGTGGAAGACAATATCACTAGCTGTAATACAAAGACTTGTGAAAAGTATGCCCCGGAGAGTTCACGCTGTAATTGCCTATCGTGGGGGCTCTACCAACTATTGATTTTGAATAAAGTTAGTTTTTCTTTTGTATCACAGGTGTCCAAATACTTATTGGTAGACAGTGTATATATTCCATGTGGCAACAAAATCGAGATTTTCTCTTCTATGTCTTTTTCCTATGAAGATATTTAAAGATAATTAGTAAAAATAAAAATGCAGAAGATTAAATGGCCTCTTAAATTACCATTGTTAACATTTTTTTATTAATAGCACTCTAGTGAGAAAAAACTTGCGATATTGACATAAAGGTTTTAACCAGTAAATTATCAATTTTTATACAAAAGTTCACTATGATACAGAATATGTATTTAAATGTGTATATTTTAAAAATGCGTTCTGTTATTTAAAAGATGAAATGTTGAAGAGAAAAGTTATATTCAAACAAACTACTATGAGCATAACTTCTGAAATCTCTTTGATATCATTCGACGAAAATTTCCAATTAATAATTTCTTTAAATTATCATTGAAGAGCATTTTTACAAGAATATGTTCCAAATAACAGTTCTAAATAATCAGGAACTCCGAAAATACATTTACTTTAATCTCTCTTCACTTCAAATTCTAAAATGCAATTATGACCCAAACCAATCACAGCAATATCTTTTTTCGAAGCAGCAAAAAATTCAAATATAATAGCCATTTTCAATAGATAAAAATATCTTAAACAATCTCTTAAGCCCTTTTTTTAATTAGCAGCAAAAGTTAAATTCCTCTTAGCAAAAATGCTTTATAATTACTCTTTTTGCACCAAACATAGATTAAAATTAAAGGTTTGACTCTAATCTTAAAGGAAATCAAGAAAGTATCTTTAACTCATTACAGATTTTAGATGCAAGCCTTAGAATCAGTAAAGATATTACGATTTATTTTATTTTCAGTCAAATCTTTAAATGTAAATTATTTATAATTTTTTCATGGGAGAAACTGTTAGAATTTAAATTTTCATCATGTAGGAATGGAGCAAATAAATATCATCTTAAAGAGTCGCAAGGTACAGTAGATGCACTTCTCCATAAATCTGAATCTGGTTCAGGATATACAATACTCACAACTTTGGTACAGTTCTAAAGAAGATGTTAAACAATGCTTTTCTGTAAAAATATTCAGCGATACTTAAATAGTTTTTTTGTCATTAATGAGGATTTTTTATAAATTTATTCTTATGTTTCTTAAACTTTATAATGTTATTTGTTACATATTTCATATTAGAAACTTGTTTAACTTTTAAATTTGGTCTAATTAATTTTAATAATAATTAATTTCAAATAGTAACATATTTTACTTCCCATTTTACTTTTTCCCACAGTTATCTAATTTTCGGATGCTGTAAAACTTGCCAAAAAAATATCCCTGTAAAATTAGTAGTAATACGATTTAAATATGCTGCAATCTTATTATTGTACGACCATTGTAAACCAGTCAAATGCCATATACATTTGTTAGACATTTTTATACTGAAGTCTTTTCTTATATTACATTTTTTAAGAAGAAAATTTTTAAACAAATATAATAAAAAATTATTGCTATCATCAGTAGAATCGTTATCCACTTTGTTATTTTTTAAAGATAATGATTTTACATCCTAAAAAATATTTATTTTAAAACTTTTAACGAATATTTTCTTTTTTCGAATTTTTGAATTATTTCAAGATTTATTTTACGGTTTACAAAATCTAAGGTATAAAGCACTATAAGGAGAACTGAATACTCATCACATTTTTGCCAAAAAAAAATTGTACTGGGATTCGAAATTTTTCGTACAAAGTTTGATACTAAATGCTTCGCAGACCACACTTTAAGTAATAAAATAAATATTCGAATAGTTTCACCAGTAAACTGTTTATTTTATTAATTCTATCGTAGTCTTATAAAGGATTTCACAGGTGAGATCTTGGCTGTTTACTTTGTCAAAACATTTTTCTGCTGTTAGAACGTGGAAGTAAAATCAAATATATGGCAGAAGAACAAAATCAGATTTCCGTTAATTTTCAGTTTAATGATATCTTTTTACAAACAAATTTTTTAACAGAATCAATAAATTTAGAGAGAGATCCATAACTATTCTCTTTTCTGATTAATTTTTTGTTCCCAACAGTGTAAAGATAAAAAATAATAAATTACTGGCAAAAAGTTTATAGACCGTAAATCTCCATCCTCGTCTCAATAAAAGTTACATGTAATCGGAAAAAAGATTTTAAAAGAGATATATTTAATCAAGTTCAGTCATCACTGATGCCGTAAAACCAGAGCAAAGGAGAATGTATGTAAATTTAGGAATCATAACGCAAACTTGAGCGAAAAGCAATCACATTGAAATATTTATTTATAACGAAAACAAATGAAAAAGTTATACTACAACAGAAAATTAGTAACTTTTATAATTCAGCATTTAACAAAATTTCAGAGCAATTTCAGAGCAAATTTCATTGGAGCTTGATTTCTAGTCGGCATTTTTTTAGCACAAGATGCGGCTGCATCATAAATGAATATGAATGATGAAAATCATAAAAAGTCGACAACAAAGTTATGCATGCTAATAAAAATCAACCATCTTTTGCACTGCTTTACCGCAGGCAATTTTAATATCACTATCGAAACCTATTAAATATCGCTACAATGCCTATATATCCGAAAGAAAAAAAATATAAACAAACTATATAACAGTCAAAAATTTTTGCCGCCACTCCAAAAAAGGATTTACTGGTTTTTTCATGAGGTATCTAAAATTTTATTTCTGATCATTTAAAAATAAATATAAGCTTTTTAATCAAAATTAATTGTATTTTTTAAATTTATATCATGCATCTCTAATAATACTGAAAATGTGCGTAATTTAAAAACTTTCTTAGGAGAAATTGTATTAAACCTCACAAACTTTTGAGAAGTACGTTATTGGCCTTGCACAGTAGATAATAATTTATTGTGATAAAATAAAATTTTATATAGTACAGAATAATGTTCTTATTTTGTGCAGCATAATATTGCCACACGGTTTATTTATGTTATTTTTGTTTATTATAGTACTGCCATACTCCTTATTAAAAGTAGTATAAGCAGCATATATGGAATACACAAAAGACATGAGTAAATATAATAAAAGAATTTTTGTACTTCGTAGATGAAAGGTTAATTGATTGAAATGCGTGTAAGATGCGGAAAAAGTATTGCATTTACTTGCTATTAAACGAATAAAAAATGTCTGACTTTTATAGTTTAAGAAAAACGTTTAAGCCATTGATTTATGCATAACCATAATCTAGCTTCAGTTAGAATGCATCAGTTGTCGTGATAATTCAATATGTTAATAAATTATACTACGGTAGCTTCATTATTGAGAAATATGCTTATAGTCTGATAACATCTTGGTCTTTTACGGAGAATACAAAAAAAAAAAATATAGTGAGCTCCCATTCCAAAGGCAATAAATGAATGGAGTGTGAAATATCTCCATTATTTTTCTTAGGTGCTTCAGCTATTGATTGTGAAGCAGTATGAAGAGCGAAAACAACAATGCTTTCATTTGTATTGGAAATTGTTTCATAATACATGTGTTTGGCATTACTCATCACTCTTGTTCCTTTTCACTTCCAGAAGAAATGTTCTGATACTGAAAGGGGACATGCGCCATTGTATTCCTCTGATCTCAACTAGGGAAAGGGAGAGGCACGGAAGAAGCACTCATCTTACTTTGAAAATTGAAAAGCTCAACAAGTGCCTGCCTGGGGTGCGAATCCTTTAAACGAATTCAATTAAATTACACTGGTTGCTATGTGAATTCTCACAAACGCGCGTTCTTGGCTTCCAGATCTGTAATTTGGAGCGTGGAAATATTCCATGTCAGATTTTTGTTTATATACTGGCCTACAAAAGTTAAGGAACAAGTGGTTTTTTGCGCCTAATTTGCAAATGAATGAATGTAGAAACCCCAAATTTGGATGACGTGTGCATAAAACAGTTATGTATTGACTGCATCACAGAAGTTAACATAAGAAAAACGCAAAAATGATTTACAAAAAGAAAAACAAATCGCTCGAAAAGTCCATTCTAGGAAAAAATAATATATCACAGTTTTATCTGGTAAAATGTCATAGAAACATAACAAAAATTAGTTTTAATATGGGATATACCCACTCCAAGCTTGAGTGTATTGCAGGCATCGACTTTCCATGCTATAAATTAAGTTGTCGGTTACTGAAATAGCAAACACGGAGTAAGCCTTGTTCCAGCTCTCCTAAAGACCTTGAAGGTGGACTTAAAGCAGCAACCTGCCTATCAAGATAGTCCCAAAGATGCTCTATCGGATTCAGGTCTGTTGATTGAGCTTGTCATTCCATTCGCTCTAAACCAAAACCCTCAACAACCCCAGCAAGATATTCCTCAACAACCACAGCTCGGTGAGATCGTGCATTATCATCCATCAGAATGAAATCATTTCCAATTGCACCCGCATATGGGTTGACTTATGGATCAACGATGTCATCCCAATATCTCACAGCAGTCAGAGTTCTTCCCTGGAACACATGCAGTTCAGTGTGACCACCGAGTGAGATCCCTGCCCAAACCATTATTCCACCGCCTCGGTAACTTTCAACAGTGTTGGATTGATGGTATCTGGTGCTTTGGAAAATGGTTTCTCTCCAGATCAGCAGACGTCCTGAATCGCTCTCCAGTGTCGAAATCTGTAAAGAGTACAGAAACCCATCGCCAGGAAACGTGTTCTCTTGCCCAAGATAAACGGGCCCTTCTCTGTCGTCCATTGAAGGGGACACACACAACTGGTCGTCTTGCATAGAGACCTGCATTGTGAAGACGCCTTCGCACCGTACTAGCGGATGTTCTTATCCTTCATGCTACAGAGTGGTCTGTAACAAGTTGCGGCACAGAAATGCTTCTTCTCCTTCAGGCCGAAAGAGCTATAAAAGGGTCTTCTGCAGGTGTTGTAGCTCGTGGTCGGCCTTTAACGTGTCTTCTGGACAGAAGCTTCGGTTTAATATTGATTCCAGAGACGGTGGACCACACTGCGAGACACATTAAGACGCCTAGCAGCATCAGCCTGTGACAGCCCTATTTCCATCCATCCGACCGACCGTCACCTTAACGAAACGGGCAAACGGTTTCTCTCTGACTTTGCGGGACTCTACTTCCTATTGTCAATGAATCTTCTAACAAAAGTTGTAAATCAAGAAAAGTTACACGCGTAATTACGAAAGCCTGATATTTGTATATTTTTCTCTCACTCATATATGCCTGTTCTTTTCTATAAAAAAAGAGGCAGATATCGTTTGTGCATAAATATGTTGTTCCTTAACTTTTGAAGACCAGTGTATTTAACATCCCTATAATTAATTAAATCATGTATATGGATATTTTTTGCCAACATTTCTCAGGCTGCTTCAGACGTTTGTGGATACAGACCGATTGACTGCACTAGAG
Organism: Cheiracanthium punctorium; assembly: GCA_038373885.1. Lineage (NCBI taxonomy): Eukaryota > Metazoa > Arthropoda > Arachnida > Araneae > Cheiracanthiidae > Cheiracanthium > Cheiracanthium punctorium. The sequence continues at coordinate 445,652 of JAWZYV010016612.1, forward strand.
TCCTAGGCCTACAAGGGGGGAATTTCCTCCATGGGGGGACTTAGCCTGGGATTGACGTGACTCTAGCCTGTATTTACGCGAGGTTTCGGAGAAAACCACGGAAAACTCCGAACGGCTAGGTCGACAGGCGCGACCAGGTTTTGAAACGGGCACCTCCCGCGTTCCAGTTTTGAGAGTAGAACCTCTCAGCCCCATTCACACAACTCATATAGTGCCTCAGTAAAAATTTATTATAAAGCTTGTAGAATAAAATGTGAGAAAGTACATTTCAGAAGCACCTGCCTTTTGTTTTTTTTAACTATTATTCAGAGATTTAGATTTTTTACAATAGCATCCCCCCCCCTCTTAGTAGATACAACGCTGCGACTATTGAAAAACAAACATCAATTGTGCATCATATGCACAAAAAGGCACACTTTTTAGGAAACCATTCAGCCAACACTGGCATTAACACCCTTGCCTCCTCCTCCCATACAGCATTCAAATGTAACAAAAAATGCAATAAGAAAGAATTAGTACATTAGCAATAAAGTACATGTCACTTTTTCTTTTTTCGCATTCATTCTCCTTTTAGAAAATTATTTTTTTATCCGTAAGAGATACATTTTCCACTCTTCTTTTAATGTTCTCTGCTCGACGACCTCAAACGACAATTACGTCAGTGCCACCCTCCTCCCTCTTCAGTTTTCCCCGCTGCTACAGATGGAATGACGAGGAAGACGTTCTGCAATTTATATCCGATCCCCCCTCCCCCATTCCCGAGAAAATTCGCTTATCAAAGCGCGGAAAATGGAAGTGTTTGCATGCGCCAATTGGGCAAAAAGATCGTCCGCGCGCTCTTTTCACAGAAATTTTCTTTTCAAACAGAGATAGAATAATAATAATAGTAATAAAGAAAAAAAAACCCATGGAACTTCTATTTCGAGTTATACGTATCACAAAGGGGTCCCCCTTTTCTAACAAATGGATAGGAAATAACTCAAAACGGTGCCGCTCTGAAACTTCGGGTTACAAAAGGATACCGTAATAAATAGAGAGTAATAAAAAATTTTTTGAGAAAATAGAAAAAAATATATCTATATACACGTATGTACTACACCCATCGGAACGTAGCATAGCCTCCTATTTTGCGAGGAGCTCCGTGATTTGTGGTGTATCTACACATAGTGCAGTATGGAATTCGCGGTTGCATTTGGATTTCAAAAGAAATATTTATCGATGGTTCGCGCGACGGCCGAGTTCCAGGAGAAAAAAAAGGGGGGCTGGGGGGAGGGAGAGACCCTTTTGTACGAAAGGAGTTAATATGGAGAGAACGAATCTAGATAGGGGAGAAAAAGAAAGGGGGGAAAAGTCGGCCATACGGATAGATATCGGCGGGTAACATGATGCAACGGGAATCAGTGAGAAGAAAGGGTTGGGGGGTTGGTTGCATGCACGTGTAGCGACACTTTGCAGCGCGATGGGCTCAATGGAAAGTTTTTCCGAGCGATAGAAATCAGTTACATGAATAGAAACTCGGCCTGGGATGCATTGAAAAAGAAATGTGTAAGGTTAAAAGGAATGAAAGAACAGAATTTCGTGAAGGTTTTATTGAAAACTAGCTTAGTACCTCCGTCCTTTGCTCGAAAAAGAAACTTTTTAGCATATACAGAGTATTTTAAAAATCTCAGAACAAAAACCGAGAAAAGTTTTTTTTTTTTTTTTTTTTTTTTTTTTACTGAAAATAAAATCTTGAAAACTTGCTTCCAAAACTTCCAAAATTTTTTTATACAAAAAGCTTTTTTGTAAAAATATGCAAAATTAGTTTGTTACTCTTTACTACTTTTATTAACAGGTTATTTTCGTAAAGTCTGTATAATTTCACCATAAATGTACGTAGACTCTTAAACTCATATTTCCAGTTACTAAAAATATAATAATACAAAAAGATCTGTTTCTCTCAGCATAAAGTTGAAAGTGAATAATGAACGAAGAAATTTCATCTTCACAAGAAGTTATAAGAATGTTCGTCATTAGGTGTTTAATATCACATGGCAGTGGTGATTTTAATCAAAATCAATGTAATTTATTATTAATGCAATGTAATTAATGTAGTGTAATTTATTATTTATACAACTGTTAAAATACTTTTAAAATAAAATCATTTGAGTGGTGATTAAAAGTTTAATCAACTTCCTTAAAAATGATTCTTTTATAAATCTGAATGACTCTGTTTTAATGTGCTTTTCAAATATTTAGAGAAGATTTTTTATTACACTTCTTTAATGTAATATTTCTTAAATTTAATTCAAATTTTACATATTACTTGGTTATGACATATAGACTGTATTCAAGATGCGCTCGAGAAAGTTTTTAAAGAAATGATTTTAAAAAAATGATTTTAAAAATACCCACTAGCGGCACTGGAAACCTTCGGCTCAAAAAAGGGCCCAAATTAGTTACGAAATGATCAAAAAGTACTGCATAAATGTTGAAATTGTTTGTACATTTCTAGTTAATCACTTACACTGATAAATTCGCTGTTCTTTCATGTAAGTACCACCTAGTGGATATATTAAAAAAAAATTCCTTGAGTCCATCTAGTGTACAGTCCGTACTCCAAAGTGGGTGGCTATCTGTTTCCCGTTTCAGCAGCAGGATGCTGTTTAAAGGGAAAGTTTAAATATAAACATCCTGCAGTGTACTGAACAATTAAATGTCGCTGAAAAACGTTTGCGAAGGTTTTTATCCTCAAAATGCTCTATTTACACGACAACATTATATTTAAATTTTGACAACAGCTGACTTGAAATTCAGTGTGGAATGATTTAGATATTTCGGGATCTAGCATTGCACTTGGTGAAAAATTCAATCGCTGATCGATATTCGCACTTTGTCATATCACCCAAGAGTGCATTTCATTTTTTTTTTCATTAAAATTTCATGCATGATCATTATTATAGCTAATATTATATACTTTATAATACTGTTTGGTAAATATAGATCCACATGAGTGCTTTTAAAAGAAAAATTATTGGTAATCTCCCTGCGACAAAATACATCTCAAATATCACATTTTCTGTTCCAGACGAGATTCGCAGGCATAACGGTTATCGAGATTAATATTTTGAACAAGTTTTCATCGATGCAATAAGAGTTTAGTTAATTTATTTCTTGATAAAATTATTTAAATTCTTCGTACTACTTTTAAATAAAAGTTTACAAGGATTAGGGAAATTTTCTTATCAGTTTGTAAATAATTGATGGAGTGAATGAATCTATAAAAGTACTTTAAAAGTATGTATAAAAGTTACCCATATGGGCTGATATTGGCAAGAGAGAAATATGCACCAAGACTGAATAAAAATAATTATTTTAGTGGGATAAGGGGTAAGGAACGGGTACCGTGAAATGCGGTTTGTAAATGTTCTGTCACCCCTACTGTTTTACTGCGCAGTATAGTAGAAAGTTTTTAAGAGAATGAATGAGTTTGCAGGCTTAGAAAGTGAGCTTTGAAGAGTGTTATCGAGTATTCTCTGAGTTTTTCCAAAGTTATCGAGTACCGTTTGTAAAGAAGTTAATTAGTTTGGCTGTTTTAAATTATTAAGTTGCGTTGTGACATATGAAAATCCAGGTTCGATACACTTAGTTGCAATATAATAAAAAGACGTTAAATACAAAAAAACTATTTTATTAAAACTATACTATTGAAATATAAACTTATTACAACGGATGGTGGTGGCCCAACGAAATAAAAATACGTCCTATTTAGACAGTGAAATTAAGGTGGAATGACTTAAAAATTACGCGAGCACAGAATTACACATTGGCGAGAACAAACACCTGGCTGAGATAAATAACGCCAATTCCAGAGCAACCCTAACAGTTAATCCAATAAAACTAAAATGACGTAATCGCGAACAAATAATTTTAAAGATGAGGCAGGGCAACAAAATTATAACTTACGCCAGCAGGATGCCAAGAGGGGAATCAAAAAGTCGTTGCGATAGCACACGAACGTAATGTAATCTATTTTTAGCACACCGACGCTAGAATGAAGAGACAAATAAATAAAAAGAATAATGCATACGGGAAAAGCAAAAATACAGATTTATAAGCCGAAATGGCAGAAAAATGAAAACAGAAGTGATTTAGAATTCTTGATTTTGGATAGATTACATTTAAAAAAGCCTAATTAAATGATTAATAAAATTAAATATGTGATCTGCATCACACCGTTCACAGATTTCTAAGCGTTATATACAACATACTTATAAAAACATCTGAAACTGTTTTTGAAAGCGATAGTATATTGTTGTGCTGTGTTGCGTTAAAGAAAACCTGCGCAAGGGGCATCTGCCTAGGGTGAGGGATACCTTGTGTATAGGACAAAGCGATGGAACGAGTTCAATTGTTGCCATTAGGAAAATAAATAATATTTCTAGAATTAAAACATACATTTTAATATTGATGTTCAAATTTTTAAATAAAAACTAAAGATCTTTGAATTGTTTCAAGCTTTGTCTATGCGTATAAGTGAGAGTTTTGTTTAAAATTGTGTTTATTTTTATTCATAACGACATACCTTTTGCGAACATTTTTCTCTTAGTGAACTTCAGCTAAATTCTGTAAGTATGTATTCTTAAAAATGTGGATGTCAATTTTACAAACTATCATTGCTAAGATAAAACTTTTCACAGGTTACGTTAAATTGAACGATAAAAACGTATATTAACGAGCCTCAGTAATAACAGTATAGAAAATCCAGGTGGTCTTAAAAACTATACCTATGGACGTCTAGCGGCTGTTCCGATCAACCAATCAAGATGAGATTTTGGATATAGTTATTCAGAGGTATATGCTCAATATTCTCTTAACTGCAATAAAAAGGCGCTGACGGTTACAAATACAGAAATTCATAATTTTTCAAATAGCAAGAAACATTTTTCTGTCACAAAATTCTCAGCGCATGCGAAAACCCAAACGAATGTTAGGACGATACGTGTATCACAAAAGACGGACACGTTATGCACACACAAAGAACAAATTTTTGAACGACCAATAAAAATGCGATCGGGATATGCGGAGGAAGTTTGCATATGACAGAGGCAAGACACCAATCACAGTACGATGTTCACCTGATATTCAGGTAAAACACCTATAAAAAGCAGGATTAGAAATTTGTTCTTCTTGATATCTTGCACATGCCGACGAACTGACTGTGACAGCGAAAGTTCAGATGTTTTTTGTGCCTGAAAAAGGTGTCCTTTTTTGTGCGTGATACACATACCATTCCAACACTCTTTAGGGTTTTCGCAAGAGCTGAACATTTTGCGACGAAAAAAAAGTGACCACTGACGTTCGAAAATTTCAAGTTTCTATACCTATAACCGTAACCGTGAGAGCCACTTTGCCGTTCACATAATCCCGAACTCATACCGTTGAATAACTATATTCGAAATTTTGTCTGGATCAGTTGAACGGAACGACCGCTAGGGGTCCATGTATAGTTTTTTTATGGCCCCCCTATGCAGGGCTTTAATATAGCAAAGGATGAGATTTTAAGAAAATGTAGAATTTGTTAATAATACTGAAAAGGAAGTATGAGATGAAATTTTACAATTTTTTTAATGTATAACTTATCTTAAATAGCACTTCTTTTTCCTTAAAAATTATATTGATTTTTCATTAAAGCAATGCAAGCATGGAATAAACATTTTTTTAAAGGTGAGATTTATACGTTAGTCATATGTTACAGCATTGATTTCATGAGTTGATGGATGAAAAATAAAAAATTGAAACAACTTTCTGGCAGACATATTAATGCTTTCTTTTCAAATACCATGGAAGCAATGGGATCTCTAATAATTTGACACTTTGACATTGATTTATTAACCACACCATGTTTTTTAAACAATTATTAATGTTCGCTAATCAATAGAGGACAGGTATTAAAAAGTGATTTAAACTAACATCCATTGAGTGTAAACTTTATTCTGTTATGTGAAAATAAATATGCAGCTCTGACGTAGGACTGTAAAATGTTTCAGGACTTTAGAATTACAATTCTAAATTTGACAATTTGAAAATCGCATATGATTCGGTAATAATTAACGTATTTCAATAGAGTGTAGTTGTAACATTCCTTTAAAGGGTCAACTATAAATGGTCGTCAAGTGCTACTGTAATAAGCCAGAAAAAATTCATAGCAAAATCTAACAAAATTTATAACTAGTTAGCTAGAATAAAAACTGTGTTATAGTTTTCGTTGCCTTTCTTAGGACTTTTTTAAAAAAAGGTTTTTTTTTAATTGATAGCTGGGTATTTATAAAAACAAGTTGCACTGCCTATATATGTATGTCATAGTTATAAATTTGAAAAATCTTTATTCAAATATTGGCTATTAATAATAAATTTACTTTTATAGAAAATTTTAAAATAAAAAAAGTTCTTGCAGATTTTTTTTAACATATGTCTTTTGTAACCTTAAAATTAATTTTTCCTCTTAAACTCAGTTCAGAGAGTTCTTTGTAAAACTTTCTGCGCACGAAACTAGATAAAGTGTAAAATATGCTTATCGTGAAAATAATATTAATTTACAGAAGAGTACCTTTTATTTTCTGTCGCACGATTTTATTTTTTCATACTTGAAATTCAATATATTTATTAAATTTTATTTTATTGTACTGTAACCAGGATATTGTTGTTTCTAGATTAAATGAGTTTCTGCATAAAATCTAACTGTATCAAAATTTTTGAAGAGTTTTCATATAAAAGTTTTTTTTTTCATCATTTAATAACGTATGAACTTATGAGAAACGTATCTTACAACATTTCGGTATTTTTGTCTCTCTCCCTGACCTCAAGATCAAATAACTTTATTTGCATATATCTGAAACTCTGGTATTCTTGCTTCTCAGATCCCCAAAGGAAAAAGTAGTTTTACAGGCATATTAAAATAGCTTATTGATGCAAGAAGAAATAAAATTAACATTAATGTAGCTTAATTTATATAGGAAGAAATAAATGCATACATAAATAAACATACTTTATATTTAACTACTCGTGTTGATCAGTTAGAACCATCACCTCAATAATGAATAACTTTATTTAATTACTTGCTTGTGGCTGAAACACTGGTTTTCTTTCTTTCCAGATCACCATGTATTGTAAAGGAAAAAGTAGTTTTACAGGCATATTAAAATAGCTTATTGATGCAAGAAGAAATAAAATTAACATTAATGTAGCTTAATTTATATAGGAAGAAATAAATGCATACATAAATAAACATACTTTATATTTAACTACTCGTGTTGATCATTAGAACCATCACCTCAGTAATGAATAACTTTATTTAATTACTTGCTTGTGGCTGAAACACTGGTTTTCTTTCTTCTCAGATCACCATGTATTATAAAGGAAAAAGTAGTTTTACAGGCATATTAAAATAGCTTATTGATACAAGAAGAAATAAAATCAGCATTAAAGTAGCTTGATTTATGTAGGAAGAAATAAACGTATATGTAATTAAACATACTTTATGTTTAAATACTCGTACTGATCAATTAGAACCATCGCCTCAAGAATGAATATTTAATTACTTGCTTGTGGCTGGAAAATTCGTAATCTTGCTTCTCAGATCACCAACTATTATAAAGGTAAAAGTAGTTTTACAGGCACATTAATATAACTAATTGAAAGGTGTAGATGTAGATGCAAAACTCACACTCTTAACTTTTTTTATTTCTTAGTCCACTGCAAATTATATATTACCTCCCCCTCTTTATGTGTATATGTGTGTGTGTGATACATTTTTTGCAATAACAACTGCTGGCACATAATGCTAAATTTGTAATAATTCCGGTAAAACTAGAATTTAAAAATGGAAAATGTGAGTTTTGCAATAAAAAAAAAAACTTTTACGGGAAATTTTAATTATATGCCAAAACAGGGTTGATTTTTACTTTAACCACCCCGCCCCCCTCCCTATTCCTCCAAACTAAAATACTTCCTAAATTTGGCGAATTTTTCACTCACCCGTCTCTAGGAGTTCTATTACTCCAGTACAAACTGAGAGAAAACCCATGAGCACGAGTTAGAGCTCTCCCCTAGAGGAACTGCCAGAAAGCCAACGTGGACAAATTAGCAATAAGTGCATCAATTAAGCAATTCGATTACACTAAATTATTAAAAAGTACGTTAATTGGCAACCAAGAAATTTAAAATGAATGATAATGTACTTGCATGTTCTCTAAACTGCCATTATTTATTCTAATTTATATCGAAATTCATCCATTCTAAGTGACTTCTTTTCTTCTTATTTTGATTATAGTTACTATTTTTTACCAGACGGTCAAAGTCCTTTAACCTTTCCCTTATTTTTTTCCTCTATCCCAGAACATACGGAGGATGTACTTTCACCACTTGCTTAAGTTTGTAAAACGAACGTTTTGAAACTTTGCTGTAGGTTAAAAGTTAAATTCAAAACACATCACCCATGTCATTAAAGTAAAATATTAACTCGAAATGAAACCAAATAGAACTTAATCGCAATACACTCGAAAAAAATATATTCATTTCAAACTTTTCCATTGCATAAACATTTTTAGAACACATGAGTTCGAGAAGAAATCGTCATGAAACCAACGAAACAAAAAACAGACTTGTTGCCAGATTTTGTAGAAAAATAAGAGTTGTGGACTTTCAATGCTCCGGCTGGCGTTTCTCTCAAAACAGTACAGAATTCTACAGTAAAGAACATCAGAAATAATGGAATAAAGGAACGTGCTTAAAAAAAACACTAAACCTCAAATAAATGCCTAGTGTATCTTATTTAATAATACTACACAAAACAACCTAATCTAATCCACGGGTGATTTAGAACTTAAAAATTATTAGAAAACAATGTTAATTTTTTAGTACCCAGATTTCAATTGTTAAAATGATTGCGTACACGATGTTGAAATTAAATAAGCTCAAATCGCCTGCTGCAGTTTCTATTACCAAGTGCTGTAAAAAATATTTTTTAAAAAGTATTAATATATTGGGCGGGCAAATTTATACATAAGAGGGTAAAGACAGGAGAAATTCTCTAAATTAAGTGCGAGCATGCACACAGTGAAATCAAAACTATATAAAGCAAAACTTATGACTGCAATCACATGCAAAATTAATAGGAATTCCGGTTGATTACCAGGACAAATTCAGAAATCAGCCTGGAATTCCAAATAGCCACATCGTTTCATCCCTTACGGTTGTCACGTAAGACAAAAACAGTCATGGTAACTGCATTTGAATACAGTAGACCACCTCTCCTATAACACGGTAGATACGTTCTGTGCTATATGAATCTTTGTTGTACGGGGACCTAAGCTATACTCCACCTGGAGTGAGAACTGCACTGTATAATCGCTACAAAATTATTTGCACACCCTTGAAACACAATGAAGTTTAGTCTTGCCATTCAAAAGTTATGCTAATTACAGGAGCTAATGCATCATAAAACCAGAACATCTGTCTCATTTTATCGTGCTGTGCGAGTCTCTTTTAACGAATTATAGGAACAAATTGCAATTTTTTCTCAGTGTTCTACGAATCAGTGTTGTATAGACCCGTGTTATAGGGAGGTCTACAGTATTTATCGCCACTTTGGCGGAGCCCCTGTTCCAATCTTCCATCTTACAAGTTTCAGTCTTCCAGAAAGTGAACGACTTATATCACCACTGAAGAATATCAAAATTTTTTCGATCGGAACAGCTGTATGTATGGCCTGTCAAGTAACTTATGTGGTGTTATTTTGCAACGTTTTTAATTACTTAATGTTTTAAACACCAGTTATTTTGAGTGATTTTTTATGTGTTTATTTATTTATTTTTTATTTATCTTTTTTTTAATTAATTTTTTTTTCCACTCTTGCTTTTTATATCACCCTGTATTATAAAGGAAAACGTATAAGGGGTACAGGTTTCACAGGTTTACTAACTGATACAGGAGGAATTAAATTTAACAAAGAAAAACTTTTAGGTACTGTTTGACTACCCATTAGATAAAAACGTAAATATCCGATTTAGAGGCTGAAACGGGCACGTCCATTAATTCTTGTGGGTGCCAGTTAGATGTTTGCTTGGTGCTAAACTATTCAGACGCAGTTTTCAAGGAATAACGATATGTATTATCAAACCGCATGAACAAAGAATAAAAATTCAAGACATAATAACCATGTACAATTACTTAGAAATGAACAAGACGAAACACGTGCATTCAATCTGCTCGCTTCCTCCCGCTCCACCGGTTCACATTGATTAACCTTTACTGGCAGCTTGCCAATTTTCCACGCTAAACGCAGACAAGAACGAATAACTTTAAAATAATAGAGACACTGCACAGCAACACACAAAAATGGTACAGCAGCAGCCCTCTATTCTGAACAGAGTACTGAAAAATTACCGATTTTTTTTACTTAAAAACAAGAGAGATTAAAAAGAGTTTTGTGAAAAAATGCACTTTTATTTACGTCTGAAACTAAATTAAAATGAAAGATGGTTACTTTCAGTACAAGTCGGCTCCCTTTACGATTTTGTAGAATCATTTCCAGTCACTGCCAAACACAAAAGAGTAACTAAGTAAAGTCAGTGATTTTTTTTCCGACGAAGAGCACTGGAAAGCCGCCAGGCCTATGCTCTTCCCTTCCGACTTTCACTGAATTTTTTCCAGAGCCGATCAGCACTGTATAGAACTGATACTAGCAAATTTTCCCGCACTTAATTACTCATTAACATGACAATTCTACTCCATAGATACTCTGATGCCTGATTCCCTGATTCTCTAACAATTCCGTGGAACCATTTAAAATAAAACTTTTAGCGCCATTACTCCAAAAAGATTAAATAAGCACAAAAAGCCTAATAACATCTACACCGTTTGTACGATCCGCTTGAATATCTTCATAACTAAGTATAAAAACATACAAAATAATCTGTGCTACTTTGAAATTCTGAAAATCCACCCGCTCCCTTATTTTTATGCAATTTTTTGCTATTTTCAGCTCCATTTTATTTACGGGAGTAAAAAAAGTTTATCATTTGCTTGACAAAATTAAGGTCCCCTAACAACAATGACGTCATATTTGAAGGTCACGGTCATTGGGCTTTGAAGGGAAAATTGGAATTCTCGTTCGTTTTAAACAGTTTTTCCAGATCACACAGGTTTTTTTTTTTAATTAAAACTATTGTCTGCATGAAGCATTGATATAAGAGGATCTGTTTACACAAAACGAAATCGTTCGAATGCGAAAAATTTCCGCGTGCTTCCAGAAGTGCATAAAATTCTATTTGGGTAGATAATAAAAATTGAATACGAAGTTATTTATTTTAAGTGGATGAGGATGAAATACATTGAGTGTAGACGTACTTTCATCAAATGTTTTTTAGCGCCCGTTGATTGCAAAACGGGCTTTGACTTCTAGTACTTTGATATTATTCATTAAATCCTCCCATTCCGAATTCCCGCCAAATCGAACAGTGTTCCCCGTTGGTTCGGAATATTGGGCTTCTACTATACTCATAGTAAAGTTTTCCCACGCTAATTTTCAAATTTTATTGGAACATTTACAAACACTATAACCATCTTCAAAATGGTAACCGATAATTTAAATTACACAATACACATATACAGGCTTAGACTCTAGCCATTTACCAGGCGGCTAGCATCAGTACGGTCCTTTATATAATATAATAATATTCAAAATTCAATCTTTAGAAAAACGCGCACACTTATTTTATTTTCTAGCCCGTGTTCTTTAAACAGCTCGCTCATTTATTAAAGCAGCGGGTGCGTTTATAATCTTTACTGCTCCCATGGGGGTAAAGCACATCCGCCACAGGAGTGGCGAAGTTGCTGGAATAAATAAACTTTTTCAATTTAAATTAATGAGAGTCTTCAAATTTTAGTCTTGATAATGCATCAGCATTACTATGTTGACTGCCTTTCCGATATGTAATCGTCATGTTATAACGTTGCAGGGCTAAAGCCCACAGAGATAGCTTAGCACCATGGGGCGCACTTCTCGTTAAATACGTCAGAGGATTATGGTCTGAAACTATTTGAATTTCAGATCCAAATATTCAGGTGTCAAATTTCTTTAATGCTTCCAGTACACAAAAGGCTTCTCTTTCAATGGTCGCCCACTTTATTTGACTCGTGCTTAGTTTTTTACTGAAAAATGCATTAGGTAATTCTTTCCCATTGTCATCACGTTGAGCTAAGCATGCCCCAATTGCAGTGGCCGAGGCATCTGTGTATAATTGAAAAGGTTTCTCAAGGTCTGGAGTGTGTAAGGAAGGCATTTTTATCAGTTCCTCTTTGAGCTTTGTAAATGCTTTATCTGCCTCCGAACTCCACGGTATCTTAATTGGAACGCTTTTCTTCGTCAGGTTTGTCAACGGTAATACGATTTGTGAAAACTGAGGTATATAGTCACGATAGTAACTAGCCAGCCCAATCAAACTTCTCAACTCTTTCTTAGTGGTGGGTCTTGCTAACTTCCGTATAATTTCAACCTTTTCTGGATCCGAGGAATGTTGTCCCGATCCAACTACATGACCTAGAAATTTCACATGGGGTTTTCCAAATTCGCACTTTCCCAAATTTACTGTCAGACCTACTTCCTTCAAGGTCTTCAAAACATTGTCTATATGAACCAAATGTTCATCCCATGTGCTAGAAAATATAGCCACATCGTCGATATATGAACGGCAGTATTCGCTATGTGCGATCAAAGCCTTATCCATTGATTTTTGAAACGTTCCTCCAGAATTTTTCATCCCAAAGGGCATGACATTCCACTGGTAATGACCTGAGTGGGTTACAAATGCGGTATAATGCTTTGAATTTTCCTTCATAGGAATTTGCCAATATCCTTTGGTATGGTCTATGACTGTAATAAATGAGGCCTTTCCCACCTCATTTATTAAGTCATTGGCTATTTTCATAGGGTACACGTCTGGTATAGTAAAACTATTTAATAATCTGAAGTCGACACATAATCTGACACTTCCATCTTTTTTGCAGCGCAAACCACAGGATGAGCCCATTCGCTATCACTGTGTTCGATTAGACCCAGGTCTAACAGTTCTTGAATCCGTCGATCCACTTCTTGTTGCAAACTAATAGGTATTCGGTATGGTTTAAGTCTCTTTGGTATACAATCTCCTGTAACCCTAACAGAGTGACCTTCTGCCCTAGCACGGCCAGGTTTAGCACTAAACACACCTGCATATTTTTTTAAGTACATGAAATAATTCCTGTACTTGCTTATTCGTTAACTTGGCATTCCCAAGGTGTGTCCTAATATCTCCTATGCTTTTACTTTGTGCATCAGTAGGTGCATAATGAATGGTCCCGAAATCTTCGTCTAACTCAAAAATCATACCAACATGATTTACTCTTTGAATATACGGACACACTTTGTTCACATGAAGTTCTCTTATACTTCCGTCTGCCATTTCAACCTTTGCAGAATGTGGTCTGGTAATCTGCGTAACTGTTCCGGGGCCGATCCAGGTGTTTAAAAGCTTATGCGAGGATGACGGTCTCAATATTAAAACTTTATCGCCCACTGCAAATGACTTTTCTTTTGACCGGAGGTTATATCTGCAGACATATTCTTCCTGAGCCTTCTTGCTATTCTCAGAAGTGAATTCGTGAACCCTTTTTAAACTCTCCACCAAGTTTTGCAAATATTCCGTAATTGGAACGAGAGGCGGTCGTTGGAATCTGTCGTTCACCTGTCCAAATATCTTTTAACAACGCTAAAGGTCCTGGAGGTAAACTTCCATATACCAATTGATAAGGTGACAATCCGGTAGTGCTGTGAGGCACTTCTCTATATGCAAACATAAGATACGGGAGGTGAATGTCCCAATCTTTACCATATTCTTGTATAATTTTATTCAACATATCCTTCAGAGTTCTATTCCAACGTTCGACTGCTCCCATACTCTCAGGATGTCCTGGAGTGGAAAAGTGAGGTGAAACGCCTAACAAGTCCTCAAATGCCTGAGTTAACTTGGAAGTAAAGTTTGTACCTTGATCTTTGCAGATCATTTTAGGAAATCCCGTTTGGGTAAATATCTTCATTAATACATCACATGTGGTTTTAGCACTGATTTCTCTTATAGGAATGGTTCAGCCCATCGGGTGCATAAAACTACTGCACATATGATAAACCGATGTCTTCTTCCCGACGGTGGTTCTAGTGGGCCAACAAAATCTAAACTCCATACTTCGAATGGTATTTCAGGTCTGACAATAGGTTGTATGGGAATCCTATCTCGGTATGTTTCAACTCTTCTTAATTGGCATTCTTTGCAACTCTCACAAAAACTTTTAACGTCTCGTTTGATTGATGGCCAAAAAAATGTATATTTAATTCGTTCTTTAGTTTTCCGTTCTCCTAAATGTCCAGCTAATGAAATCTCATGGGCCATTTTAAGCACATCCGATCTCTTACATTGGGGTAGTACTACTTGTTTGACATCATCCCCACATACTGTTTCGGCATGTACAAGAATACCATCTAAAACTTCGTATGAATTTTGATGATTTTCTGCATGTTTCCAATATGGTTTTAATTGTTCGTCTTCCCTTTGGAGCTTCTGGAACGATACTACAGTCTCAGGAACTTTCGCGTTCTTTTCTGCTTCAGTGTTTTCAGCCCTTGTTTGTACATTTCCCGATACCAATTGATTTATATACCTTTTGTCTTCGTCTTGAACTAAAATACTGCACAGATCACATTTTCATTCCGTACCATTAAATAACTGTATGTTTTCTTTCATTAATTTAAATGCCGTATTACAAATTAACATATGGCATTTTAGTTTCCTAGATATACCACATATAACCGGTAATCTTCCATGTAACCCATCATTTATTTTTACATTCACTATTCTTAACGGAACTGTTTCTTCTTCTCCAAACGCTGAGTAAAGCTTTACAGTACCTTCACTCTTTTCTTCATGTTTCTGTATTAAATCATTTCGTATGACTGATATTTGTGCCCCAGTATCTACGATACCATTAAATGTTTTCCCTTCGCATTCAACTTCCAAAATCATAAGATTATCGCAATTACTTTTGAGTTTAAATTTATCTGATATTCTCAAATCAACCCGTGCCGTGAGCATGCTCAATTTTTCTTCAGTGTTATCTTCTTTATTCGCGTCACTAATCTGCATTTGAACTAAATTGCTATGAGCACGCTCTGATCTTCTGTTATGGAAATTAAGTGAATCGCTTTTATTTTTAAATCTCGGACATTGCGATCGCAAATGTTCAAACGATCCGCATTCAAAACATCGATTCCGCTTCCTTTGTTCATGAAAATTTTCTTTTCTCCTATCTTGAAAATCATTTTCCTTTCGAGTCGTTGTATTTCGGCGACTTTCAAAATTTCCGTATTTTGACTGGTACGGGTTAGTTGCCCAATTATCGTTTTCTATTTTCGCAAGAGGACGCTCCTTGGCGAATTTTGGCTTCATTACTCTTCTTGCATCGTCATATTCATCTAGTTTTTCGGCCAACGTTATTGGGGATACAATCTCCGTCCATTCATCCATGAAATGTTCTTTCACTTCAAATGGTACCTTTCTTTTAATCTGATCAGTGATCATCAGACTTTTTAAATCTTCTAGTGATTTAATTTTTAACCCGTCAATCCACCCCATCAAAATAGGCTTTCATTTTAAAATAAAATTGCATCCAAGTTTCTTCTGTGGACTTTTGATGTTTCATAAATAACTGTCTGAATTTCTCGGCGCTTAATTTAAATCTTTTTAACAGCATCTTCTTAATTTCATCGTAATTTTGCGCTACCTCTTCTGTTTCTCTAGCAATCAAACTGGAAACAGGAGTTGGCAACACCCCAATTAAATGATCAACCCAATTTTCTTTATCTACGCCAAGCATCTTTAACTGTCTCTCAAACAACGTAAGAAATAAACAGATATCACTTTCCTTCGAATCAAACCTAGGCAATAATTTTTCTAAATTAGTTTTAACACCGCTTCCTTCCCGTACTTGGCTTCCCAACATCGCATTTTCCGCCATTTTTTCAATTTTCAATTTTTCTAATTCAAAAACTTTTCTCTTTCTTTTTCTTCTCTCTCTTTATGATCCTGTCTCTCCCTTTCTTCTCTCTCTTTCCTATCCTGTCTTTCTCTCTCCTCTCTCTGTTTTTCTTTTTCTTCATTTCTATCAGCAATAATTCTAGCCAATATTTCTTTACAAAATTCTTCATCATAGTTTTTATCGTT
This sequence comes from Cheiracanthium punctorium, assembly GCA_038373885.1. Classification (NCBI taxonomy): domain Eukaryota; kingdom Metazoa; phylum Arthropoda; class Arachnida; order Araneae; family Cheiracanthiidae; genus Cheiracanthium; species Cheiracanthium punctorium. The sequence continues at coordinate 461,944 of JAWZYV010016612.1, forward strand.
CGTAATCAGATCACGTAACTTCACCACAGTAAATGTCGTATCAACCGTTAAACCCAGTTCTTCAGCAAGAACTATTAAATCTTATCCCTTACCAAAAAACGCCATTTCACTTTTCAAATGCTAGTTTTCAGCTACGGTTACAAGTATATGTTTACATACGAATCAGGAGGATTCTTCAAGTAAATATGCCGGGACGGCCAACTATATATTAACACCAACAGGGAAACTTCCTTCAAAACCTGCCAAACTGGCCTACTACACTTCAAAATAATGCAGATCAACTGCTATAGCTACGTACAAATACAGTCGCATGAAATTGATGAAGAAATACAGCTCTCACCTGAGCATTCTGTAGTATCGCATCCAATTCAATCCAATCCTGCCGACTACGCCAGTAAAGTTTTCCCACGCTAATTTTCAGATTTTATTGGAACATTTACAAACACTATAACCATCTTCAAAACGGTAACCGATAATTTAAATTACATAATACACATATACAGGCTTAGACTCTATCCATTTACCAGGCGGCTAGCATCAGTACGGTCCTTTATATAATATAATAATATTCAAAATTCAATCTTTAGAAAAACGTGCACACTCTTTTTATTTTCTAGCCCGTGTTCTTTAAACAGCTCGCTCATTTATTAAAGCAGCGGGTGCGTTTATAATCTTTATTCTCATCAACAGTATTCTGGATTTCATAATATTATTGAAAAGTACCTTTTTTTATGTCACTATAAAAAGTTTTAATTACTTTACATCCTAACACTAGTTTTTGTTAAGTGCTCTTGTTAATGAATAATTTTATTTATTTGCATGCGGCTGAAACACTCGTACTCTTGTGTTTTGTATCACGAAGTATTATAAAGGGAAATTTTTTATTAGTAATTGATACAGAAAGTAATAAATTTAACTTTAAAAAATATATTACTTACCCGTTCTTTTCAGTCAGAACCATTATCTCAAGAACGAATAACTTTAAAATAACAAAAACAATGTACAATAACACACAAAAATGGTACTTATGAACAGTATTATGAAACCAAGAATATTGCTGATACCATTTTTGTGTATTACTATACAATTTTTTTATTACTTTACATCTTAACACCTGCTTTTGTTGAGATTTCTTATTAACGAATAACTGTATTTATTTGCATGTAGCTGAAACTCCCGCATTCTTGCTTCTCGTATCACCAAGTAATATAAAGGAAAATGTAGTTTTTTAGGCAGAGTGAAGTAACTAATTCAGTGCGAAATAAAGGTACATAAAACTAAACATACTTTATATGAAGGTACTTGTACTGCTCAGTCAGAAAAAATTACCTCAAAAAGGATGACTATTTATTTGCAAGTGGCTAAAATACACGTATTCTTGCTTCTCAGATCGCCAAGTATTATAAAGGAAAAAGTAGTTTTACAGGTAGATTAAAGTATCTAAATGATAAAGAAATAAAGTTAAAGTGTGAGGATTGTCTACTTGTGATAATTTATTCAAATTGCATACGTTTTATTTGCCATATATGAATATAGTAACCGCAGAATATAATTCAAAAACTAAGATATTTTCTGCAATACTTTTCTTGTCTCAAAACAGCTAACGTTTTAAAGATTTGATTTATAAAATTTAAGTCAGCATAGGTAAGAACAATGTAAAAAAAATTACAAATAAAAATAAGTTTTAAGAGAATATTCCTCAAAATTTTCTTTTGAGTAACGTTTATAAAATGCACTTTCAATAATGGATGTCAATGAATTTTTCCATATGGGTATTCTTTCGTATAACCCTGTTAAAAAATTGAGTGATAATTTTTTCCAGTAGGAAGTGTCTCATAATACGTAACAACAATACCTATATAAAATTAGCGTAATACAAATACCCATAAAGATTTAATATCAATCGTTGCATATTATTATGACCCGACACAGACAGATAAACAAACGAAAATCATAAATTTGGTTGGAAAGTGTAACAATAATAGAGAAAATTTAATATAGTATTATATAGAGAGCATAATAATGTAATAGAGAAAATTTGAAGAAATAAAACATTTCCTGTCTTTTGTATATGCACCAATTATACTCAAAAATTCCGTTCGGCTCGGACTGTTATTTATATATTTATTTTGAATACTGTACGTATAAATTTCGTTGAATCTATGCATATTTATAACAACTGTAGCACATCACGGACAAACAAACCAAAAATATATATAATCACTCTTTTTCTCTAATACAAATGTTCAAAGTTTTGCATTTGTCTTATTTTATTTATTATTTTGTATTGTCCAATCAATATATCTATATAGATAAAATTATACTTTTGTCTGTTCATTACTTGGAATTCAAAAAGTTTGCTATTTCTATGCGTTTCAAGTAACTGGGAATCCAGTACCAGAAAGTTTGTCTGTCTGTCGTTATGTCATTCTGTCCGTGATGCTTTTTAGGTTCGCGCGTTCGTAATAACGACTAAAGCGCATAGAATGAAATTAGGTGACATGATAGGTGGTCACTCAACTTAAAATAAAGGCGTTGAATTTTTAGAAAATATTTGATTATATTTTCAAATTTTGCAATAATCACTTCAAAATTCTTAAATATTTGTTCGCGCATCACATAATAACAACTAAGTTTACAGGTCATTGTTTTCCCACAGTTTCTAAGAGTTTATTAACTTATAAAGATACCCTTTGAATTCCTCGGAAAAATTATTTAGTTTTTAAGTTGTTCAAGAGATGATAATAAGCTTTTTAAAAGTTTTGTTTGTACGATTATGGCAACGCTACGCTAGGGCGATCTGCCAAGGATGGGGGTGCCTTGGAAGGAGGACTTTCTAAGGGAATAAGCTTTTTTAAAAGTCCTAAATTATTATTTATTTATTTATTTTATTTTAATTTATTTTATTTTTTACTTATTTATTTTGACTGCCAGGTACTTTAAAAATTATTTTTATTAACAGTCCAATCTTAATGCTACATAAATAAAAAAATATTTTGATAGGCATGCAGAGATACTTTCAGACAAAAAAAAACAATAATAAATTCCCTGTACGCATACACAGTTCATACAAGGAAAACTTGTCCACCGTATATCAACCGCTGAACGGATTACAAAAAAAAGGAGTGTAAAGATGAGAAAGTGCGGAAAGTATAATAAATACGCCTGGAGCATTTGAATCCAGGGGACCAGGTCTAAATCAAATTAAGGAAAAGTAGCAGCAAATACGAATAAAAAATATTTTAATGCGCAGAATCAGAAGCGCATATCCAGCAACAGACGAGTTGAAAAGCAGATTCCTCTGGTATTTTTAGCCCTTTCCAGTAGATTGAATAAGTGCGGTTTGCCTGTCTGTGTGTTACTGCCGTAGGTATGATTCAAAATGCACGTAGATTATTGATATGTCAGTATTTGATGTTAACTTTTTCTCTTTTACTAGACATAAATGGACTAGTAATGCCTAAGATTTTGGATTATCTCAAGTGTAGCTCGAGCATGAGCAAAATTTTCCACTACAGTTGTGATCATGTTATTTATCAATGTTGTCAATTACCGAAATTTTTCGCACATGATATTTTAATAAATATGAAGATTTCCGAAAGCTTACCATGCTCAGATGGCAGCAATCTGCAGTATTTGAGATGAAGTAAAGGTTCATGGCAGCAGTATAATTTATTTTGCGTAATGATTTAGCCACGTATTTCAGAAATCCTATAGGTCACTGTTTTTATGAAAATGAGTTTACATCAAAAACCTATAATCTGTGTGTAGACGAATGTTCAGACCAGAAACCCTTTAATTCAGGCCGCTTATACCTCTCCACAAATCCGCCTGAAGTTACTGCTTTTTCCTTAGTTGTAAGTAATTGTAAATTAAATGACTAAACCACAAATACTTTTCGAAAAACTCTATAAGCTGACTGAAGTTGTTTCTCGAATATATAAGCAGTTCAACTGCGGTTTATAAAGAATGTTTTCCATGGAAAATAGAATGCGTAACATTTATAACTCTTTTATACGGGCAAACAGAAAAGCTCTCATACATGAGTCTCTAAGAGAAATATTTTTTAGAAATACTCCCAGTGTCTTATTGGCTATAACTTGTTCACACTGATCATTACAAATGGGATGGCAGAGATTACCGACTTTTGCAAATTGCAATGCACTGGCACATAAACGCTGGTTCACAGCAAGCGAACAGATTAGCTTCTGGTTCCGTAGTTGTACAAGTGCGAATGTTATTCTGATAGGAAATATTTTATAATGTGTTGCATTCACCATGAACCTATATCTATGTCTTTTGATTCATTTTAACACACATTTATTTCTTTATTTCCCTCTAACTGGCCAATATTAGCTAAGGTCTAAGGTCTGCGGAGGATCGGATGCTGACCCAAACGGGTTTGCAGCATTGCTCGCCTATCTCCAAATGTAAAACTACTATCCGGCGAAATCACGTACAATGATCAGGCCCGGCATCTCTGCCGGTCACAGACCCCTTTTTGCTTTCAATGTGCAGAAGGTTTACAAATTTTTGTCAATTAACAAATTGCAGTTCAAGCTTTCGCTGCCTGAGCAGTTACAAGTATGCATTTCAATGTGAAGTTAATAATTTTTACAACTGTTATCTATCTTTTTTTCAATATTTTGTTTGTAACATTATTTATGAATACCTTGGTTAGAAAAAATAACAATACATATAAATATTTTGTAATAAAATTTAATCCTATATATTTCAAAGTGATGAAGGTAGTTGAACCCAGGCGACGTTGTTGAATTATTACACAATAGCAAGGTTGAGCTCAAAATTTTACATTAAAAAAAAAAAAAAAAGAAAGAAAAAAAATAATTTTCGAAGAAAGTTGCTTATTTTAAAATCAGTAAGAAAATTCCGCTTTTCCCATTTGGGGAAACCCAAAAATCAAGGGCACACTTTGCCGTCGCAACATTTACCTCGGCGGTCACCAGGCCGCGTTTGCATCCCCCCACCCCACCCCAACACGCACTTGCACCCAACCGAAAAAAAACGAAACCAAATTCGAACAAAATTATTCTTAAGTCCTTGCCGAAAAAACGAAACCAAAACCTGACTTACAAACAAGCATCTCCATTTTCATACTTCGCTCCCTCTTCCGTGAGTGAGGCTCTGAGAAGAGTGGCGCTGCCGTTCAAAGGGGGTCTTTGTCTAGTCCGAGAAGAGCGAGTGACAGGGCTACAAAAGCGCGGGCCCCATAAATCAAGCGGCCATCGCCGCGAGGGCCCCGCCCGATAACACCCCTGCCTTTTTAATTGAACGCCCCTGGGTCCGTTTATATATATAAGAAAGCTGGAAAGAATTCTATCGCAGAAGTGAAGCCAGCAGCCTTCTGAAGTGCGCGTTTTTATAAACTCGAATCGTAATAATAATATTAAAAAAAAAAAAAGCAAATTGACGTAATTTGATGATATCTGTTTTCATCAGAGTCGGTGCCTCGCATTCCAGATAAAAAGGTATTTGCGGTAATGTGAATGCGAGAAAGTGCAGTTTCGGAATTGAATTGAAAATAGATAAATGGGTTCGTATGTGATGAGATTTTATTATTTAGATATCGGAAAGATTCTTTTCCACATAAAGTTATTTGCTTTTGGTAATGTAACCATATCCTGGAGAAAACGATATGAGTATGTTTTAACGGTATTTTATATATCTTTATCGACATAAAATTGCTAAAAATAATTATTGTCTGCAAAAACTTTTTTCGTGCTTCGATAAAAATGAACAATGTTAGCTAGAACGTGGCAGCATGTCGAAATGCAAATTAAAAGTATGGGATGGACACTATAGTATCACAAAGATTGTAAAATATGTTCGGAAGTGAATTAAAGATACGATAAATCTTTGTTTACTTGCATGATAATTTTCTTTCCTCACAGATAGAATTGCGTCATTTCTCCATCTGCAAGCTGGGCTTAGCATGCTTACAGGTCTTAAATTACTGTTACACTCTTAGAGTGTTAATCTTTAATGTTGTTCTTCATGTAACAAAATAAGATAAGAAAAAAAATATCTGAAAGTACCATATGACTCAACTACTGTTAATGATTAATAATTCATGTGATAAAAGCATAAAAAAGAAATATCTGTTTGTTTAAGAAATATTAAGGGTTGGTGGCTTGAACCATGCCTTTATCATATTTTTTGAGTTATCAGTAAGTTAATCTCTAAGACAGCTAATGTTTTACTCTTTAAATCATGTGGGACGTTTCAGTTGGTCATCGATATCAACGTTTTAATTACTTTATCTCATTCGTAAGAAACACTTGAAATAATCTTACTCAGTTTTATTTGAAGCTGCTCAAGCTTTCTGCGCTATATGGCAACAGTTGGAGTACTCTTGATATTCCACAGCCGCATCTGAACGTGGTAGATGGCAGAAGCTTTGAGGTCCCAGGTTCGGGTCTATAACGCGACTGTCTATCTAACAGTCTGGAGTTTGGCGTGGTTTTCTCCAGATGTAACGTGAATACGCGTTAGTAATCCTTAAAAAGTTCACCGACCAAGTCCTCCCCCTAGACAGATGCGGCTAGTGTAGTCTTGCCATAACACACAAACAAGAACCACTGCCGCGCACTTTTTTCTTCCATTCAAGCATTTTACATAGAAATTTGCTCCGAAAGCTATGCAATGCATTTTCTATTCCAAATGATACATTGTCGAGTGTCTCCAAAACCTATGCGCATACATGCACCTATATCTTGCATTTTCCAAAAAAATACAGTAGGTAAAGGCATTCACTTACTTTTTTTTCTTCATTTTACTTACATCCCTCATGATACACTAGTCCAATAAAACATCTTAGAAAGAGGCAATATGTGTATTTACAGACGTGCATAGCAATACCAGATCGTGAGTATTATGAACAGAGTTACTGAACTGTAGAACTTATTCACGAACTCCAACTCTTTGTCTGCAACACAAAACCCTCAAAACCCGAAGTACTTTACTTTCAAATAAGCTTTAAATAATGTATTATTCTTAAGTCCTTTAGAACGTTTTCCGATTCTTCTCATTTATATAATAAAAAGAGTGTAATTATTTTACTCCTTTGTTTATTTATATTTCCGTGTTAGTTATAAATACCACTTGCATTAATGGGGAAAGAAAATAAGCAGATAACATGGAATTTTTAGAACTGTTTTGATGAAAATTATTTCTATTCAGAAATATGGGTGATTTTATAACTTTGTGATATTTTTTAAACTGGGGAAACAAATGCATAAAATCGCTTTAAAATCACACACACACACATATATATATATATGTATGTATATACTTTTTGGATATATATAATCCGTCCTTGTTTCGTGATGTGGCAGATATCAAGTCTAGAGTCAAATTCTTCACACATTCACACACTCGTTTTAACATCGAATCGTAATGGAGTTAACATGGTAGCAAATGCAGTTTTGTCCCTTTAGCGTGAATTTCGTCTTGGCACGAACACACGATCTTCGATGTAACCCCATAAAAAATTACCGGGAATTAAGTCCAGAGAGCGAGGTGGCCATGGATAAAGGCTGTTGCTGTCAGCAGAACCTCGCCCAATCCAACGACGAGGAGTGAAATAAAACTTTCAATGCTTTTTCTCTTAAAGACGACTTTACTGGAGAAAGAAAAATTGCGAGTTTCGTCTTTCTTCGAGAATAAACTAACTGCCCTCCCCCCACCCCGAACACCGACAAAATTGTATTAATACGTCGCTGTCACGAAAGGTTCACATATTGGTCTTTTGTGAAATAAAACTTGCAACATTTCTCTCTCCAATAAAGTCAACTTTGTTGCTTGGTAATATATCCCGGGAGGGAATTGTGACACACTCTGTATATATATCTATATAAATAAAATTTGACTTTTGTCTGTAAATTACTTTGAATTCAAAAATTTTGCGATTTTCATCCGTTTTAAGCACCTGGGAATCTAGTACGACTCTCAAAAAAAAAAAAGTTTGTCTCCATCATTCTGTCGTTCAGCAATCTGTCTGTGGCCCTTTTTTTTCGAGTATCACGTAATAACGACTGAAGCGAATGAAATGAAATTTCGTGACATGATAGGCGGTCACTCAACTTAAACTATAGGAGTAATTTTTATAATTTTTTTTTTATTATTCGATATTGAGATTTTGTGAAAATTGCGCAAAATATTTTCGGGGAATAGTGTTAAAATATATACACTGAATCAAACAAAATTTAGTTATAACTTAGGAATGTCCTCTTGACTTGAAAAACTCATTCAACCAGAATAAAAATTATTTTTTTAAATAGAAAGAGTTCTCTATAGCAGTCAAATTTACTTATCACTTTGTTACTCCCAAACCTTCAGCTAGTATATATATATATAGAGAGAGAGATAGATAGATAACGTCTTCTTTCTTGGTTTTGGAAACACCATAAGTTCAAGTATTATTTTTCTCGTTTTGGCATAATTTGGCATAGCTAAATAGAGCCAAATAGAGCCAAATTTGAAGTTGCGCCTCTTGCTTTCTCATGTTTACTGTAGAGGAATTTGGCCTCAAGTGGATTTCTGAAGCAATCCCTAAGCCATTGACCAAATTATTTTTATTTTTATATTTACAATCTGGTATGTGTTGCTCTAAAGAGATTCGCGGCGATTGCAAATATTTCTATTTTCCATTTCAAATTATCTTGTTTTGGAGCTTCTTTTTTCACACATGTGACCACCCGCTGTATTGTTGTTTCATGAAGGTTTGATAGTGTGTTCTAGCTATTAGTTTATTTTACTTTGGCTACAATAACACACACACACATATATATATATATACTAGTTGAAGTACCCGTCGTTGACGGGTTCGTACATAATGCAAATTTTTAAAAAGCTTGCATCTTCGTCAGCATTGTAGGCAAAGGCGGATCCAGGGGGAGGGCGCAGGGGGCGCGCGCCCCCTCCGAGAAAAATATATTCACACTAGATAAATGGGGCTTTCAGCAATATTAAGTCGGCTTTACACTAGATAAAATGAGTATTCACGATTTGCGCCCCCTCCGAAAAAAATTTCTGGATCCGCCCTTGATTGTAGGTGTATAAAGAATGGAAATAGTTTACATCTTTGTGTATTTCTAAAAGATTACAGGTTTGGGAGTAACAAAGTGATCAGTAAATTTGTCTATCATAGAGAACTTCTTTCTATTTTAAAAAATTGAATTTTATCCTGGTTGAATGAGTTTTTCAAGTCAACAGGCCATTCCTAACTTATAGTTAAATTTTGTTTGATTCACTGTAGTTATTTTAATATTATTCCTCGAAATCAGTTTGCGCAATTTTCAGAAAATCGAAAAAAGCAAATAAAAAAAAAATTTATTTACATTTTTCAAAAAAATTCTGATTTTTGTTGTTTTAGCCATTGCCGATCATGTTGCTAAACTTCATTTTATTCTCTTAATCCATTTTTAAGGAATGCGAGAACAAAAATTTATACGATTTTCACACTGTCCCAATATCTATGAACTATTTAAAACTGTTTTGGCATCTGGAGTTTAAATTAACTTGCATCTAACATAATTCCAAATTTTATTCTACCCCATTCCCATTTTCAGGAATAGCGCAAACATGTACTGAATTTTCATAAAATCTCAAAATCTATAAAAAATATTTAAAATACTTTGGCGCAAAGAGTTCAAGTGACCACCAGTGATGATACTAAATTTTACCTCACATCGCTTCAGTCGTTTATACGTAATCGATAAATATTTACACATTTTGAACAATTTTTGCAAAATATCAAAATCTAATCAAAAGTTTTAAACAATTCGGCACCTATAGTTTTAGTTGAGTGACCACCTATCATACCACTCAATTTCATTTCATGCTTCAGTCATTTTTACGTGATCAGCGAACAAAAAAAAAAAAAATAGTGTCACGGACAGAATGACAGAATGACAAAATGCCAGACAGAAAACTTTTGGGGGGATCGTATTGGATTCCCAGATGCTTCAAACGGATAGAAATTGCAAAAATTTTTAATTCCAAGTAATGTACAGACTCTGTACAGTAATTCTAATTATATATATTGATGTCGTATTCCAGTTACCTGAAGCAAAGTAATATTATCAGAGTTTTGAGAATATTTTAGATTCCGATTTGATTTTATAAAATCAAGCAGTTTATCAAAAGAACTTCACAAATTACGAGTGGACTAAATTATGAGTGGACTAAAATTACGAGTAAAGTAATTAAAAAACTTTGTAAAAAACACACATAATAAGTAAAAGGAAAAAGGATACGCGTTTCGTTCAAAAATTGTTTTGAACGAAACGCGTATCCTTTTTCCTTTTACTTCTTATGTGTGTTTTTTACAAAGTTTTTTAATTACTTTATCGTTTAACACCAGTATTTTGAGTGTTTTTTCAGTTAAAATTACGAGTATTACGGACATAAAATTACGAGTGGACTAAAAAAATATACAATCAGATTTTTTAGAAACATCATATGATACGAAATTTCGTATACATTATTACCTCATATATTATTTATAGATGCATAAGTATATATATATATATATATATATATATATATATATATATATATACTTATGCATCTATATACACACACACACATATATATATATATATATGTGTGTGTGTGTGTGTGTGTGTGTGTGTATATAATATACTAGCTGAAGTACCCGTCCTCGACAGGTTAGTGAATGCAAATTTCCAAAAAGTAAGAACTTTCGTCAGCATTGTAGGAGTACACAGAATGGATGTAGTATGTTGCCAAAGTAAAAAAAGCGAAGTTATAATTTTTATGTATTGTTAAAATATTACAGGTTAGAGAGTAACTAAGTAATATCATTTCATTCGCTGTAGTCGTAATTATGTGATGCGTGAACGAATATTTACGCATATTGAAATAATTTTCGCAAAATCTCAAAATCTAATTAATATTTTTGAAAAATTGGAAGCCTAGAATTTAAGTTGAGTGACAACCTATCATGTCACCCAATTTCGTTTCATTCCCTGCAGTCTTTATTTCGTGATGCTGGGACAAAATTTCAGCATTTTAAAACGATTTTTACAAAATCTCAAAATGTAATCAAAATATTTTAAAAATTCAACGCCTATAAATTAAGATTAGCAACTACCTATCATATCAGTAAATTTCGTATCATTCGTATTAGTCCTTATTACGTGATGTTTAAAGAAATATAAACGTATTTTGAGAGAATTTTCACAAAATCTCAAAATCTAATAAAAATGTTTAAAAAATTGGACACCTATAGTTTATGTTCAGCAACCATCTATCATGTGACCCAATTTCATATCATTCGCTTTAGTCGTTATTACGTAATGCGTGAACAAAGATTCACTCAGTTTTAAACGATTTTCGCAAAATCTCGAAATCTGATCGATTTTTTTTTAATTAGGTGCTTATAGTTTAAGGTGGGTGACCACCTATCATTTCACCAAATATCATTTTTCACCTTTGCAGTTATTACGTAATGTGCAAAGGGCCCTGCTGATATGGCAGCAGACGATAAACATTAAATTTTAATATTTTATTGGAGTTGAAATTCAGAAGTTCTCATGAGTTAGAAAAGCACAGATATATACTTTTTCACATTTTCGCCACCCACTTCCACCCACCGCGACCAAATTCCCTTACTTTCACCGTGAGACCAAGGGGTATTTACCACCCCAACGGGAAGTTAATTGAGATTGGTGGTGATAGAGAAAACCCTGTCTTTACAAACGAACATTAGCATTTTATATATATATTAAGATTCGCCACCCACAACCACCCACTTCCCCCCACCACGACCAATCTCCCTTACTTTCACCGTGAGGCCAAGGGGTACATATATATATATATATATATATATATATATATATATATACACAGAATCTCGGCTGCTCGAGCCTCGTCAGGGGGAGACCCCTGAACCCCCTAATTTTTTAGTTTCATTATTGCCATATTAAAACGATATTAATTGACTATGTCATTTTATCTCTCACCCCTTTTTCTTTCTCTATTATTCTTCCTTTACATTTATTTCATCGACTGGAAGTAGGAGGGTTTCCTGATCTTTCCTTGCAATTGCAAACGTGGGTCGATGATAACTGAAGTAACTTATATAATTTTTAGTATCTATCTTAACACACCAAAAATTTTGCTTTTCGTTATTTGATATTGTTGAGAGAGCTTTAGGCGAGTAGGGTTGCTGTATTTCGCCTGGTAACCCTATTGGCGAGTCATCCAGAGTGGATAAGAATCCCAGGCTGTTAGGCTTATGTTTAAAATTATTCTTTTTCCCACTTTCACATTCGCTAGCCCAGTGCCCGATGCGTTTACACCTTTTACAAGTTATTCTTGATGCATCCTTAATTTTATGAGTCCATGTTTCGTAATTATCTTTATTCAGCGTTTCATTCAATTCGCCAAGTTCCAGTCGCCATTTTGAGGATGAATGATGCAGCCTTGAAACGAACGTTAAAAATCAGCAAATAAATAAATTAATCCATCTGGTGTCCGTAACCTTTTAGAAATGTTAGCAGAGTTATGGCACAAACATAGCAAGCGTGGTAGTTTAACATAACATTTGCTTTATTAAATTAGAACGGAAGAAACAGACACATCACCTAACAAGGTAACATCAAGAAGGAAAAAGTATAGAAGATGTAAAAAGAATGCGTGCGGGAGCACAGTTAGAGTTAAGTAGATAAATGTTTATTGAGGGATACAGAATTCAGGAAGATAAGACATTGTACAGTAAAAAAATAAACAATTCAATGCTCAACAATTTTTTAAGCTGTTAAAATTTTTATGATTGTAACCTATTTATAGGAAAATACATGTGATGCATATTCTACAGCTTACGAAATATTGTTACAATAGATTAAAGCTGTTGTGAACTGATATTATTTTTAAATACTATTATACATATATTTAAAAATATATATGTAAAATACTCAATATATATGTGTCACATACTTTTATGTCGCATTTTCGGGACACATTTTTTGGACAATTTTCAATAAAGGGGGTGAGAGATAAAATGATATAGTCATTAATACAGATAATCTCGTGCTCTCGCGTAAAATAAGAGTTGTTTCCAAAACAAACCTAATATCAATAAAATCTACACAACGTTGAGATTTTTATATTTGTCTTAAAATCGTACAGTCTGTCTAAAATTTAGTGCCACGGATCTAAGATGCAGTCTGTTCGAACATAAACATTTTATATTGTAAAAGTTGACAAAAAAAATATAAACTCTATATTATTTCTTATTTTTGATTTATACGTGTTTGCATAAATTTATGCTTACAGGCATGCTCAGTTAGTAATGTTATACGTGAATGTCTGCAATATACAAGTAATTTAACAAATTAGTTTTTACTCAAAATATGCATGTTAGGCTTTTTTTTAAATAAAGGAACAAAAATGTCGTCTCATTACTTATTTCTCAGCAGGTTACTCTTTTAAGCGAAATACTCGACCGCATACGCAAAATCACGTGCGGAAAATTATTATTACCATATTAATGTTCAGTTAAACATTAAAAAGAAAACAAAAACTCCTCAGTATTACGAAACTCTAAAACTTTAGAATCTTGTTACTTATGAAGAGATCAACGGCTAGTTATTTATCCATTAGTAGCTCATGAAGGAATTTTGCGTGTAAAAAAATGCTGAATATCGGCTGTCAATGAAATGGTTATTAATGGGCCTACATCGAATAATGGTAAATGCTTAATTATCGACCTCAGTTAAAATGGCACCCCCATTAGCAAGTCATTCATCACAATGTTTACACAATGCTAGGAAAGAAATTTTTTTTCCTCGTCATTCGTAACTTTTCGTATAGCAATTCAAAATTTTTGTGATACTAGGCAATTTACATGACTTCAGACAATGTTATCAAGTAGCCACTTTTTATGAAAGTTTTTGTATTTTACAGACGGGATTTTTTTTCAACAAAAGTGCTCCGTATGCAGAAAGTTTAAGTAAAGGAGTCAATATATTCAGCATAAAATAAAAGCAATGTTACAGTGGAATTAAATAACCTCATACAGAGAGGACTACCGTAGTTACTTTGATTATCGAACATGATTCTTTCAGATATTTTCAAATTCATATATTTAAGAATTTTTACTTTAATAAATAAAAGATTATCAGACGATACTCCACTTTTAAATTTTGCGACAGTTAAAGTATGTTTGTGAAAATTGTACTGACAGACAGGAAGAAAAGAACTATGGTTGTATCGTGGATCTCACACAAATTATATCCGAGATTTGAAATTTTAAAAAAATTACGCATACTACTCAATTTATTTTTATTAATAGTAAATATAGGACTTTTATGTAATTAATTTTATTTAAAAATTTTAATTACAGAAAGCGTCTACTTAAGATTTTTATTACTGAATGTTTAGAATCTGTAGTTAATTAACAATTTTTTTAGCGATACTGAGTACTTTTTCTGGAAAAATTTTACTCTTTTAAAAATTTTTCAAAAATTTCACTACTTCTTGGCATAGCCCCTGACACATTTTAATCAACTTGTCAAGGTTGATAATCAACTTGTCAAGGTCTTGTTAATAAAATAGGTTTGTTTTCTTTTTTATCAGAAATGGAACAGATTTGATTCAAAAATTGATTTAAACAATTATTTACCATTGATCTTAATAATGAAGTAATTCTATTGTGTTTCTCTGTAAAAAGCTACACTGGAAAATTAATAAATCAATAAAATCTAGGAGCGTTTCTTGTAAATAGTGGACAGCTGAGGTGTCCTAGGAATCCAGGAAAAGTTATACGAAAATACCAGGAACTTTACTGAATCATACATTTCAGTGGAATTTTCCTGAATTGTTCAGTAAATTTCGTAGTACTTTCATGTAATGTTCCTTGTAACTATAACACCCCTCAGCTTTCCATTATTTCCAAGGAACGTTCCTGGATTTTTTTTACAGTGTATATACAAATACATCCTATTCATGTCATTTTATTTCTGAAAAACACGCAATAATAAATGTTGATCGCAATCTAAACATATATACCGTGATTAAAGTCCAATAAGATAGAAAAGTACATTTCAATTCCTTTGAAAAAAAATTGAAAATCAGATCACATCGCTGACGATTAAATTTTTAACAAACCACTATAATGGCGTTACTTTGATGATTTAGAAATTTTACTGAAATCTGCCTATAGATTTATTTTCAGTAGTCAAAGCCAATTCATGAAGTTAAACATTCATCAAAACGTTTAGGAAATGAAATAATATTTTTCATGGTAAGCTCTTTTATATTCGTAACTCATAACTATATCAACTAAATCACTTATAATAGAAATCAATCCAAATGACGAGAATTTTCATACTTTGAAATCTATTCCCGTATGATGTCTTATGCCGATGCAGATGTATATCACCTTGTTTACTCTAAGAAAGGATTTTCTTCACTTCAACTTGATACTAATAAGTTTTTACAAAAAGCGCCATTGAAGAGCACGGGAGAATATAATATTAATATGATGCTTCCAGGCAAAATCTTGAAATTTCGGCTCATAAATTAAGTTTTGAAAATATGCGACAAAAGTGAATTGCAAAGTAACAAAGAAATATATTGTTCCCGCTGAGTTACACAACCAGAATGCTTTGTTCGGTTTTTTTTTTTATAAATTGAGTCAAAAACAAGTTTCTATTCAAGGAATGTGCGAGGAATAAAAAAAAATTACAGGTAACAAAAAGCTTATACCTCAAAGCGATTTATCATTATGAGATTTTCCTTTGTACTTGCTTTATATTAAACTGCTTGACAGCATTTGATAATGATTCACTGTTAGTCAATATTTAGTCTTGTAGGCCCGTGTTTATAGTTTTGTCAAAATTTGTCAATATATTTCAAAGGTTACAATGAGTAGCTCTTAATGTGTATGATGTAGAATATCTGTTCACATGCATAAACTTTTGGTTATGTTAATTTAGATACCGAAAAAAATAATGCATGAGATAAAGAACTAAATAATAAGAAAATTCAAAATGTTTATAAGAGTAATTAAATGTAACATCTAAGGGCTTTCAAAATGTTACTATTTTAACTATTACTTATTTAAGTTGAATTTCAGAACAATAAACGCTAAAACAAGGTTGTTTCGAAAGCGTTAAAGAGGCTGTCAAAAAGTGAAAAATTTTAAGTGATATTGTTCAATTCTCAGATTTTAAAAAAATATTATAGTATCAAGACTAAATATTTTTGGTATTGTTCATTGTGATATTGATATATACACAGTAAAAGGATAATTTAGGTTTATAGTAGAGTCTCTGAGAATATAGATACATAAGATATATTTTTAAGAAACAAATTTATTAGATGATTATTTTTGTAAATAGGCCTTTTCCTCTGTGTGTTAATCAACATAAGTTTTACATTGAATTTCTTTATTAACAATTTAAAATAAAATGTAATACTATTTTGATTAATTATAATTAATTTAAAATTTTCGCATTTACAAAAATTCGAAAAAAAAAGTTTAAATTTTACTTATCAATGTTCATAATTTCCTTTAAAAACAAGTTTCATTCTTCTAGTTAAACTTTTTTATCATACAAATATTTATACGTGAGAAGTTTTTTTAAGGTTATATTTTAAATAGTTAAAAATGTCATTAAACGTCTTTGTCAACCTCGAAAAAAATTAATGTTAACTGATGAAATTTAAAACATTTTAGTATAAACTTCTAAATCATTTTTGCAGTGTAAAAAACACTATGCTACTAGTTATATAAACCAGGTAAAATGAAAAAAATATATATACGTCTTACAAATACTGGTACGTTATTAATTTTTAAACAGTACAATCACTTGCAATTAATAAAAAATATAAATAAATAAATAAACATTAAGGTTGTGTACAAAATGCGATTTCATCAGTATAGACTAATTATCTTTCTTGAAATATCAGAAGTAAATGAAAATTTTTAGATAACAGAAAGTTAATGATTCTCCTTCATTAAAAAATTCCGAAATAAATTTCTTAATTTCTCAAATATGCACACTTATCCATTTTATGCTTCATTGTATTAATACTTTTATTGTTTCTTTTTACATACAAAATGTTGCCATTCCTAATTTAAGTAGACTGATAAACATGTTCTGAACTCTCATAAATTCAATTTTCGACAAATATTTAGTATCCGTTTAAATCTGAAAAAAATCTTGCACTCACTCCTTAGAGTGAATATTTACTTACAAGGAGTGCAATGACATCAAAACGGTAAAACCTATCTCTAAAGAAAGATAATGCCATGAAAAACTACATGAAGTATTTAGAATAAATCCATTGCACTTGAGATCAGCTGTTTCCGAAGCAGTAGATCGTCAACGGAATTTACTCAGTAGTAAATGATTAATACAGAGAATAATCTTTAATTTTTCATGCAAATTCACATACCAAAAATTTCCCGCACAGTGTTTTACACTCCATATTATTCTAAGTTTCTAGTTCAGACGGTTGACGTTTTATTAGTTTTAAGTCAAATACAAAAAATATGAATTAGAATACACGAAAAGCACTTAAATTAGGCATTTATGGCAATATTATGAGCTGATATAAAATTGTGAAATACACATAGAAGATTTTCAGTTTTTACGCTTTCACGAAGTTTCTGTTAAATCGTCCACTCCCCCCAAAAAATATCTGTACAAGTATTCCTTTCTTAAGAGCATGAAATAGCACAAAAATCAATAATTATGTTTTAGATATTTATCAGAAATTCCCGCGTGGTGCTTTCGTTCACCTGAAAGGCTTAATGATACCAAAAATTTTACTTTTTTTCTCAAATCAACCTTCATACACCACTCAGCATAAGTCACCTGTAGATTAGCTTGGAAGAAGAGCTGCATAATTAAAACAACTGCCATTAAAGCGCCAATGGAGTACAAAATACACCAGCGCGAGTAATTAAAGGTTAGAAATTTTTTTGGCCAAAATATTTTTTTTAATTATCTTCAAGTTTAACGTGCCTTTTACTAAATGACGCCAAATTTATTGCAGTTTTGTGTATCATTAGCAAAATTAGGTCTGCATTCCTGCATATATCTATTAAGTAGATATCACACTACATTAAAATCCAAGTTCCCAATTCATGTTCACCTGAGAAATGATTAAAACATCCTTCCTAAATCTGGGTAAATTATATGATCGTTTGAACTGACTGCAGTTTCAAAATCACACACACGTACAGAGGTTTCGAATGATATGAATGTCATCAAACATTCGAAACCGTATTATCTCCCAGGATTCCCCAGCAGCTATTAATTTTCTGAGTGCAAACATTTATCACTGATTCAAAATGAATCGTTTATAATCATCCAAATCCAGGATCTCATTCCTTTAACATCACTTCATATTGGGTTCGGTGAATTAAGCGCGTTAATTCTATCTCTCGATTAATTATTTCCAGGAGTGCTGGGTTACTTGATTCGATGCATATTCCTCACTGTGATAAGTTGCCCATATCCCATATAAATTGGATAGAGAAAAGAACAACATTTCCCCAAATAACATACAAAATGCAGTGCTTAATGATAACAGTTATGTAGTATAGTACTTGTGAAGCTAAAGTTTACGTTAGCAATAAAATTTAAACATACAATATTTTAAATACCATATGAGAATTTAACGGATTCATGCACAAATCCTATTTCCAAAAACTCAATCCTTTTTTAAATTAATTTTATCGTAATATTGTTGTTACTTTGTTTTTTAACTAATATTTGCATGGTACATGTTTATTAACCTCTCAAGTAAATTGGTAAATTTTAAGTTATTTTATGGAAGAAAATTGAGAGATTTAAAAAAAAACTATTTTTTTCTAATGTTTTAGAAACTGCTTGTGCTTTTGTTATTAAAATATGTCTGGACTGGGATTGGTAATGTTTGTTAATCCGTATGTGTTACAGCCTGAACAAATATCCAACGTAAATTTAAAAAAAAAACTTAAAACAAAAAACACGCATAACAGCAATAAAAATCCTTCGTAAATAATTTTTTAGCTAATATATATCTATGCAGCAATATCTGTAGTGTTTTAAAAATTCAATTATTTTTCCTTTCAAAAAAAAGTCCCAAGAAACATACATAATCAGTTTTCATTGGAATGATTGAACATTATTTATGACACTTTTACGAAGATGTATATGTCATAAGTTTTGCAGTATACATTCGGATTGATTTATAACGAGACCTGATTTGACAAGAACGACGAGAACTGGATGTAAGGAGAAAATCTGAAATACTTGGTTGGAACAATGTTAAGTCTACAGGAACATAACTCGCTTTAAACAAGTAATCCCCAGTTATAGCAATCCGTATATTTGTGATTCATAATATTTCTGTGGACCTCCATTTCAGCTTATCTTTCCTTGGAAAATTTCTTTAACATTTCATTGGAAATGTTAAAGAAAAAATGTTAAAGAAATTTGGAAATGTTAAAGATCGGCGACATCAAGTCAGTGATGTCGCCGATTATGAAGAATTTCAATCTCAACTGTTCCCAATACACAATGGCTTTCGAGTGGGTAGAAAAAAAAATTTCGAAGCCAGTGGTAGAAATGACGATGTTTTGGGGTCATGACTCTTTTCTGAAGAACAATAACACAGTTCAAAGCAAATTAACCAGTTCTTTTGCTCTGTACAGAAAACAAATAATAAACTAAGTAACATAGTAAGTATGTACGAATTTCTGTGATGTTTTTGACGAACCCCTTTTTTTACGATCACTTGGTTATAACGAACAAATATTATCATGGTCCCTTCTCGTCGTTATACACGAGTTCATTAATCGGGGAATTTTTAAGATAAGTAACAGTCCATTCGTTAGATCAATTTTAATTTTGAAATATTAAAAAATACTTTCATAGTATTTTCATTTTTTTTAAACACACTTGAAGTGAAAGCGGATACGTTTACATTTCAATCACAGAAACAAGGTGGTATAGGTATGATAGGAAGGGTGTTCGGTACCTACTTCAATTTGAATAACTGGGGTAGTAAAAAAGTAACAAAAAAATGCAGAAATTTTCCATGCTACCAAATTACTGTGACGAGCTAAAGTCAAAATCAGAACTCTTCTCCTCTCGAAGATTATTTCTTTTGTTGAAGCATTTCTCAATAGAGCCCCTTACTACTGCACTTTAAAAAGCCATTAAATTCCAATAAAACGGCCCCTACGCATTGTTGTTCTTTTTTTATTACCCCCGCAACGAAAATACAAATGCGTCTCAACCTGGCTATGAAAAGAATTTGTATATCTGTTTCTAAGCATAGAAATAAGGTAGTTTTAAAAAAGGGGATGCGATTGTTTGTACCACTCACCTATAGATCTGTAGTTTGCTCCAGTTTTGGCAAAAAGAATATGTTCACGCCATGCTTATGACATTTTATTGATCGCTAGAAATACACTGTATTCATCCTAATGTGACGGTAGTGACCTTTATTAGACTACTGGTTATGTAAACTGGGAATGCAGGATACAGGATAAGCAGATATTCAAGGGAAAGGGTTTAAACGTTACTGCTTTTTTTTTTTTTTTAATGATGTGCAGTTCTTAGAAACGTAAAAATCTTGTATGTATGTGTGTATTTATGTACATATGCATGCATATATTTGTGCCCCTTGTCGGGGAGTGGTGACCTCCCGTCGGGAAAAGTCTAGCTCCACCACTGGTTATAAATTTACGTTATTATAAATTTTGATTTGAAATTGAACAAAATTATTCGGAACATTGGGTAACTTTATTGAGATGCAACTGGAAAAATCCCATAAAAGTCTACCTGTAGCACTTCACGTCTTGCATGGATATTAATGATATTCTTCAGAAAAGTCGCCAATACTAATCAATGGCAGTGGTAAAAATCTCAAAGAAGAGTAGACACTTTTAAGTTTATTTTAAACATTTTCAAAGCTTTCTCCATAAACGATCAAGATTCGTCAAAATAATCATTTATAGTTGAGAGCGCCTTAAGAAATTACGTGATATTCGTTTTTGCATGAACTTGTTGGACGTATAACGTGATTTTGTTTAATTTCAAATAAATAATTAATCTTTAAACTGTTTTTTTCTTTTATGTTTATGCTTTTTTGCATTTTTTCCGGCTTTGTGACAAAGGATTTTGGAAAATGTATCATAGTAAGCTTCTTTTGCCGAATAAAAAAGGGCAAAACTCGTTGTGTACTTTGTTGGATGGGAAGAACTAGAAAAATCTTACTCAAGATTTTATGGTCAGCGAACGGATAAAAAAAGAGATCAACAAACTTTAAGTTTAGTTGCTGTTCTGGAGAAAAGTGAACTCTAATGAAGAATTCGTTCTAATCACTTTCCCCACCATCTGAAAATATTTAGATACAAAATTTTTTGAAGTGTAACTCTTTAAAATACAAAGCGACAAAAAGTAGTTTTATATTTATTCCGTGTACACTATACAGTCCTTCAATACGAATTCTTTCTAGGCATATTTTCCCAGCATTATATATATACATTTATTTAACCTATTATTTATTTAACTTTTATATAACGATAAGTGTGTCATTCGAAATTATCTGCATCGTTCAAAAGAAAGTACTATCGATAATTAACAATTGGTGTTAAGCATTTTTTTCGACTATTAATTAATTTTTAGAAAACCATAGTCGAAAATTCATAGTAGCACTTTAACAACTTTTTTAAAGTAATTATTATCGGAAACTTGTGTTATTCCAAATCGCCTAGATGAACCCTATACTATAAATTTTGATTATTGTTTCTGATGTGCCTGTATATGCTGTCAAAATCATTGCTTGTAGGGATCAAATTCTAGACATTATGATGATAAAACAATTGTATCAAATATATCAATAAGTCATCGAATGTATGGTTCATATTAATTACTAATATTTTTAAATTAACACTATATTGCAATATAACAAACTAAAAAATATTATTTAGTTCCTCATTTTTCTCCCAAATAGCTCTCGCATTTATAGTTATGTTTCGATTTGAATATAGAACAACGAGAATTAGTGGGCTAGCCTCTAGAAAGGCTGGCCTGTCTTAATTTAAAGAGAATAGTTTTTAAAAAAATTTTAGAAAAGTCGCACACTAATTTTATTGTTATTTATTCATTTGGTATATTTTGGTATGAATTCAGTAACTTTAAGTAAAATTTAAAAAAACTCTTTGTACTACACAATCTATGTAGTACATCCCAATTACTTGAAAATCGTGCCAAGTATTGAAAATAAATTTTTGTACAAAAATTTTCGATTGTATTTATTAGTAGTGTTATCGGTTCATGTGAGCATACATTTTGTAGAGTATTACTTAAGGTTATATTGATATGCAAATATTTCTTTTTTAAAAAGGCCTTCTTTAGTAAAATCTATTCATCTTATAGTTTAACGTATTGTTATGTAAAAGAAGCAATTAATAAAATCATAATGAACATATGCATCGAAACAACTACTTTTTACTACAGTGCATTTCTTGGTTGTATCTTAAGGTAGTGTAATCATTCTGAAATAAATGTGTTCAGATAACTATTAAGTGCGCGAAATTTTCAGCAATAATTTAATAATAAAAAACAGTACGTCTAACGAATAAATCTATTATTAAAAAATAATTGCTTACAAATGATAGTATATTTTATAAAAATCATTATAGAGCATTAATGTTTTATAAAATAACTTTTACAGTACCACTTTTAAATATGGGTTATCACTATAATGGATAGTTTGCGCGAGGTTGACTTACAGACGGATAGGGCATGCTCTCATACCAGTCTTCATTTATAGCAGTGCCAACCCCCAAAAATTATTTGTAAAGCTTTTGAAAAGAAAATGAAAGTTGGTCCTTGCAAACCAATCTGCTCTGAAAGCCCTGTAAATTAGAATGTTAAAAAAGTTCTGGACACTAATTTTACAGTCAACTTGTAATTTTTTTCAAGCAGTAGTTTCTTGGAAATTAAATCATTTTATTTATGTTCTTCTGGTAAAATTATTCAGAACGTACTTTATGAGAAAACTAAAAGGATAATTGTTTAAATAAATAATGATAATTCAAATAAAAACTCCCAATACTTCAAATGCTGATGAAGGGTAATTTACAGTGCGCGGCAAGAACGTATCCAGAAACGGTGGAAAAGGCAGAATGTTTTAAAAAACTCATCATTATCATTTTGTTAACAAAATTTTAAATTTCGGTTAGAGCCAGGACCTCCTGGACCCTCCTCCCCTTAAATACGTTCCTGATGCGCGGTTGCTCAAAATTATAACGCCGAGGTATTTAACTCTTTAAATATATTCATAGAGTCGAAGACTCTGTTTTATCCACGGCTAATACTGTTGTTGCATATCAAATGAAACTATTTTTAAAAAGCGTAGGGCAATTTTCGAAACTTAGCTGAAAGTGTGGAGAAATATATTTGATATGTTTTCTACAGTATTTTTAATTTAAGTAATTCATACATCTTTAAAAATGGATTGAAAGGATGCAAGTATATATAGTGATGTAAATTTGCAAAAAAGTTTTATTGATACGCTTTTCGTAATTCTTAATTTTTCGGGTAGATTTTAAAAGCACAGTTTTTAAAGAAAAGGAAAAAATAAAGATATTATCGTGTATACTTTTTTTTTCACAAATTCTAAGAAAAATGTTAATTTTATGTATTTCATATTCCATATTTCTCATACAATCTATGTAACTAAATAATTGAAAAAGTAAAATCACTCACTTACTGCAAGTTTCACGAGAGGAAACTCTTAATCTAAATCACTAAATGAAAAATCATGAAATACCTCAAAAGAAAAAAAAAACTGTACTCACCACAGAGAATCCTCCGCCAGTTCGCCGCTGCACTCACAAAAATAATCCAAAAAAAAATAAAACTGTTCACAAAAAGCACCACAATAACCACAACACATAAACCCAAAACGCACGAGGAACCACAACACACTCTTCTCTCTCTCCCACAAGACCACCAACAAACACAACACACCCGGACAGGCCTGCGTTCCCACACCCGCGCCGGCCGTGCCTCTGATCTCCGAAATAATAATTTTTCCAACGGGGCTCAGCCGGAAAAGCATCGCAAAAGGTGTCGAGTGCAGCGCCCACTGGCGTTTTCGGATCGGACCGGCTGGTGGCATAATGGAAAAGGATTCGTATGAATGAATGAATTTGATTGCATAAATGTAGGGCTGTCAGATGTTACGGCTATTTTCATGCGGGCCGGGAGGAGGAGGGGGGATGTTAGAGAAAGAGAGAGACAATGGGTAAATGACTTCTCATGATTTTCGCCAGTCACGAGTGAGGAAGGGAAGGCGAGTGGCAAATGAATTTGTATGAATATTAACATGCCTATTGTGTTGTTGTTGTTGTTGTTGTTGTGAATGGTAGCATACGTGCAAGTTTGAGTGTGTCTTACTCATTTAGGATCATAAAACGGATGCACTAATTTTCAGCTAAGTGACTTATGAAATAATTAAAATTTTGTAAAATAACACGCATAAAAGGTACTTATCGTTTTTTGTAAAAACGTATTTCGGACGAAAATATTCCGTCCTTCATCAGCAGTAGTCCACGTTAAGTCCATATTATCCAGCAGTAGTACTTAACCGTTTTGTATGGACTAGTGCTGATGAAGGACGAAATTTTTTCTTCCGAAACGCGTGTAAAAAAGGATAAGTACCTTTTATGTGTGTTATTTTACAAAGTTTTCATTTTTCATCTTTTAAACACCAGGGTTTTTTTTTGTTTTTCTTTGTGTGTGTTTACTAGCCAGTTTATATATTACAATGCATTTAATTTTTTAATGCAGATGACAATGATAAAAATGCTATATTTTAGTATGATTTTATACAAAACTATTTACAATAAATATTTATTATTAACACACAAATCGCATAGTCAGAGAGAAATTTCGATTATTTGTAAGGATCAAACTCTTTCGAAGCTTTGATGAGAAAACATTTATTATATTTAAATCTATTTTTGAAAAATTAATTAAAATTTAGCAACTTGTTAAATCGACAAAAAATTAACGTTTGTAGAAATCTTGCGGTTTATCCAACTGAATTTAGATAAATGAATTTACTTTCTCAAAAAAACATTTGGCAACACTGACATAGATATCCAGCAGGCATTTTCAAATAATCCCCAAGAATACACTATAGCGTGAATGTCATCTTTTCTCTTTCAAAAAAATACCCGCTTTCTTTCATATCAGTAGATCTCTAGGATTCGTTTTTAAATGTCAGCGTACACAAAAACTCACTTTTAGGTACCCGTGTAAAAGTTTTTATTATTATTATTATTATTTTGTCGTTATTATTGTCATTATTTTATTTTCGTTATTTCATTAAGTACTCAAGGACTCATTAAATGAGTCCTTGAGACTGCCCTTGACTATTCGGAATAAATCTCACTAAAAAGTCCCATAAACCACCCCCCTTTCTGGGTATTTTTATCTTATTTCATTCATATATATTATCTATATTCGTATTATAATTGATTTATTTATTAAAGTAGTTTTTTTCTTTAGAAAAAGAATTAATAGTGGAAGTGTTAACCTTTTAATGGACAGCCATTTTTATCACTTGTTCCAGTTTTTGAAGACACTTGCAGCAATTAATTAAATTCTAACATTAATTTTTAGAATAACAAGCACTTTTCATTTATAACAGGGTTTCAAAAACTGTGCTCGCTCCTCGAAAAAGTATCTTGTCACTTTAGCCTCCAATTCAATATTCTGAAATTTACACAAGGTGCACTGCCAAGACCCTAGAAATGCTCTGCCAGAGAAAAAAAGTGCGTGCGTGTAATTTTTACGCGGGATTGAAGTAAAACTTCTTTGACGTTTACGACACATATGACTGAAATGATTAAACTTAACTTAAAATAAATATCATATTATAATTTAATTATATTTATTATTCATGTACTTTACAAAGATTATATAAATGTTATATTCATATTATTCATTGGAAATAGGTACTTGAATGTCATCATAATTTTTTATGTATGAAATTATAGGTTTGTGGTAACTATGTGAAACATAAATTTTACTCTCTAAATTTGATAATTTTCTTGAAAATACACCATCTATCGTTGTACCGAAACGCGTTGCTGATTGAAGTCGAGAAGTATTCATAGTTAGATCAAATTTTTCTTTTAAAAAATCAGCTGAGGGCTGAGATTCTTGATAGCGAAAATTAACATTAAAATCTCCAGTAAGAATCATCTGTAATTCATGATAATTATTTAGAATCCAGGAAGTGTATATGTTGTAGTATTACTCTTTAACTGTTTTCATATACCATTGTTCCGTCTGGAGTTTGAGTTTGAATGGGGGGAATGTCCATAGTTTAGTATTATACTTTAACTGTGTTCTTTAACTGATGTTTTCCTCTGTTCGTTGGGTTCGAATGCAGGTAGTGTAAATTTTTAATTTTTTTGTGTTTTTCAATCACAGAGTTCTTTAGCGTTGATTTCGTCTGCTGGTAGATTTCGAATTATTATTCTGCTTCCATGTTTTTAAACTGCAGGTTCTGTCTATTGTTTGGGATTGATTGCAGCCAGGGTCCGTTTCTTTGTGGTGTTCCATCCCCGTGTTAAAGCATTGCTCCGTCTTGAGGTTGGGTTAGAATCCACGGAGTGTCCATTTGTTATTCTTTTATTTTGTTCTTAAACCCTTTGCAGCCAGTGTTTGTTTATTTGTGGTGTTACATACCCGTGTTCTTAAACCGTTGTTCCGTCTAGATATCGGGTTAGCATCCAGGAAGTGTCTGTGTTGAACTATTATTCTTTCACTGTTTTCTTAAAACGTTTTACCGTAGGGTTTGAATCGAGAGAATGTCTATGTTGTGGTATTTTTCTTTAACTATGTTCCTAAACTGGAGTTTCTTCTGTCGGTTGGTATCGAATGCACGTAGGGTCTATTATTGCGTTTTTCTATGGCAGTGTTCTTAAACCTTCGTTTTCCTCTGCTGGTTTTGCTCGAAGTATTATTCTGTTTAAAAATTTACATTTGCCTCATTATTATAAATAACTCAAAAACACATGAGCAATATTAAAAGATTACATAATGTTTAAGTACAGACAAACAATATTTATGTATCATGGCAACCAATCATGTCAAGTTTTAACTCATAATTCCATTAAATATTGTAATAATGCCATTGAAAACATGTGAGTAAAGCAACGGAGCTTGGACCACGGAATGCACCATTGTGCCACTTTTTGTATTCGGTACGTAGGACTTGTTTATCAGAGGTGACGGGTTGGGTCGCCGCCTGTAACAACAGTGAGAGACAGTCAGCAGGATCACCACCTGTTCAGCGAAAGGCTTCCCACAGTGGCTCTGACAAGAGCCGGTCCACTTATCCACTGAACAGAGTCATCAGACAAGATCTTGCTTCAAAACAGGTAGGGAGTAATGTCGACGCGCTGGAAG
Organism: Cheiracanthium punctorium; assembly: GCA_038373885.1. Classification (NCBI taxonomy): domain Eukaryota; kingdom Metazoa; phylum Arthropoda; class Arachnida; order Araneae; family Cheiracanthiidae; genus Cheiracanthium; species Cheiracanthium punctorium. The sequence goes on from JAWZYV010016612.1 coordinate 489,432, forward strand.
CACAGTCGACGTTCGCAGGAACGAACGCCCGAGAGCTGTTCCGCAAATGAAGTTAGCAAGGGGAAAAAAGATACGTCACTTCCTTTACTGAGCGTTACTTCCGTCAGAAAAAATATCTGAGTTACTCCCTAGTTGTGCCAAAAGAAGTTTTACTTCAAAGTTTGAGAAACACTGCTTTAAAATATGCAGGAAAATGTGGAAGTTTTACACGTTCCTTTTTCGTCCTTCAGTTTTTTCATTCTTAATCGTGATACAGATGTAGTAAAATGCACCCATAATTATGAAGTGTATATCATACTGAGGCTGAAGGACCACTCGTATTAAATATAAAATAGGGGGTTAGTATGTAAAAGGAAACTATTTGTACGACTTCAGAAAGGGTCATTCCACGTCAGATCAAACAGTGCAGTTCACCATACCAACTTTGATTTTCCTCAAATTTTATATAGAGGATTTATAGGCACACATCTCAATTTTGCAGGTTTTACGATAATTAATTACGGAGAAATTAATGATGCAAATTTTTAAGTTTTCTGCAAGATACGCCATTTTTTCTCTGAATTTCTTAAATATGTAACTACTCAACTGTAGAAGTTACTGAAGTGAAAATTTGTTTCTAGGGGTAACTTTTTAAGCTGATTCCAAAAATTTTATCAAAATTATCGAATAAAGGTATTATTGCATATTTATTTCTTTGGCAAGCTCTTTAAAACTTATTGCTAGACCTAATATACGAAAAGTCACATGAAAATTTTATAATTTTTTTGCTCAGCTTCTGAGCAGAAAGAAAGGTGAAATTTTTTTGGGATGTAGTGGCGTACCATCTTAACAACAAATAAAAATTTGAAATCAAACATGCCGAATATAATTCATGATGTTTCTTAGCAAATGCAATGCTCATGCATAAACTATAAAATACAAATTTTGATAAAAATTTTGGAATTACTTAAACAGTTACTCCTAGGAACAATTTTTCACATCAGTAACTCCTACAGTTAAGGAATTATTTAAGAAATTCAGAGAAAAAATGGCGTATTTTGCAGAAAAAAAGTTAAACACAAAATTTGAGCAAAATCTGAAATGGCTGAGTAAACTTTTTCCAATTTTCTGTTTGATTTGACGTGGGATGGCCTAAAAGTAAAATATCGTACAGAGTACAGAAAATATTAAACTATAAAGTTTAGACAGTTAAAACTCAAAATTTATTTGCAATCTGGGTTTAATTTATTTTTTTTTTAATTTGGGAGGGGTTAGAATTATTATACATGACAGTCCAAAACAAATTACAGTGACAAAAAAACACTCAACAGAAAACTAGTGTTTAAAAGACGAAATAATTAAATCCTTGTAAAGTAGCACACATTAAAGGTACTTATCGTACTTCTGGATGATAAGTAACTTTCTTTTGTGCAATTTTTGAAAGTATTAATTATTTCAAATTACAGTAGAATCTCTCTATAACGAAATCTCCCAATAAATAGCGTAATTTTTAATCGAAGCACTTTAATAATATTAAAAATATCTCCATCTAACGATGAGAATGTCTCTTTATAACGAAAATTTTCAGACTTTTATCTTTCCGATATTTAATTGATCATACAAACTCTGAAGATGGAGATATCATGATCTAGGCCGAATTGAAATATAAAATAGTGGAAGAGAATTGAAGAATAACAGATGACGAAAATTTCTACCCATTTTCAGAAATGGGTGGTTTGGTTCATTGCTTAATATTCTACGGGTAAAGAGGTCTTGAAAAGTGTAATGAACAAAAATGAAGACCAGGAAAGTGACAGCGGTTCCGAAAATGAAGACGTGTCACAGCCAAAACCTAAGCACTCAGAAATGCTGCAATTATTCGGAACCATTAAAAGAGACTTGTGGATGGAGGAAAGTGTGCCCGACTCTATTTTCAGATCAATTTTAAAATATGACAATTTTTATGAAAATTTATTATCTCGGAATGTAAATTAATTTAAAATGAATTTTTCCAACCAAAATAGACCGGAGTAAATAATAGAACTACATTACTGTATTCTCTAAATTGGCGGATTGGTGAAGGATCTTATTTATACAGAGAAAAAACTAATAATTTTTTAATGCATAATATACATTAATTTATTTTTTAATTGAATGTCATAATTAAATGCTTTTAAACTTGTTGAATTCACTAAAAAGTTTGTAATATCTATTTAAAATAACTGCAAAAATCTGTAATCTCTGCACAACGAAATTTTCTCTATAGGGCTGTAATGTTTACTAACAAATAGCAAAGTGACGTCAACAAAGTCATATGGAGGAGGAAATGAGCAGCTTCAGTTGGGCCGGTGGTCAGGCCTGGAGCACCCTGGACTAGTCCAATGGTAGCCGTACAGAAAACCGTACTGGCAGCGGTATTTATATTAGAACTCCTCATCTTGAGACTTCATTAAAACAACGAAACCCTGATACTTGTTCTGTCTTCAGGAGCGAATTAATTGCTATAAATGTTGGACTTGACGCTATCTTAACTATTGATTATGAATTTGGTGAACTTTGGATCTTATCGGACAGCCGCAGTGCACGTCAACATCTTAGTGACTGATCCTCTGCAGACGATAAAACCAGTATATCTATCCTGCTCAAACTAAAGAAACTTTCTCAGAACCACGACATCCATCTCCAATGGATCCCATCACATGTAAACATTAGTGGTAATGAGGTTGCAGATAGATTGGCCAAAGAAGGCGGTGAGGACGAAACGACCACTGGTGTTTCGCTTACTCACCAAGAACTGTATTCAAATGAAAAATCTAAATTAAATTCAATTTGGCGTATCCCCGACCTGACGCCACCAAAATGGTATCGACGCCGTCGAAACCATCCACCTGGCTCATCTCTCTCTGCTGGAAATTCTGATAAATGTGATCGTGGCTCCCAGACTGCACTTGCTAGACTTAAAAGTGGCCACCTTAAGTGTCTTTCGTATGAACATGGCAAGAAAATCCACCCCACTTGCAAGAAATGCTGTGATCATCCAGCCTCTCCAGAGCACATACTGAGTTGCGTCGGACTTTCTAAGGAGGACTTAACATCTGCTCCCCTTGTAGTTATTGATTTTCTGTCGGTCAACAATCTATTGGAGTTGATCTGACTTATGTCAGATCTTCTAAAGAGCATAAGCAACAACAACAAAAAAAAAATGACGTCACGTAGAGCAAGCCTATTGGTTACTTACGCCTATCAGACGTCCCGTAGAAGAAGCCCATTGGTTATTTTTGTTTTGCCTACCAAGAGCTGACGTCACACGCTACAAGCCCATGGCGAATTTTTCATCTGGAATCACGAGAGTTCGTTTTAGGGAGATTCTGCGATATTTTCAAAAACTCCAAAAAATCAGATTAGTAAATTTCTTACTATATACACGATATCAAAAGTACTGCGGGAGGTGGGATATGGGGAAGTGACATCCCCAGAGACCACTTTTGTTTGCATACACCATACCGAGCAACCCTGAGAAATAACCATCTCATCACAGACTGATTTCTTCTGCTTTTAGAGAGCTGCCTACTTTATTTTCAATTAATGACCTCTTACGTGGTCTCTTGTCCTCCTTTTTTTTTCTACTACTACTATTATTACGTTTGTTATTATCGTGCAACGTAAAACTTTTTTTTTTTCGCGAAAAGCCAAGTCGACATTTCCCTTTCACGAACACACCACTCGTGGCAGGAAAGAGACTCGTCGAACAGAAAACAGGTAGAAGGAGAAAAGAGAGAGGTGGAGAGAGGGGGGAAAAAAGAGCGTAAAAAATAAAGGGACCACCTAAAGAATGGGCCGTGCAAGTTTGCTCTTTTCGAGCGCAATCATAATGGAAATATTCACTGCCGTCTCTTCTTCCAGCCAAAGAAGAATGAATCTTCTTTGTTGTTCCTGGAGCACATTCTATGGCGTTTTCAGCTCATTCTAATACAAAGACATACACCTTTTAACACAAGCTGTGCTGCTGCTGGCGAGTGTTTTACGCATTGAACTTTTCTCTTTTTTCTCTTACATTATTATTATTATTATTATTATATTCCGTCTTTTTGTGTGGTGGTGGTGGTGGACGTCTTTTCTTTCCATTCCTTTTCTACCGCTGTTATTATTATTGTTATTATTATCGTCATTATTATTAGAGTTCTCTTTATTTACCGTTTGTGTCCTTATCGTGCTCCCCCTGTTGTTGTACACAGTTTTGACTGTGAATGGTCTCTTTATGACGTGCAAACAGAAATTTCTTTGGGCTCCCGTGGCACGATGCGTTTTGTCCGCGGAGTTTCGATTATGAGGTTGAAAATTCCAGCTTTTAGGTCTTTTGTCTGCCGGCTCAATGCAGTGTTTGAAAATGAAATAGGTGCATTAGCGACTAGAGTCAATTTTTGTCCCCTTTTTTTATGGTCTCTCTCTCAGTCTTTCATTTTCTAAATCTTATGAATGCATGAATAGAATACGGTAACTATCACAACAAATTCTACAGTAATGCAGATCTGTCGAGGGCTCATATATTATCTAATAAATGACGAAATAAGTGCTATTATGTTTCACACTGATTTCAAAGCATTCAGTTTCTTTTACCTGTAAATAATTGAATTCATATTGTTAGATCTATTTTCAGGTTTTTATTTTATTTCGAATAATCGATTATGACGGAAATTTAACAATTTTTACGTTTTTATTTTATTCTATCTTTACAGTATTTCCATAGAAATTTTATGCATGATTGAAAACTAAAATGATAAATTGAAATTATAATTTACAATTCTTTTCGTTTCTTTATTTTTTTTTTTTTTTTTAGTTTAGCTTTACGGTAACTCTGCAAAGATTATGTGTGCCATTGAAAACTAAAATGACAATGTGAAATGATAAAAAAAATCTTTCGAAAAGCCGCAAAAAAAGGTACTCAAAATCAGTAAATGCATCAAAAAGAAAATCTCCAGAACTTGCTTCTTTTCTGAATATATAGGAGAAGTGTCATGAATGGGGACTGGTTATGAAGGGAAGGGAACGTTGACGAAAAACCCTTAAGTATACATCTTTTTACTGTCAAATCCTGCTAGTATATGTATCCAAATGTCCCACCTCTTCGTACAAAATAAAAATAAAATGACTGCTAGAGTGATGACAACAAGTGCCAGTTTATGATTTCAAGATTCAAAAGTAAATATTCATAACACTTAAAGCCAGAAATATTCATTTTTAACTACACCCTGTGTATATATATGTATATATATATATATATATATATATATATATATATATATATATATATATATATATATATATATATAATAGCTTACTTACGTAAAGTGAAATCCCAAGATAATCCATTGATAAAGTGAAAAAAATATAAAAATAAAAAAGTAGATAGCACATGGTGCCAATTAACGAGTTTATACCGGATAAGTGTTTAAATATAGCCTTTTAAGGCAATGAAAGAGTGGATAAATTGGATATAAAGCGCCAAATTAGAACTGGTGGGCTTTTTAAGCCTAATAACATGTATCCATAAATAGACGGAAAATGGAATGGATATTGAAATGGTGTGCTCTATCATCAGGCGCCACCGCACACACATTTCAATTTAATCGAAAAAAACAATAGCTGAGTTTAACCAAGTTACTTGACCAAAATTAGGGTCCTTTTGTAACTTGGGGGCGCGACCGTAGCATCGAGGAATAAACAACGAGGAAGTGGACCGACAAGAAGATCAAAGCTCAGTAATGGAGGCAGTATTAGTGCATGTTGCCATCAGAGAAGACTTAATGCCATCAATAGACAAGTAATGCGATGGAGTGTGAAAAAAAAAAATGATATATTAATAATACTTTGGAAGTATGGAAAGGAAAGGAAAAAATAAAAAGTAATAATTAAATGAATAAATAAAAAGAATAAAAATGGTAATAATTAAATGGATAAATAATAAAATTAATATAACACTAGTATAGCTAGCTTATGTTTAACGTAGTACTAGCAGCAATATCTAAGAAGTACTTAGTTGAAGTTGTGGAAAAGAAGAAAAACTGTAGAAATAATTTTAACAGTAATGCTATCTATATAAATAAAATTAGACTTTTGTCTGTACATTTCTTGGAATTCAAAAATTTTGCGATTTCTATCCGTTTCAAGCACCCGGGAATCCGATGCGACCCTCAAAAAAAAGTTTGTCTGTCTGTCATTCTGTCATTCTGTCCGTGACGCTTTTTTTGTTTAAGCATCACGTAAAAACGACTGAAGAGAATGATATGAAATTTGGTGTCATGATAGGTTTTCACTCAACTTAAAACATAGGCGTCGAATTTTTAAAAAATCTTGATTAGATTTTCAGATTTTGCGAAAATCGTTTCAAACTGCGTAAATTTGTGTTCAAGCATCACGCAAAAACGACTGAAGCGAATCATATGAAATTGGGTGTCATGATAGGTGGTCACTCAACTTAAAACATAGGCGTCCAATTTAAAAAAAATCTTGATTAGATTATCAGATTTTTCGAAAATCGTTTCAAACTGCGTAAATTTGTGTTCAAGCATCACGTAAAAACGACTGAAGCGAATGATATGAAATTGAGTGACATGATAGGTGGTCACAGAACTTAAAACATAGGCGTCGAATTAAAAAAAAATCTTGATTAGATTTTGAAATTTTGCGAAAATCATTTCAAACTCCGTAAATTTGTGTTCGCACGTCACGTAATAACTGCAAAGGTGAAAAAATGATATTTGGTGAAATGATAGGTGGTCACTCACCTTAAACTATAAGCATCTAATTAAAAAAAATCCATCAGATTTCGAGATTTTGTGAAAATCGTTTAAAACTGAGTGAATCTTTGTTCCCGTATTACGTAATAACGACTAAAGCGAATGATATGAAATTTGGTCACACGATAGATGGTTGCTCAACATAAACTATAGGAGTCCAATTTTTTAAACATTTTTATTAGATTTTGAGATTTTGTGAAAATTCTCTCAAAATACGTTTATATTTCTTCAAAGATCACGTGATAACGACTAATACGAATGATACGAAATTGAGTGATTTGATAGGTAGTTGCTAATCTTAATTTATAGGCGTTGAATTTTAAAAATATTTTGCTTACATTTTGAGATTTTTCGAAAATCGTTTTAAAATGCTGAAAATTTGTTCCAGCATCACGAAATAAAGACTGCAGGGAATGAAACGAATTTGGGTGGCATGATAGGTTATCACTCAACTTAAATTCTAGGCTTCAAATTTTTCAAAAATGTTGATTAAATTTTGAGATTTTGTGAAAATTATTTCAATATGCGTAAATATTCGTTCGCGCATCACATAATTACGACTAAAGCGAATGAAATGATATTACTTAGTTACTCTCTAACTTGTAATATTTTAACAATACATGAAAATTATAACTTCGCTTTCTTTACTTTGGCAACATACTACATCCATTCTGTGTACTCCTACAATGCTGACGAAAGTTCTTGCTTTTTGGAAATTTTCATTCACTAACCCGTCGAGGACGGGTACTTCAGCTAGTTGATAATAATTATACACATTTATTAATTGCTATTTATGCTAATATTATTGTAAAATATTTAGGTAGAACAGTACTTTGTACGGCTTCATTGGTTACAGACTCACATAAAAAAGGAAAAAGTACCAGTAATCAACTATTCTTAATTATAGAATTTTTTTTTTTTAAATATAGAAAGAACCAACAACCAACCCCATCCTCACCAACCAATATTCTGATTAGGACATACAGTTTTTTTTTTTATTACATAGAGGATATATAATGGAAGTGAGAAATTTACTTGGATATTTATATTTTATAGCAGTTTTATATAGGTCAGTTAAGTTACTGGCCTTAAGACTATTGGTACATAGAGACTCTATTCTATATTTATGATTAGAGATAATATTTCTAAACACAGAAGTGTGCATACATGAAGTGAAATGAGTGAAAGTATTAACCTGAAAATTAAAGTCATTTCTTTTATTATATATATTAAAGGATAGACTCTTATCATCATTAATTCTAATTTGTAAGTCTAAAAAATTAATTATTCTATTATCATTAGGATTTTTTATTAGTTCTAGGGCTGAATGGTAAGCTATGGGTAGGTGGTCAGTATCACTATAAGTATTGTCAGTAGCTATTGTTATTATGTCATCTATGTACCTATATATTATAAGAGAAGGATTATTGTAATTTTTTTCATAATTATATAAATATAGGTCTGCTAAGTAACTGGAATTAGAACCACCTTGTGGTATTCCTATAACTTGCTTATATAATTTATTATTATGTAGAATATAGTTATTATAGACTATGAACTTTAAAAGATTTTCGAAATACATAGTATCTATGTAAGAAGGCAGGGTTATATTATTATTACTATGTATAAATAGATTCAATATTATATTGTGTAAGTCGTCTAGTGGTATACTATTGAATAAGTCTTTAAAATCATAAGTTGATTTATTAATTACATCGTGTAGAGCATTAATTTTATTTTTTAGTTCATAGCTATTACCTATAGATATAGAAGAAGTGTTAGATTTTATGTACAGATCATGCATAGAAGTAAGTATTTTTAGTAATATTTTGCTTGCTACATTATTATAAGTGTTACATCCTATAGTAACAGTTCTGAATTTTAGTGGTGTTTTATGAAACTTTGGTATTAGCACTAAGTAAGGATATTTTAGATTGTCATGCTTGATTTTAAGTAACTTGTGGAAAGCTAAGATATTTTTGTTAAATGTTATCTCATAGATAGATGTTAGACTGAAAATCGGATTATTGTTAATGGATGAAGCTAAGAGATTGTGATATAACTGCTTACATATTATAGCATAGTTATTGCTAGACTTATCAACATAAGTAATGATAAAGTTATTCTGTAGCTCTGTTATTTGATTGCTTAGTTTTATATTTTTAGTATATCTAAATTTACAAAGTAGTTGTTTTTTAAGGTCAGCAAGAATATTAAATTTCCATTCATTAAAGAAGGCAGAAGGTTTGCTGTTTTTTATTGAAGTGTTATATATATATACGTCTATATTATATGTGAAAGTATCTATTATATCATCTATACAGTATTTAGTGGGTAACCTAAACTTAGTACCTCTTTTCATGATCCGTTGAAGTTTAAGATCTTTGATAATAGAAAGATCTCCGGTAACTATATGTCCAAAATCAGAATTAACATAAGAATTGTATTGACCACTGGTACAAAGACAGGGTACCTCATCATCGGGTACAAAGTTCCTACAAAAAGAGTTATAATTAAATATCTTTCTACCCATAGGTATAGGGTATTTGAAACATTTTTTTAGGCTGAGATGCGGTAAAGGGAAAGAGTCTGAGTGAGAAGATAAAAGTTTATTGAAGTTAATCATATTAAAAACAGGATTGGAGAAATTAATTACAAAATTGGAATTTAGCTTAGTACAATTGCGATTGTGACCTAGTATATTGTAATTTAGTGCATTGGCACGAGTAACTATTAAATCATAAAACAAGTGGGCAAAATGGTCAGAGAAAGTATATGAAGTGAAAACTTTATACTTTGAGAGGTGTTTTTTCTTTAAGGAGAAAACATAGGCTCGTATTTTTAGCCAATTATGGTCAACCTCAAAACTTTTATTTAGGGTGTGTAACTCAGACTGAATTTGCTTATTTGACATTATGGTAGTAGAAGTAGCTTTATGTCTTCCTCGTTTATAACGACTTGTTCGTTTAAATAAGGACAAATTTAAAAGGTTATATATAGGAGTATACTTGGAGGGATCAGATTGTGTATTATAATAATGTAAGTGTTTATTATGTACTATTTGGTTAAGACCATAAGGATAACAGGTGTTATGATTATTGATTAATTGTGATTCGAGGAAAATCCGTTCAGAAGTATTGGTTTGTATTGCGAGAATATCGATAGTAACATTTTCAAAACCGTGGGAGTGAAAGTGAGCATATTCTACATTGGTAAGGTGAGTATTGGATAAATAGTTTTTACGTTATTGCGGTGCAAGTTAATGCGTATGTGTAACGGGTTACGAGTCCAATATAAGCCATGTTACAGATAGTACATGAAATTTTATATATACAATTATATACTTTGCAAAAATTATGATATTTAGTACTATTGTCTATTATATTTTTAGAAGCATAAGGGCAAATTTTGCATTTTTTGGAGCGACAAGAGTTAAAAAGAAAAGATTGCCAATCACTATTGTAATTTTTGTAGGAAGGGTAACTGTTTTTCGATCCATTGTTCCCCTCTTCCTGTAAATTAGAACAAATGTACCGGGCATATGGACTTACATCATGTAATCCACTTTTGCCAGTCACTAAATTATTTTTGTTTAGTACCATTAAGGGTGATATTGTACTATATCAGAGTAGAAAAGACACAATTATATCAAAAGGTACAAAAAAATACAAAAAAGGTTACAGTCCGAAGATGTAAAATATATATATATATATATATATATATATATATATATATATATATTTAATAAGAATATCTGGAATAAAAAGTATATAATATAGAAAAATCAAATAACTGTAACCAAAAGTAATTACTAACACTGGAAAATGAAAATTGAGAAAAATTTAAAATAATCAAAATACTGTAACCAAAAGTAATTAAAACATTAGGAAAGAAAAAAGAGAAAAATCTAAAATACGCAAAAAACACTGTAACCAACGGTATTACTACACAAGAAATAGAAATTTAAAAAATATATAAATTTAAAAAAATAAATAAATAAAATAAAATAAAATTATAATTATAATAATAATCTGGTCTAAGATAGCTTGATATTTACAAGATGTAGTGAATGGCATACGAAGGGTTATTTTAAACTCATGGTTCCTACATAGCAAGGAGAAGAATTATAAACATCCCTTATATTTCTATCTAAAATCAATGCTTACTATTTAGTATAGATGGCAGCACTATCCTAAAGTATCTATAGTTTACTTGGATGACGCAAGCGCAATAAATATTTTACAAGAATCAAAAATTGAAATTAAAACTATAGATTAAATTTTTAATAAGTAAGTAGGATATCGGGGAGAGAAAACATATACGTAAAAGCCATTTGATAGGTTTATATATATATATATATATATATATATATATATATATATATATATATATATATATATATACAGGGTGGTCCCGAATTCATGGTACAAACTTTCAAGGTAGATATAGGACATTGTAAAAATCATTTACTGTATAGGAATGCATGGGCGCAAGTGATGCGGTGAGGTGCAAAGGAAGAACATAGCCAGACATTTAGGGATGTGAGGCGTGGATAGGAGCATGCGATGGCCCGCAGGAGAGAGCAGAAGCTCTTATAAAAAGCACCCTCCTGCATCCAATTGACGCAGCAGTGCGTGTGAGGACAGGATGGAGTTCACATTGCAAAATTCGACGATTTAGAAGCAGCAAGGTGTTATCCGATTTCTGACATCGGAAGGTTTTAAACCGGCCACTATTCATCGCCGGATGATGATCGTATACAGGGAAGACTGAGTGTCCCACAAGTCTGTGAGAAAATGGAGTGTCCGTTTCCGCCAAGGAACCGGCTAAGTGGGAACAGCTTGATCATCCGCCCTACAGTCCAGACATATCGTCCTGCGATTTCCATGTGTTTGGTCCCCTGGAAAAACATCTGAAAGGGAAGTGCTTCGACTCTGACGACGAACTCAAGGACTCTCTGAAGGACTAGGTCTCATCACGGCCACTGGAATTCTGGGAACAAGAAATCCTTCGGCTCGTTCATCAATGTGGGTTGGTTGTGCTCAGACCTATGGTGAATACTTTAAATAAAGTCTTCATTTATACCCACAGTGTCGTTCCGTACCTTTTCATTTGAACACCCTAATATTTTACAGGAGCACACAAAGGAACTACAATAGGGAATAGTTGTTTAAGGTGCACTTTAGTGACGTTAGTTTGTTTCAGACAATGTTAAATTAGAGCAACAGTAAGAAATAGCGCACGAAGTTTTTATAGCTCTTTAACTGGATCTGGCAAAATATCTCTTATTAATTACACGCTATCGACAACGACTGAAAAGAAAATACTTTATATACTTTGTTCTATTTGCTTAAATCTGTGCCTCAACGTTAGGAATGTACAACGGTGGAGATTCTTCTTAAGTACCGGGTACTTTTTTGCCTTTTCATGAATTTTTGAAGGTTGGATTTCCGAACTTTCCTTAAGAATTTGAACTTGACCCAAATATTAATGACAGTATTTTATTCGCTTCCTCAAAAACTCGATTTTATATTGAAAACTCTAGCCGCCCAGGTGGTGTAGTGGCTAGAGAACCATTCTATCACGCCGTGGGTCCGGGTTCGAAACTTGTCCGTCCCTTCATAGGGGGTAATGCTGTCCGCCCACTGGGTGCTCCCATAATAAAATGGACAGTAACTCGGGCCTTTGTAGTGGCGAATGTTTGATGAGCAAGTGCCCACCCATTGGAAAAAAAATATTAAAAACTCACATGTTAAGATTTTGAAATTATAAATAGATTAGTTTAATTAGATTATATAATTATAATATGACTTGGCAAGTAAATGTTTGACTTCCAACAAAGTTAAAATTAGTAACGATTTCTGCTTGTACTTTCATGTGCGTGTATCCATATTTCCACGCTGCACGAGCGATAAATATGTTTCGATTGCCACGAAATTTAAACATCACATTTACTGTCGAATGTAAAAATATGTATGTGCGTTGTGACGTTACGCAGAAACTTGTGAAAATAAATTAAAAACTGGCAAAACTGATTTTTCCGCCAGAATCTTTGCAGGGAAATTTTTCACGATTACAGTACTTTCTTTACACTTCAAACACTTCAACACAAAATCCGAAGTGATTATTGATAGTTACATGAAAACAATAGAGTAAATAAAACACTTTGTAAAAAACACACATAAGATATTATAGGTAAATAGATACGTACGTTCCGACCAAAAATTGTTTTGGCCTTTGTCAGTCCAAGCCCTTCGTCACAAGGAACATGAAAACAATGTTTGCAACTCCATATTACTGGGCCATTCTGATTCGTCCTTGAGTAACCTATATCCCGATTATTCGTTTGTGTTGTGTTATAGCAAAGCTACGCAAGGGCTATCTGCCAAGGATAGGGGGTGCCTTGGTCAGAGGACGCTTTAAGGGGATCTGACGCGTTTCACGTTACATCTGGAGAAAAATAACCCAAACTCTAGACCCTTAAATCGACAGCCAGGTGATAGGCTAGGCCAGAACGCTGGACCGTCACACCTGAGCTGTCTACCATTTTGAGTGTCTTAGTACTCGGCAATGGTGGGGCTACTTATCCCGAATGTCTGTTCCGTGACTGCATAATCACCCTACTAGGAGGTTTATAATGGCAGCATTCTCTGCCTACTTCAAACTAGATGGGCACTACATTTATAACTTTTTCATAGCCTCACAAGCTCCTTCCATGGACGAGTAGATAAGACACTGAACATGGTAGATGGTCGAAGTGTGAAAGTCATGGGTTCGGGCCCTTGACTTTTCACATAGGAAATTGTATTGCTACAGACGTCGTAATAACCTTTGTATTTGGCATATTGAATAACATCCCCCCCCTTAATTTTTAAAGTTATTCCTTCAGCTGAGTTAACTCACGGGTTTAATGTTTGGTGAATACGGTCATTAGTGTCTTATTTGCTTCAACTTGTCCGTTTCCATTTTTGCAAAGACAACACGGTTGATTCTAGTTCTCTGCCCACCGATGCTTCCCAGTACTGGTCTTTGAAGATCCCCATTGCTTGAGTTAGATGTACTTGCGATAAGTGAGGCGGTATCTGTGCATTTGAATTGGCCGAGTAGGTGAGACACTGATCATTGGTAAGATGGTTAAAAAAAAATCTGATTTAAAAGCGTTTATCCTGAGCTCCTTTGAGTCAACCTTGAGTTCGATTTGAGCATTTAGAGTAATGCATTCTGTTCTTTGCACTTTGTCTTTTGACAGCGAAATAAACTTTCCCAGGTAGAAAATCCGGACAATATTATGCATCAAGCAAGGAAACATTTTGTCTTATACGAGGAGGGGGGGGGGATTGTAATTTTATTTATTGCTTTTACGCTTTTACGCTTAGCGATTTTTTAACGCTTTATACGATATTCGATGAGGGGGAAAATTGCGATTTTTTCCATATTTTTCTATATTTGACAAGTTTAAATAAAGAAATTATTTTCTCGTCTTTTTTTACGCCTCAGGGAAAATAGTAATAGTGTGAAAGTACTTTTATCAGACTGAGAATCTCATATTGAGTACAAGCATATACTACACTGGGAGAAAAAATATACGTTTCAATTATCCGCAAGATGTGCTCGCTTTTTCCGTATGTCAATGTTTCGCTTAGCTAAAACTACTAAAGTTAATAATACGAAATTTGACATGCACAAGAGTTTTTCAACGTATGTGCTAGTTTAGCGAGAATTTCCCAAACTTCGTAACCTATGGGGAAGTAGAGCGCCATATATCGCGTTATCTTAACCCTTTGAGGCGCAACCCTTTCCCAATGCTGAAAAAAGGGCAGCCGTTGCCATCGCTCGACTTCACTACCAGCAAGAGAGCGGACGATCGAAACGTTCATCTCGTGCCACAGATCGAGAGACCCTTTTTTGACGCAGCTGGCTGCGCGCGCGCGCAGCCAGCTGTCGTCAAAAAAGAGTCTCTCGATCTGTGGCACGCGATGAACGTTTCGATCGTCCGCCCACTTGCTGGTAGTGAAGTCTAGCGATGGAACGGATGCCCTTTTTTCAGCATTGAGCAATCTATCTAGCTGTTCTCGCATTCTTCCATTTTTTCAGCAGATGTCAGTGCCGTTAAAAATAATCGTGACCAATTTTTTTTACGGGAAATGACAAGCTAGAAAGTGAAGGATTCTCGTCGAGCTATGTCACCCGCAACTATTTTTATAGAAATCCAATCTATTCTTCGTAACTGGCAACAGTCAAAACGTCAGAGTTTGGTGTTACCAGAGCGGGATCACTGCGCGTTAAAGGGTTAAAAGGGGGAAAAAGAGATATGCATAAAATACTTGCTGTAAAATGCAGTAATCACTAATACATCAAAATCAATTTCAGAACATTTGGTAGACGTGAATTTGGGGGATGTTGTGCTCTGCAGTCAATCACATATTTTTAATTAGCTTTGATTTTCCTTTCCTTTTCTTCTGTTTCTTAAATTACTTTGGCCTTTAACTGATATAGTATTATATGTCAAGCACCCTCGTGTTGTGTGGATGCTGTTCCACATGTCTGTTCCCACGGGGCTTCTATATTTTCTCTTGTGTTATAACTTCTCTTTTCCTATCCCCCCTTGCGACCCACATTTAAATTTTGTAACTATTGCGTTATCTCTAACTGCCATTTCATTATTTTCAATCTGGTGATATATTTGGCGGCCGTTCTTTATCGCTCCTTGCTCTATCGCCAATTTGGCTTTCTGTATTCTCACACTTTTTTCCATCACTTATCGCTTTGTCCTTCTCAAGATAAACAAGCTT
This sequence comes from Cheiracanthium punctorium, assembly GCA_038373885.1. Lineage (NCBI taxonomy): Eukaryota > Metazoa > Arthropoda > Arachnida > Araneae > Cheiracanthiidae > Cheiracanthium > Cheiracanthium punctorium. The sequence continues at coordinate 505,000 of JAWZYV010016612.1, forward strand.
GTTTCCACTATGCTTCACGCCACCGTTATATTTATCATCCTTTTAAAATAAATTACTTTGATCAGAAGTTAGATTTTAGTAATTTTGCAGTGCGACGAATCACAGGTTGTTGTTCAAGCAATGTGATTCGTTTCACTGCAAAGCACTATGCAATGAATGGGAGCAGTGAAGCACTGTATACGACGAATGAAACACTGAAGCACTGTATAAGCGCACAAATATGTTTACCAAGTCTTAAAACTTTAACTCAACGTCTCCAAATATCTGTATTGCAGGAAGGTCGTTTTTCATTAAAGAAAATATATTATCTATAAAATTTTGCTTTAAAATGTAATAAATATGAATCATATGAATCCCATTAAGCACAGCTTATTTGTAATTAAAAACTTGTTGAAATTTATTTGTTTGAATTTTATTTGAAAAACGACATTATTTTCCCCTCCCCTAATATAATGTATACGTACAAATGGGGCGTCTCAAAAAAGAGATAACACGCTTTAATACTTTATCTAATAGAGATAACTAGGAAATGTAAATTGAAAAAGTCAGTTAGTCAAACGTACCCCCATACATTAATGATGTGATGCAGAAAATTTCAGCTTTACATCATAAAACATCTCAGAGATATCTTTAAACATAGACCTTCAGGAGCTGTGCATGAATTTGAATGTAAACGTTTATTGCTAGTGTGAAAAAAAATATTTCCTTTCTTAATTTCTGTACGACCCCTGAAACGCGATGATTCGACGTGATTTTTTTTTCCCCTTCTAGGGCCACTGAAAAGTGATTTAAGTCAGAATATAGTTATCTTCATACCTCCGACGCTTATTAAAATTTAATTCTAAAATTTTTTGCAATCACCTCATCAGATTATGGGACTCAATTGAGAATTTCTTTCGTACGGGTGTCGTATACAAATTTAAAATGTGTAAATTTTTCAACACTAACAAGAGGAATTTTTTCTTAACGTAATCCCTTTTCTCAATCTTATTTTGAACAATTTTTTTTTCAACTGACATTGCCTGCTTATCTCTAATAGATAAAAAATTAAAGCCTGTTACCACATTTTGGGGACACCCTGTATAACGCTCAGTTGAGGCGATATAATACATATTGTATCGACCTATGCGTACATTTATGTAGCCAATATTGATAAACTAGTTTCTGCCCGCGACTTCGTCCGCCTTGGAGAATGAAGCATGTATGAATAACAAGAAAAAAAATAGTCGGATGGCACGCTAGAGACAAAAATGACTGTATTTAAATATTATTTATTTTATACTTATTTTAAATGAAGTATAATATATGGTATATGTAGCGTTAATATGTTCAGATTTTTTTAACGCATTTGGCGAATGGAGACAGTTGCGATAAAAGGTTAATGGATGCAGGAAGGGAATAGGTAGCTACATACTTAATCGGGTGCCGAGATCCGCACGTAAATGCTCGGAATGGGAATTCTTTTGAGTGTCCCCTTAAAAGAACTATTTATGCTGTGTGTATGAATTATAGCCTATGTTACTCAGGGATAGTGCAGATTTCTATCGGTGAAAAAATCATTAGAATCGGTTCAGTAGTTACAGAGATGTCTATATAGCGTAAGGGTTTAGAATTATTTTGAGTGTCCCTGAAAAACAATTGTTTATGCTATATGTATGAAAGGTAACCTATAATACTCAGGAATAGTGAAGCTTTCTATTAGTAAAAAAGGTTTTTAGAATCGGCCCAGTAGTTACAGAGATGCACATAGAGCGCAATGTATTAGAATTCTGTTGAGTATCCCTGTAAAAGCACTATTTATGCTATATGCATGAAAAGTAACATATATAGGAATAGCATAGCTTTCTATTAGTGAAAAAACTCGGTGCACCTACGCTAGCGTACGCTAGCGCGTAGGTGATTTAGCGTACGCTAGTGCACCTACGCTAAAAAACTCAATGTGTCACATTTGAGTTTTTTAGCGTAGGTGCTAGATTCGAGACCATTTTCCGAAATTCGTAACTTATGGAGGGCCAAAATGTTCTTTTCACATATCCTGCGTGATCTCAAAGAAGAAAAGAGATATCCATAAAAATTCTTGCCGTAAAGTACAGCACAACCGAATACCTAAAAATCGATTTCAGAACATTTCGGATAGAATCCTCTCCAAAGAGGAGAGACATAATAAAAAGGGGGAGGGTGGCCAGTTTTCTTGAAAGAAAAAAACTATTATCTATAAAATTCTCACTTTAAAATTTAACAAATGTGAGTCCTATGATTAGGCACAGTTTGTTTGTATTTCAGTACTTGTTGAATATTTATTTGTTTGAATTTAATCCAAAAGAAAGAAAGAAAGAAAGAAAGACTTTACTTTCTGGTTCACCTAATATTGTTTCTGAAGAAGTTTCATGGAATCGGTTCAGTAGATACAGAGATGTCTATAGAGCATATTGTATAAGTTTATTTTGAGTGTTCCTTTAAAAGAACTAGATATGCTATATGCCTGAATTTTAGCTTATGTTGCTCAGGAATAGAGTAGCTTTCTATCAGGGAAAAAATCTTTAGAATCGATTCAGTGGTTACAGAGCTCTCCGTAGAGAATAATGTAATTTTTATGAGTGTCCCTGTAAAAGAACTATTTGTGACACATGCATGAAAGGTAGCCAGTATTACTCATGAATAGTGTAGTTTTCTATCGGTGAAAAAGGTTTCAGAATCGGTTCAGTAGTTACAGAGATACACATAGAACTTAATGTATTAGAATTTTATTGAGTGTCTCTGTAAAAGAGCCATTTAAGGCATAAGCATGAAAGCTAACCAGGGTATAAGCTATCTTCATTCCAAATTTTATCCAAATCTATTCAGCCGTTTTTGCGTGTGATTGAGTAGCAAACATCTAAATACCTAAACTCACAAACACATACAAACTTTCACATTTATAATATTAGTAAGATAAACAAAGATTTTTGTAATAAGTATAGGTTCCTTCCACTTGATATCGCGCTTCTAACATTAAAAACATCATCGTGCTTCATGTTTTCTTTTGCACTTTAGGTTTAAATACAGTTTATTTTTACTTTTAAAGCTGCTTGTAAAGCACCAAATATTCTTCATAGTAGAAAGCACATTAACAACAGTAGTGTGAAAATTCTATTTTTAAGCAATCAATAATTAGTCACTTCTACTAGAAAACTATTTGATTTTCTTCTTTTCTTATTAAAAGTTCTTGGGAATGGAGTATAAAATATAAAAGCCTTTTGAATAATAGTTCTAAAGAAAACTTGAATTTATTAAAATTCTTGAATCTATGTGTTATATAAATGACACATGTTTTACATACTGCATCGTACCTTGCAGATTTTAAATATTAGTTGTACCGGAAACGCATGTCATTTTTTCTTATGTCAGTATTTTGCCTAGCCAAAACTACTGAAACTAATAATACAAAATGTGTCACATTTGAGTTTTTTAGCGTAGGTGCTAGATTCGAGACCATTTTCCGAAATTCGTAACTTATGGAGGGCCAAAATGTTCTTTTCACATATCCTGCGTGATCTCAAAGAAGAAAAGAGATATCCATAAAAATTCTTGCCGTAAAGTACAGCACAACCGAATACCTAAAAATCGATTTCAGAACATTTCGGATAGAATCCTCTCCAAAGAGGAGAGACATAATAAAAAGGGGGAGGGTGGCCAGTTTTCTTGAAAGAAAAAAACTATTATCTATAAAATTCTCACTTTAAAATTTAACAAATGTGAGTCCTATGATTAGGCACAGTTTGTTTGTATTTCAGTACTTGTTGAATATTTATTTGTTTGAATTTAATCCAAAAGAAAGAAAGAAAGAAAGAAAGACTTTACTTTCTGGTTCACCTAATATTGTTTCTGAAGAAGTTTCATGGAATGCATTATAACTGGAAAAGAGATATTGCGAAAATGCATAGATTAAGTTTGTCCTGGAATTCTAATTTCAAAATACAAATGCATATCTGTAAAATTCTCTTAAGTTTATAGATTACATAATTTCTATTTTTCCAATTAAAATCCCCATGTATATTTTTGTGTTCTTAAAACATTCGATGTTTTAAAAGGAACATCGTGAATAAGTAATATACCCGTTTGGTTCTCACTTACCGTAGCAGCACCTATTATTTTCTCGAAAATAAAATGCCAAGTTTTCGAAATGTAGGCAGCAAACATAACTATTATTGAACTGCGTTGTTGAATCATGCGTTACTTGCCTTATTGTTTTGAAAGAGGCAAACATACCTTTTAAGGATTCTGCAAGATCGATGCATCGAAATGCTCATTATAATGTTCTTCGATGAAGTCGTTAACGTTTTCTGTGAACAAAATTTCAGGTACAACTTAGGAGGTAAGAAATATCCACTTTTTCTTTATTTTTTTATAAATAAAATTTACGTAAAAGCTTATCTTTGTGCATAAGTAACTTTATTTTTTCCAGTAACAACACACCTAATTTTTACTTCATAATTCAAAAGTTTAACTCATTTGAATTTTCATACCGACTTTCAATACATTTGAACTAAAATTGAACGATTTATCAGCATCCAAAATTTCCCTCCCCTATGTTAAAATATTTTTTTATACTTTAATTCATATTTCATTTGATGTTAATATCACGAAGCTGATTTTTATGTTTACTTTTAGAAACAGACCAAACATAATTTGCTGTTGTTGAATTTTTTAATAAAGTATTCATATGAGTTATGACATTAGTATAGGAAAATAATGCAAATAGTGACTTAACTAAATTTCGAAGGGCACAGATGCAGAAAATAATTTTACGTGGTCGTACAAAATTTCATATTTTTGCGTTCAGCGGTTAGTGGTAGTGACATCTATTTTTAAGTTCTTCCTGGAAAGAAGTTTCTACGTTCACAATAAGAAACCGCTTTCTGTTCCTGGAATTCACAGTAAAGAACTTGAAACTGCAACTCATGGATGTCAATGAAGATGGCATTACTCGCTAAGACTTGTTGAAGATGATGTCTCAATGCAAGATTTCTACAATTGTGATGAATCTCTTTTAACAACAGGTTACAGAAATATCGAAAAAAATTATGAAAATATACTAAACGAAATGTCAGTGTCAAACGGAGAACGAGACACTGCCACCGTCTTACACAGATGCAACTTCTGCTTTAAGAAAAAATAGATGTTCTCCGACGCTATATTATCTCATGGAATATTTAAAATGACACATTTAACATATGGACAATCTGGAAGAGAGAATAATAAAAACAATGCGAAAAATGAAGCAATCAACATTTTTTAATTTTTTAAAACCTAATTTTATTGTAAAGTATAAAGGGAAATAGCATTTTTTTACAAATTCTGTTTAAGGACGATGTCTATTTAAAGACGGTTTTTCACGGTTCCTTGAAAGTCGTTAAACAGAGAGCCAAATGTACTATTAAACTACTTTATATCCATGCAGAACAATGATAATACTTTCTGTAGTTAAAGCGTATATTTGCAAATTTTCAAAGTATATATCAATTTGTTTCTGCTTGTGTACGCAAAATATGCATTGATGCAGTTAAGTACCCTATTGTGAATTTGTAACTCTATAAAGCGGCTCTATTCAAATCTTTATTTATGTATACTAAATGTTCTTCAATACCATCAATACCAAAACCTCGCAATAAACTTCTCTACTGTATTGGAATGCGTGAAGAATTAGGCTTTCAATTCCAGGTATTTCAATGTACCCGAATTCATCTTGGTTAGATGAATTGTCATTTCGAGATCAGTGGGGAATGTAAATTACAAAAATGCTTAAACCTTAAAGGAAAATAAAAGACTACCTTAAGAAAGAATTCTTTCATTAATTTTCAAAAAGTGACGCTTTTTAAAATTGTATACGACACCCTTACAAAAAAAAATCCTAGTTACTGAAATGTGCCTCATGAACTAACGAGGCAATGTAGAAAATTTTAGAATTTTACCCTAAAAAGTGTCATTCTCAAAAACAATTTATTTTACCGACAGTGCGAGACTATTGCAAGAAATATATTATTGTGTATTAGACCTTTATCGTCATTTAAATACTTTAAATCTTCAATGTTTAGTTATATTTGATTAAAAAATTAATAAGAAATCGATGTTCTCCTACACCAAGAGGAAACTCAAGAGTTTGGGAAATTAAAAAAAAAAATTAACATTTAACGTAGATGAGACACATGTTCTTGATGTCCAAATAAGTTCAGATTTTGTGCGTATTATTTATTAACGTATTGACACAGATCTAGGTGCCCTGCAATTGTATTTCCAAAAAAATTTTTTTTTTCATATGAACTAGGACCACCCTATATATCTATGTATACAGGGTGTCCCAAAAACCCTGACCTAGACTTTTATTCTTTAAATATTGATCATAAACATATACAATGAACTACAAAATTATGTGAAAAAAGATACAGAATTTTAGGATTTCGATTAAAATTTTCAAAAGGTTAAATCTAAATAAATGCAAAATTTAAATTTTTATACTATCCCCGAACAAAAAATTCCCATTTAGTAAAATGTGCCCCCATACGTTGATAAATTAATGTACAAATCTTGAGTATTTTATCTTAAAAAGCGTCGGAGTTTTGAAAATAAATACCGTGGGTGTCATATTATTATACTCAAATGATTTTTATCAAATAAATTTATTTCACTCAAGATTTTTCGAAAAGCCTTTAGTTTTAATTCATTTTTCTGAACTTTTTTCGCTACCAAGAACTTTTTTCTGCAAATTATTATATTTTTATTGAAGAAAACTGTTTGGACTCGAAGTGAGTTTCATTTTTTCTTTATTTCTAAATTATTAATAATAAAAATGAAATATTTATTATTATTATTATAAAATAATTTTACGTCTGTTTTTGGACTTTTATTATCCTAAATCTCAAATATCGCAAATTTTAGACATGGGGAAAGTCTGCAGGCATTTCTTTTAAGAAAAAAAGTTATAGGTACGCCCAGGCGTGTAGCCAGGAAAAATTTTCGGGGGGGGGGGGATATGCGCCTGAAATTTTTTTCGGGGGGGGGATATGAACTTATATGTGTATAAATAGACGGAATTTCATTACTAATCCAAAAATTTCGGGGGGGATATATCCCGATATCCCCCCCCCTGGCTACGCCCCTGGGTACGCCTTTGAAACATACCAATCAGTTTTAAAGTAAAATAGCGTGTTTCGCAGTCTACTGTCCGAAACATGAAAAAAGTGCCAGATGAGGACAAGCCATTATCACCTAAACGTAGTGGTGTGGGAGAAAACATCTCACAACTCCTCGAACTGTGAGAGAAATTAGGCCTATAATTATAGAGAATCGTAGAAATCCTCAAAAAATTATAAAAGCCTTGTTATACTACTGTAGCATAAGATTATCCGCCAGAACGTTACGATGGAGTTTGGAACAACTGAATTTCAAAAAGTTCTCGACCTTTCGAAAAGCCTAAATTAAACCAGACGGTGTTTGCTAAATGACTAGAACTTTTTAAAATGCATGAACATTGAAGAGTAGAAGACTGGGAGAAGCTAAAGCTGTCGTATGAAATGATTTTTTTCAATTCTGATAGAAAATTCTTGACCTAACATAAGGCTATTGATATTTTAGACTTATTTTTCAGACTTATTTACGACTTCAGATACCCCAGGACAATTCTCAGTTTGTTCGTGGCTGACCTCATGAAAAGTTGATGAAAGCTGCGTTGTTGAAAAAGTGAAACATCCTCTGTCCGCTATGATATGGGACGTAATTAGCTCAAAGGGGAAAGGCCGACTACATTTCTTTGAAAGTACTAAGTGCCAAGACCAATATCTGAGAGTTTTGGAAACTCGGCTGCTACTGTAGATGTAACGAATAGTTTCCAGATTGCAATTTTATGTCATACAGGATTCAGCAACAAGCCGTGACGCCAAAAAAAATTATTAAATTCATAAAAGATTTTTAAAAAAAAACTTTTTGGACTAGCCTGGCAACTCGTCAGACCTGAACCTGATAAAAAATGTATGGGCGACCCTACAAAATGAAATTTCGTTTTATAAAATAATTTCTGGACAAAAGGGACTTGATAGAAAATATTTTAAAGCATTGCACAGTACACCTACACTTCAAGAAATAGTAAAACAAATGCATTACCAGCATGCCGCAGCGCGCACAACATCTGATTGCTCAAAAAGAAAGATTCGCTAAATACTGAAATTGTATTTTGAATTGTATTTCTATTATTGGATTCGTACTACTGCCCTAAGCTAATAAACCTATAAAGATAACAACTGAAACGGTATTATGAATTTAATAGTAAGTTAAACCCTTATAAAAGCGTGAAAGATGAAATTTTTGAAGTGAGTATAATAATTTGGCCATCCACTTATGTACTTACTTAACCCTTTAAGCGGTCATTTTTTTTTACCGAAATGCTTCCAAAAAAGGCATATTTTGAAAGGCATATGATGAAATATTCCCGCTCTCACGTTTGGAAGAAAAACCCGGATGTAAAGCATTTCAGTTCCATTGACAAGCCAAGCCATCTATTAAAAATATTAATACTAAATAGTCTCTTCATAATAATGAAATATACGGGCAAATCAGAAAAGGAAAGGAGAAAATATCGATGCTCGTACGCTATACGGGCAAACCAGTTGAGGCCAATTTTGGGTAGCACGTACACTGTACGGGCAAACCGCTTAAGGGGTTAAACCATCGTGGTATGATCGCGTTCCAGAGATCGTGCAGAAATTACGTAAGTAAATAATTTTTCGTACTCTAGCAATAAATGCTTACATTCAAATTCATGAATAGCCCCCTGACCATCTATTTTTAAAGATATCTCTGAGACATTTTAAGATGTAAGGCTGAAATGTTATACATCACCTCAATAGTGTATGGTCTCTGTACTAGTAAAAACTGCCATTGCATTATTCGCTTTATTCAACGATTATTCATAAGCGTGTGTCTGAAACCAAGCAAACAAATTCTAAAATAAAAGTGTTCCAAATGGAACAACAGCATCTTATACTTTGAAATAAGGAAAAACTTCCCTACTAGCAATTTTGCTCGGGCCGTCATCGGCTGGCTCCATGGCCGGTGGTAGCCCGAGCTAAATTGCTACTAGTGTTAGACAACTGAGATGAAAGTCTAAAAGAGCTATATATTTCCATTAATTATCTCGCGCAAATATTAAAATCCTAAACAGATCGAGATCGTCGAGAAAGCAAAATGCTGTGCTGTGTCAGTAAGGAAGAGTTTGAAGGTTCTGTCCTGTAGATTGCTGTAATGTGGCTAACACGGAGGATAAGAATACTGTTTCAATAGACATAACTATATTAGAAAAATTCCCAACTATATTAGAAAAATTCGAAAACAATCTCACTAAGTTGTACACATTTTTGCCTTGCAGTTTGCAATGCTATATTACAAATTGTAAATTTACAACTTATGTTGTAAATTTACAACTTATGTTGTAAATTTACAGCACAATTTGCTGTTGCCCCACTATGTCACACAAAGTGTTGTAATATTCCAACATTGCTTAAAAATTAATGTGATTGAAAACTACATTACTGGCGTTACACTTAATCAAACGTTTTGAAGAAGTTTTTTTTTTTTATGACTAGGGATGGACGCGAGACGACTTTTTTGCGAGACGAGACAGAGATTTACAGCTTTTTGCGAGACGAGACACACATTTTTAACATTACGATATAGGGATTTTTGCGAGACGAGACAAGCTTTTAGGCTATTTTTATTTACGAATTTACGACCGTTATAAGGATATACTATCTCTGATTATTACTCAACTCAATTAAGGGTCAAGAGCCTCCAAGTCCTAGGGATCTCGTAACGATGAATAAAGGTGTAGTTTTTTTTTTTTTTTTTTTTTTTTTTTTAATGGGACACATCTCCCATCCATGGAAAAAAAGAAAGATAAATAATGACAAAACACATCAATTATAAAACACTTTTCAACCCAACTATATTTTATGTATAGAGCTGCATAAGAAAAATTCGAAAACAATCTCACTAAGATTTAATTTTAGTGAGGAATACAGCTCATAGGACAGACGCAAACAACCAGGAGAAGAGGGGGAGTCGAACTCAGGGCCGTATCCTTAAGTGATTACCGGAGAGGAGGGCAGGCCCTTAGCCTCTCAGCCACCGGTTTCGCAATGAGTCTTCTTCAGAAGAGTATGGCATAAACAAACTGAAGAAGATAAGTAATAATACTTTGAATGGCACACTTTTGAAGAATCTAATATTTTAATCATAAAGCCAACCTCTGAAAATTCACTAATACTTTTTTTTAATCGTTGGCTGGTCATGATTAGAAAGTGAGCGGAAAGCTATCCATTTAAAACAATCTTACTTTAATAGAACATGCAGTCGTGGTGCAAGCTCATTAAATGAAATATTTGGTAATGTTTCTTCAAAGAAATGGTTACAATGAATCGATGAATTTTTTAACAATTTTATTTTTCCACTACTTTTAAGTATCGTCAGTAGATAAAGGATTAAAACCAACCTACATTACCCTACATCCACGCGCTCAAGCGACTTCTGTATGCTGCTTGTCAATCGCGCAGACTACTCAAGTTTAGCAGATTTTCTTTCAATGTAAAGTGATTACGTGCCAATTTTTCTTGGTAAGATTGTCCCCAACTCATTTTACCCCAAAGCCTATATCATACGTGCAAATATAACTGTCTTTAAAAATAAAACTCCGACACATGCGTAGAAATAGTTGAGGCGAAGATAAAATACTGTTTCTGATCGACCTTCATAAAAAAAAATCTCTTCATTCTAAATTTCATCGGTTTCATACCAACTATTTGAAAAGCTGCAATATCCATTCATCAGCCGTAGATGAAAAACTTTCTATACGTATGCAGTCCAGTGGTAAAAGACCTAAAGCAGCTAGATAATTTAGGAAGATTAGTTCTTTCCAGTCAGTGTGGTAACCTTTAGAAATTATTTGTTATAAAAATTCTGCCGATTCCTTCGACAGAGTCGTAAAACTGAACGGGCTGATGCAGAAATCGTTCTTTTATCCGTAACCGTCGGACGAGAAAGCGGAGTGACATGCGTCAAAGGCTTTTGTGCTCAGTCTCTCTTTTCAGCAGAAAAGGAAACCTCTTTTCACTTGCAGACAATCTTATCGCCGTAAAAAGGAACTTTTTTTTTTCACTGAAAAGATTTTCGCTTACCGAATAATTCCTTCCCCGCCAAGCACGACTTTTGTCCTGCAATTGAGAAGAACATAATACAAGTTAAGGCTAGATTATTAAAAAAAGAGTCATCGGGGATCTTATGTAGTAAAATACCTACAGGTTGATTGATTCACAATTAGTGTGACCAATTTTAAAAGCAAGTACCTATTTATGGTAAATTTTAAACGCTTTACCACCAGTTTTATTTTAAAAATGAAACGTTTAAATTCCCAATGGAACTATTTTTATTAGTGGGAGTAAGTTAGGACTCTGAAATTAGGTCCTCAATTTTAAAGCTTTGGAAGGATGGTTCCTCAAATTCTCTTATAAATAAAGCATTTAAAAATCACAAAAGACATTTTCCTAATGGATTACTATCTAAACTTCAAAAAGAAATAAAATTTGGCTGGCAATTAAAAGCTGCAGGTAGAAAATGTGGACGAAAGAAAGTTCTGGTGAAAAAGAAAGAAGGAAGCTGAAAAGACTTTAGAAAAGAAACTACAGGTATCGCAATCGACAATTTGCCGTCAGATAAAGAAAATTGTCTATAAAAAAGTGAAGAAACCAGTCTGTCATCAAATGTGTGCAAAGACTGTAGAAAACAAAGAAAACGTTCTTGGCTTTTGCATTTAATGCTACGCAAAGGTAGACATTAAACATGGATAACTTCGGATGAAGCATTGTTTCATCTGTCATCCACAACTGGCAAAACGAAGATACAATATATTTCCAGCGAACAGCGTCGCAAAAACGGAGCCGTTTTGCAAAAGGCAAGTTGGCCGTCAGGTGTTATAGTATGTATGGGAATGTCCTCTCAAGGCTTAACAAAACCATTTTTTTGTGAAACCAAAGGCTAAAATTGATGCTAAATACTATCAGAATAAAGTTTTGTAGCATATGATCAAAGAGAGTAAGCTTCTGCACCCTCAGAGAAATTTTGTTTTTCACGATGATTCTGCACTAAGTCATACTGCAAAATGAACTATAAAGCGGCTGAAAGATTAAAAAAATAATTTTCTTCCTCCTGAGGAATGTGCACCATCATCCACTGACTGTGCTCCTAGCGATTATTTTCTATGGGGATACATTAAAAAAATTAAATAGACCAAAATTAAGAACACTTCAATGGCTTAAAAGAGCAATCAAAGAGGAAGTTGCTGAAAATAACCCCAAAAATGGTCGGAAAAGCTCTTTTGGCTTGAATTAAACGTTTACGTAAAGTGTACAATGATAAAGGAAACCACATTGAAAATTTCTTGTAAATAAAATAATTCAATAAAAATTTATGATTCTCTGAAAATGGTCACATTATTTTTGAATCAGACTGATTATCGTGCATGCAATTAAATGCAGCTATAGTAATAACTCGACCACAGAGTCAAAATACAGGGTAGTCATAAAATAACCTGTTCGGTGACAGCTAAAACTAATCAAACGAATCAAACCAAATTTCATATGCAGATATAAGATGATTTTTCAAAAAGTGAAAAGTTTTTTTTTTTTCAAAATGGTGCTTGTTTTCAAAGGGCACCAAAGGTGCTTTTTTTCAAGGGGCACCAAAGGCGCTTTTTTGCAGCACCAAAAGCTTGTATCTTGGGTAAAGATTTTGCCGTCAGTGGTCTAGACAGTAAACTCCGTTTCCGTAAGAACAAGGAAAATGAAGCAGCATCCGGCTTGGCCAGTGCTTGGGAGGGTGAACTTCCTCTCTCGGCTGGAATGCTGTGGGACCGTGCACGCTAATGGGAGCTTGTGCATGTAAAATTCGTCGTGGCTCCAATGTCCTCCATGTTCAAATGATACTACTGGGAGTGCCGATTTTAGGTGGTTGGTCCTTCATCTGGAACTGATTCAAAATTAGGGGAGCAAAGCGACGTCGGTCTTCCTCCCACTGTTGCTCACTAAAATCGAAGCTGTTCCCTCCCACCCATCGCCATCTTATACGGGGATCTGTCCCCGCTCCGTCGTTTCCAGAGGGCAAACAACAATATCCAGAAAAATCAAAACACATAAACACACTATGAAACGTTATTTTTAGATAAAGGAAGCAACCTAAAATGTTAAGGTAACATGAAACTATTATAGCTAAAAATTTTTAAATCACCTCTCAAAAAGGTATTCGAATATGAGTCAAAATTATTTTATTCTTCGTTAAAAAATTTCCTTATTCCAAATATTTCTTTCGCGTTGTGCATTTAAAAAAACTTAATTAGTTATTTTAAAAACCAAGATAGGGAATTTGATTTACATCTGCATATTTTTATGAGTGTAAAATTGACATATTTGCAAACGATTATTACAGATATCTGTAGTTTTAGGAAGCTTTGATTGATCGAACAAAATCATTTGAGGTTTAAGTCGAACGCTTGTCTCAACAGAAATTATTATCATGCAACGCTAGTGTATCGGAAAGAGAAATATTACTGATAAAAACAGGATGCGCTTTTATACATATTGGTCAGTAAATCATTCCAAATATCTCGTCAGCGCTGGTTCCAAAAATAATAAAAAATATGAAAGAATGAAAAAAAAAATCCAATGAAATTCTAAAAATCTTTTTACTTTTCTTTTTCCCATTTTATCAAAAAAGACGGTGAAGGTTTTTTTTTCCCTTCATTTTTTTATTACTTTATTTTATTTTATAATGATTTTTTTTTCTTTTTTTATGAAAGAAATTGAGAACAAAATCGTACCGGGACTATTTGAAGTGCATCCATTCAGTATTTGTGCATCAAGAGGCGCTAGAGCTAGAACTGGCACAAAAGGCAGCGATCGGGCATTTAGATGTTAATGAAAGTTTTCCGGTCGGTCTTTGTTTGAAAACGGTCCATTGAAAACGAACCGCCTTGCTCGATTTATTATAGATATGTGTGTGTGTTGTGCCTTTCAGCGGAGAATATAGAGGGGGGGATGTTCATATATCACGGCGACCAGTTTTTAAGGACCGTGTCGGTAGCTGAGCGAAATGCAATTCGGCACTTTTGTGGTCTGTTTGGCAATGGTGGTTCCAGACATGTTTCATTGTAAGTGTGCGTGTATGGTCTGAGAAAGAAGACAGTTTTTGTAAAATTTGCAGAAATTCTCCAGTATAATGGGTCATTTTTCCCGATTTTGAATTCATGAGCTTGTTTGCTGGCATCCCATGCTTGTTTTGGTTAAGGCAAAGCTACACGACGGCTATTTTCTTAAAAAAGGCGATGTCCTGAGAGGAGGGGAGTATTTTTAAGGGGATCTAACGCTTCATGCTGCATCTCGAGATAACCGCCCAAAACTCTAGACCGCTAGATCGACAGCCAGTCACGCAAGAGGTCAGAATCCTGAACCTACACACTTCAGCCATCTTCTAATGTTCAATATTGTAAAGTTGAAGATTTTCTTTCTGTGCCCAGTGGTTCTTCTCTACACTGGTCGTTTAATCTCCGCAGGTACCCACTAGTCACAAAAGAGGAATTTTCACTAGTTGCATTATTTCGATGATGAAAACGAACAAGCTAAATCTGTGTTTAGCAGTGTGTTAAAACAGTTGAATTCCCTAAACATCTCCCTTCTCTCTAATACAGATTTCAAGAGAATAGATGAGCAATATCTACAGTGAAACTAGTTCTGGAAGTTCCCGGAAGTCAGACAGAGGTAGATTCTACACTTCTGCTTGTCAAAGGGAATAAGTCTGTTCAGTGCTCGGCACCCAAGGGAATCCTTAATCTTCACTCCTGTACTTACGTCTGAGCCTGCCCCGCAGCGGACTAGTTGGTTAAAGCTCTGTTGAAACCACCAAAAGTGAAGCAGCGCCGATCTAGATCAGAGCTTGAGAGGGTGACTACCTCTTTCGATTGGACAGCGTGGGACCTTGCACGCACTCTAAAGGTAGCTGGTGCACGTAAAATTTGTCATGGCTGTAATGTCATCCACGTTGAAACGATACCTGTAAAGTTGTCATTTCATGTGCTGGTCTCTAAGCTAGAATAGGTTCAGTCAAGGGACCCAGAGTTAAGTTGGTTTTACCTCCCCATAGTGTTCAATAAAATTGAAGCCGCTTAATTTCGCTTAAAAGCGTAAAATGTCAGACCTCACAGACTTTGAAAGATTCCAAACTTTAGAAGCAGAACTAGATGGAGTAAGTGTGACCGAAACATCCCACCTTTTAGACGTTTCTAGAGGTACGGTGTCAGGAGAACGTACACACAGCGCAGCAAGACAAGCTCGATAAAGCAAACTAGTCGACGGAAGAAGCTGAATAAAAGAGACCGACGGATACTGAGCGGATTGCAATGTCTAAAAAGAAAACCGCAGCCAAAGTGACCTCGGAGCTCAAACAGCATCTCGATTGTCCAGCGTCAATACTTACAGTTAGGAGGGACCTACATAAACAGAAAATTTAGGTCACAGAAATCTCAAGCCACTTGTCATAGATGTTAATGCCAAACGTCGTATACAGTGGTACTACAAACACAAAAACCTGGTCGATCGATAAGTGGAAGACAGTTATATCGTCAGACAAACAATCGTTGCGTTTACATGTTTCCCCAAGTGCAAGTTAGGGGGATATCTGCGCTGTATAATTGTGACTGTCCCTTTCCAACAGACAAGCATGCAGGTGGATCTGTCTAGTATGGGAAGCCATGTCTCATTTTTCAGCAAGCCCAATCAAACACTGAGAGGAAAGATCACTAGGGAGAAGTATAGGGCACTTTCAGCTGGCCAAGTCTATTCTATGATGATAACTTTGTATCCTGCAGGAGATGGAATTTTCCAGTTGTAAATGAGCCTATTCATGCAACGGGAGATTTCTAATTATGATTTGACGAACACAAGGCTGAAGTGAAACATCTAACTAGGCCCGCACAATCTCCCGTCTTCAGTACAATAGAAACGTTATGGTCAATTTTAGAGCGTTCATTTGGGAATCGATATCCCCTCCGCCGGCATCTCTTACGGGACTTCATAATATTCTTCGAAACATTATACAGAACTTGTGTGATTCTATTACTAAGCGAATCCAAGCTGTACAACAAGCCAAAAGCCGTCCTACGCCATATTAGTACACGATTCCTTACAAATCTAAATCGTTTCTATTATTTTGATAACCATCTATATATGCTGTCACCGCATGTATTCTGACATAATTGCCTGAACTCGCTGTAGAGTAAAAATAACTACATGTTTTTGCCTCTTTTAGAGATACTCAATAGATTTAACAGTTTTCAAAACAAATCCTTCTGAACTTTACATATCGGTTTAATATTTTGACATTATACGTTTACTTTACGTATTGCAGAATACAGAAGACATTTTCTAATAAACGAAAGCAAATTTTTGAGTTCAAGTGAAGTAAGCTCAAGGAGTTGGGCATGGGCGTTCACTCCATTCCTCGCTTTCGATATGATTCTGTGTGTTTGGAGAATGTATTGGGGTTTTCCTAAGCAGAAAAGAGACAAATTTTACTTTTTTTCAAAACAAAGAAACATACAGGGTCTTACATAATCTTGTATGGTTTTGCAAGGAGCCTAAGATGATGGAGCAAAAATTTCACATAACTAAATTTATAAGTTATTGAGACACTGACACCAAATCGGGGAAGCCCACCCAAAAGCTAATAAATGGACATAATAGCGAGAGGAAGGAACGTCACAGAAAGGATTTTTGCAATGTGATATGAGTTAAGATTCATTTAAAGAAATCGAAAGACTGTAATCAACAGTCGAGTCTGCCGATTTCTGTATACTCGTAGATGTGAGGCTGTATCTGAAAGATGGACATAAAAGTTACGATTCCAGAACAGAAAAGAGCCATCGCACTGCAAGCAAGTCTTATTGAAGAATCACTTCATACATATGAACGACCACTTCTCTCAAACAAGAGTCAGAGATCTGAAGTTGAAATGAATAACAAGCAGTTCTGAAGGAGCTTATAGCTGATACTTTCACGATGAACTGAAAGTTTTCCGAATTGCGATCAAACAGTTCTCTCCGAAGCAGAATTCCTTTTCTAATTCTACTCTACAGATTATTTCTTCAAATCAAGAATGCAAACATCTACTGCAGTTTCAAACACTATTCATTTGCTTAACCGCAAAATATTGTGTCAGTAGCTACCTTCACCCTGCAAAAACAAGATGGCTGACAGCTTATCCAAAAGGAAGTTGCGGTCTTTCAAACGCCCTCTATGACCATAAGTTTTTATTGGGAAAAATGATTTTCAAAAAAAAAAAAAAAAAAAAAAAAAAAAAAAAGGGGGAAATGGGCAGAAAACGATAAGAATCAAAAGCTTCCAGGTTAACTTTTTAAAAGTTCTTCATCTGGTGTTTTTTCCAAGGCTTAATTTCTAGCATAAAAGTGCCGGAATCCTAATATTCTATAGAGTTCATGTTCATTCTCAGCGTCGTACCTCAGTAACCCCTGCAATACGGAAATCGGTAGTACATTCTATTGAAATAATGACAATTCATAGATTTTCCCATGTAAAAGTATTTTCATTATTTCACAGAACAGTGAAAGGAAATGAAATAGTCTGAAATTAGTACGAAGAAATCGGCCCAAAATTTGTTGGCCTCAGGACTCTCAAATCTCGGTTCGGGGTGAAACGAGTCCTGCTGGGTCTGTCCGCTGAAATCAGTTTGTGTGTGAAAATGGGAGGAAATTTCGACTTAATGTACTGTGGGGCTCCGGTGCGCAATATTCATGAGCTCCACTGGGTTTTGCCTAATATGTAAAAATTCACTCTGAATAAAGAAGTACAGGAGCTGAGTTCCTGTGCAAATTAAGTCCTGGTTTTCTCTGGGAAATGAGATAATAGGTTCTGCCAAGTTAAGGTAAAGAAATCCAGAAGTGATATTTTTTGAGTGAGTTTTGCCCGAAAGAAATGAAATTATGTCCACTTCTTCGTCGTACACGTTATGTTCAAGCATATATCATTGTCCGAGTTTTCAATAGTTTCATGAAAGTTTCTCCTTAATTTCTACTTACCAAAATCCCAGTGCTCATATGAATAGATTAAAATAGCTTTTAAACTAATAATAGAAAAAATTTATGCAAAGTTTGATAACTAGGAATTTATGGAAGCAGTTTACATCTTTAAGTACACTACAAGTAACGTTTTACAACTACAAGTAAAGTTTTACAACTTTAAAAATTTATAAAAAAGGAAGAAATGAAGATAAAGACGTACGGTTTGTACGTAAAGTCTTAACAGGAAGTCGGATATTTTTTAGAAACAACAAAAATTTTAGTTAAAAAAGCCACCGGTAGAGGGCGCTGGCATGCGACCGATTCAGCAGTATTATGCAAATTAAATTAGCACGATCACCCAACCTCACCCCGGTTGACTTCTGGTTGTGGGGCTACTTGAAGTCACTTGGGTACCATTCATCCCCTTCAACATTGGCCTAACTGAAACATTCTATCTGCCGAGAGGAGAGCACGACTAAGACATTCGGAGGCCCTAGGCCACGCACTTTTGGAGGCCCCTATACGATCATACTTTTTTGATGCACATAGACACAGTACAAATTTTTGATGTACTTAAAGTGGGGGGGGGGGGAGTCAAAGTCCCTTTGCCCACTAAATTTTTAACTTAAAGTCTATGAAATTTTAATACTCAGAAGTTACGCTTCAGATGAGGTTACGTCAATGAATGCTTCCTGATAGAATGCTTTGGCCCTAAGCATAACATCTTATATGCCTGAACCTCCAGCCAACAGGAACATATCAAAACCCTATATAAACCATTCAAAATTCCATATAAATCGCAATTTTACTGCCCGTGACTTTGCTAACATTCTAAAGTTTGGTCCGCAACTTTTCAAAGGTTGCCCATACCTGGTATACTTTGCACAGCCGCATTTGTTGTAAATTGCATCTCTTTCTTTATTATTACTGATGTTTTTTATGCTATTCTTTTTAAGAGTTTAAAATTATTTTAATAATTTTGGGGCCCCTAAAACTTAGGGGCCCTAGGCCGAAGCCTAGTTGGCCTGTACAGTAATCAGAGCCTGGTCGAGAGGTTTCTGCAATTTATTCCGACCTGTTACATTCAGCTGTAACGGGCGTTGTGAGTCGCCTTACTTGTGTCGCAGAATGTTCTAGATGTCATTTTGAACATTTGTTATTGCCAAAATAAATGAATGAAGCATATTGTAGATTTTCGGGTCGTAGGCGCCCTCTACCGGTGACTTTTTAAATTACAATTTTTGTTGTTTTAGAAAAAATCCAACTTCCTGTTAAGCCTTTACGTACAAACCGCACGTCTTTACCTTCATTTCTTCCTTTTTTATGAATTTTTAAACTTGTAACGAACTTTTGGCGCACCCGGTACATTTAAAAGTAATTATTATAGATAGAAAGCAAATAAATTCTACGAAATTTTTTTCACATTGCTTTCTTAAAAGTTTAAATCTAAAGTACTCGTTCTTCATACGGGAGTAGAGATTATTAAAAAACTAATACGAATGAAAGAAATATGTATTTATTTATTTATCTGCTTGTCTCATTAAATTTTGTCTTTTAAATAATTTATATCTTTGCCTCTGATTCAATATTTCATGTATGCGAAACTACCGTGATCGTGATGTTATTATTATTATTATTATTATTATTATCATCATCATCATTATTTATTATTTATTTATTAATTATTTTGTCAGAGTTTGCTAATATTTAACTTACAAATTCCCTTTTAAGCACATTGCATAAAAATAATATCAAACAGTAATTAATTTTATTTTCCAACTTTAGTATTATCATTTAGTTACCTTAGACAGTATCAATTGTTGTTACTTAAGTGTTTAAATGCTACAACCAAATAAAAAACTTAAGCAAATTTTAAAATTCTTAAGATTTGGAAAATAAAAATACACACATCAATACGAATCAATGAAAACATTAATCTTTAAAAGTACTCTGATTTAAAGGACTACTTTATCTATTTTGCATTTCCTTTTTTCTGCATATATAGTAACAAATCTTCCACATCACCCAGAGATGCACATATGCACAATGCGTTTTCCTCTTATCAGATGCAGCAGCCATGGTTGTCATTCCCCCCCCCCCCTTCTTCTGTGTTTGTTCTTCTGTTGTGTTCTATGTTATTAATAAATGTCAACACTGATATTCATGGGTATAAGACCATCTTCGATATTGCAGTCAGAAACAAAAAAAAAAAAGGTAGTAAACTACAGCGGGATATATTGGGTTGGCAACTAAGTAATTGCGTTTTTCCGTATGTCAATATTTCGCCTGGCCAAAACTACTGAAGTTAATTATGCGAAATTTGGCACGTACGTGAGTTCTTCAACATAGGTGCTAGATCAGAGAGCATTTTCCAAAATTCGTAATCTTAGGGGGGGTAAGGGGCCAAAAAGTTCTTTTCACATATCCCGCGTGATCTCAAATAAAAATAGAGATATCCGTGAAATTCTTTCTGTAAAATACAGCAGTCACGTATACCTAAAAATTAATTTCAGGACATTTTTAATATTGTCCTCTAAGGAGGATAGAAGCGAAAAAAGGGTGAGGGTGGCCATCTTTTATGGACGAAAAAAAATACTGCCAGTGAAATTCTTACTTTAAAATGTAACAAATATGAATCGTATGTTCAGGCACAGCTTAACTGTAATTAAAAACTTGTTGAAAACTTATTTGCTTGAATTTTATACAAGAAAACGCAATTACTTTGTTGCCAACCCAATATATTAACGTAGGATTGCTTATCGTTTTATAGGTTCTAAGGCGCTTATTGAAAATTTTTAAATACAACAAACATTTTTAATTTTACTTTTAAAACTCGACATTTAATTTCAAATCTCAGAGTCATCAAAATTTACAGCATTTTTGCAAATCTAGTCAAAATTTTATAAATTTTCAACGTTTATTGTATGAGTTACAAAATACCAAATTTTACTTGCTTTCACCACAATCACGCTTCCATCAGAATGCCAAATTTCATTTGCAAGCAAAGGCTTCAATTGTTGCCTAACTAAAACAATTGATTGAAATACTCAATTATTTAATCATTGGTGCTATTCCCTGCATATAAGAATCTTCCTGATGAGAAAAATTCCCACAAACGCACTCATAAACAAATTCCACGCATTTACAGAAAACTTATTCACGTCATCGCATCTGGATGCACTTCTCTCGCTGGGAGTGTGTTTCCGGAAATTTTTCACATTCAAAAGACTTCGATTTGCTGAGAAAATTCCCTCTTATATCAATTCTTTATGCAGAGAAAATCATTTTATGTGTGAAAAAAAAAGTTCCGCTGGGTGATCTCAAGAAGCTATATGAAACGAACTCGAATCACAATGTTCGCGACACACTCTAACGCGACATCATAATGACGTTGTATAACTTACAATACAAAAGTTTGTATCATTCAAATGATTTACATTTTTGACTGCCAATATTCAAAGCAGCTGAAAATCGCTAAAAATTAGGGAACGGATAGAGTTTCAGATTTTTAAAGTAGATAACGATTCGCCCAGTCTCTTTTTAAGTACTTGCGCAAAACTTCGAGCGGATTGGTCAAGAGTGCCGTTAGCTTATGTTACTCAGAAACAGTGTAGCTTTCTATCAGCGATTAAATCTTCAAAATTGACTCGGTGCGATACAGAAATGCCGGTAGAGAATAATGTAATTTTCATGAGTGTCCCTGTAAAAACGTTATATATAGGTACGGTAAAAATATGATATAAGATAACTTATATTATTTAGGAATAGTATTTGTTTCTATCATATATTTCTATCATGTAATATCTGTTATCAATGAAAAAAGTTTTAGAATCAATTCAGTTACAGAGATGCCTATAGAGAGTAATGTATTAGAATTATTTTTAGTGTTCCTGTAAAAGAACTATTTGTGTATGAATTTTAGCTTATGTTACTCAGGAACAGTGTAGAATCCTAATAGTGACAAAATATTTAGACTCCATTCAGTGGTTACAGGGATGGCAATCGAGAATAATGTAATTCTTGTGAGTAGCCTTGTAAAACTGATACGTGCTAGAAAGGTAGCCTATATTACTCAAGAATAGGGTAGCTTTTTATCAGCGAGAAAAGTTTTAGAATCGGTTCAGTCATTACAGAGATCAAAATGGAGCGCAATGTAATTCTTATGAGTGTCCTTGCAAAAGAACTATTTATGCTATATGCTTGAAAGGTAAATTATAATACTCAGGAATAATTTAGATTTCCATCAGTGAAAAAAGTTGTATGATCGGTTCAGTAATTTCAGAGATACCCATGGATTGTAATGTAATTCTTATGAGTGATCCTGTAAAAAAACTGTGATATATGTATAGAAGGTAGCTATATTACTCAGGGATAATGCAATTTGCTGTGAAAAATCAGTGAAAAATTTTTAGAATCGGTTCAGTAGTTACTGGGATGCCCGTAGAGCGTAATGTATTAGAATAAATTTAAGTATCCTTGTAAAAGAAGTATTTGTGCTATGTAGCCCACTACAAAGTGTTGTTGTTGCTGTTGTTGTTTTTATTTTATGTTCTATAAAAGCGATGTGAAACGTTCCGAAAGATTTTGCTTTTTCGCGTGTGCATTGTTATTTTTTAATCTAGCTACTGTGTGACATCGTAACCAGTAACGAATATGCTTGCTCCATTTGACGTCTTTGAACTGTTAATTTGGATTTTCGCTCATGCGTTTATCCTCGCGTATATCCTATATCGCGTATATCCTATATAGATTATCATGCGTATATCTTATTTTTCGCTCATGCGTTATTGTTATTGCGCTAATGTTTACACCTAGTTCTTGACTTCGCATGGTAGAAATATCGTCGATTTTGATACCACACACCGCATACGTTAGCGTATTACATAAGTAGATCGCGCAGTTTTGCATCAGTGAAAGTTTTAGAATCAGCTCATTAGTTCCAGAGATCGTAGTGTAATTCGTATGAGTATCCCTGTAAAAGAACTATTCGTGATACATTGTTCTGGGGGTTAAACTAGTTTAAAATTCGTATTCTACGTGTCAAATAATTAAATTTTGCATTTTGTTGCATCAAAATCGGCTAACTAGAGGAGACCATAAGATGAGGAATTTCGGGGTTCCTCATTGGTTAACATAGGGTTTCTAAATCTTGAGAAATATTGGTGCTAGAGCTTAGCTGATTTCACTTTTGGGGACTTATTTTTGGCGCCAAATTTGGCGATATCTCTCCAAAAAGTCGCCAAACTTGGAGCACTTCGGACATTTGGCGGGATTTTTCCAGTGAGTAAAAATTTATTTAAAAGTAATCAGTTTGTTTTCTTGCTTCTCCTAACTTCTGCGACACCTATAAAAGAACAGCACATCGCCCCAGTTAAGTTTTCAGTTTGCTTATGTCTGCTGATGAGAATTGTGCTATATGCATGATTTGTGCTTTTGTGGCGAATATTTTGTGTTATATGCATGAAAAGTAGCCTATAATACTCAGGAATGGTGTAGCTTTCTATCGGGAATAGTGTAGTGTGAAAAAAAAAGATTTAGAATCGATTCAGCAATTAGACATACAAACAGACAGACATGTAATTCATATGAGTATCTTTGTAAAAGAATTATTTGTGATATATGCATGAATTTTAGTTTATGTTACTCAGGAATAGTGTAGCTTTCTGTTAATGAAAAAAGTTTTAGAATCGGTTCATTAGTTCCAGAGATCGTAATGTAACTCGTATGAGTATCCCTGTAAAAGAAATATTTATGATATATATGCATGAGGGGTAGCCATAATACTCAGGAATTTCTATCAGCGAAAAAAGTTTTAAAATCAGTTCAGAAGTTAAAGAAATACCCATATAGCTTAATGTATTAGAATTATTTTGTGTGTCCCGATAAAAGAACTATTTAAAACTATATACATGAAACATAGCCTTTAATACACAAGAATGGAAAGTTGCTATTATTGTAAAAAGTTTTTGATTCGGTTCTGTAGTTACAGAGATACCCACAGAGCATTATGTAACATTTACGTGGACCTCTAAAAGAATTATTTGTGATATATTCATAGAAAGGCAGTCTAAAATACTCAATGGCTTTCTAGCAGAGAGAAAAGTTTTAGAATCGGTTCAGTAGTTAGAGAGATAACTATAGAGTGTAAATGTATCATAGTTATTTTGAGTGTCCCTGTTAAAGAATTATTTACGATGCATGCATGAAAAGCAGCCTATATTACTCAATAATATTGTATTTTTTTATTAGTGAAAAAAGTTTAAGAATGAGTTCTGTAATTACACAGATGCCCACAGAGAGAAATATAATTCTTATAAGTGTTCCTGAAAAAGAATTATGTATACATCAAACCTGCATGGAAGGCAGAGTGTAATTTTCAGGAATAATATATTTTTTATAGGTGGAAAAAGTTTAAGAATCGATTCAGTAGTTACAGAGATACCCATAGAGCATTTTGCATTTAAATTATTTTGACTATTCCCGTAAAAGAAACATTTATGCTATATACATGAATTTTACCTTATGTTACTCCGGAACAGAATAATCAGCTGTACAAAATTTACAGGCACTAACGGCCAGTAGCTCGTTTATAACAGTCCACTCAGTACCAAAACTTTCAGAAATGCTGTAATTCTCACACAAAAATAAAACACTTCCACAAGTAAAACTTCAGTGGAAATATTAAAAGTCCCTCAAGACTCAGCAATCCAGAATTTACATACAGCACTTTAAAAACAGCTTCATAAACAAGCGCGAAACACCGCTTCTATCACAGAGCAAAGCGCCGTTCATCTCGGCCGCTGAATCCACACTGAGCGAGAGCTCTCTCTACACTACGGGTGCTCCACTCTGACTGAACTGGGACGTCTAAAGCGCTTCTATTTAGAGCCGACGCAGAAGGTACAAGAAGCCTCCAGAAAAGTCTATTTCACGAAGATTCCGCAAAAGGCGGGAATTTTGATTATCTCATAGAAGAGAAATGTTAGGTTATTATGCGTTTTTAATGCAGGAAAACCAACTTCCAGGCCCCATTGTAAAAATCGCGCCAAATGACCAAAATATCGCCACGCTTGGCGACTTTTGGCGAAATATCGCCAAATTTTTGCGCCAAAAATAAGTCCCAAAAGTTAAGTTATCGAAGGCCTACGACCAATATTTCTCAAGATTTCTAGAAACCCCATAGAAAAACAATGGGAAACCGAAACCTCCGTATCTCCCATTCTAGTTGACCGATTTTGATGCAACAAAAAGCAAAATTTAACCATTTGAAGCGTAGAATACGAATTTTGAACTATTTTAAGCCCCAGAACTGCGGGTTGCCCCGAAAATTCGTAACAATACGTTAATCCAATGTATAAGCCCTATAATCCATACTTTTACATATATTTCAAACAAATTACTTCCATTTCTTTAATGTTCTTCTTTACAGGTTTAGCCCATTATTTAAAAATATACTGACGGATTCTTATAAGCGCTGTTATACCCTGTATATTTCGTTAAATCTAAGGATAACTCCCTTTGTTCAAAAGCATTTTTAATATAACCCACCGATTCTAAGTGCATTATTGACAATTCTACTTAAAGAGCTTCATTATACCGTATATTTTTGCATTGTTTCCAACAATTACGTCCCTTTCTTTAAAGTCGTTTTAAATAAAGGTTTAGTTCACTGTTTGTTAGTATATTACTGACATACATTCTAAAAAAACATTGTTCAATCGTGTATTTTTGTATTATTTCCAACAATTACATCCCTTTGTTGAAAGCCATTTTTAATAAAGCTTTAGTTAACTGTTTGTAAGTATATTATTGACGACCATTCTAAAAGACCATTGATAACCTGTATTTCTGCATTATTTCCGAAAATTACGTCCCTTTGTAGAAAGCCAGTTTTAATAAAGGTTTTTAGTTCACTGTTTCAAAGTATATTTTACTGACACACACATTTTAAACAGCATTGTTATACCGTGTACTGCTGCATTTCCAATTGTTACGTCCCTTTGTTGAAATTTATATTAAATTAAGGTATTGCTCACTGGTTTATTATTGGCACACATCCTTAAAGAGCATTGTTATACCATGCATTTTTGTATTATTTACAACAACTACGTCCCTTTGTTGAAAGTCATTTTAAATAAAGGCTTAGTCCACTTTCTTAAAGTATATTATTGACAAACATTCTTAAAGAGCATTGTTATACCGTTTATTTCTGCATTATTTCCAACAATTACGTTCCTTTGTTAAAAGTTGTTTTAATAAAGGTTAGTCTACTGTTTCAAAGTTTATTTTAATGGCAAACATTCTTAAAGAGCATTGCTATGCCGTGTTATTTCGGCATTATTTCAACAATTAGTCCCTTTTTTAAAAGTTTTTAATAAAGGTTTAGTCAACGCTTTAAAGTATATTGTTGACACACATTTTTAGAGATCATTGTTACATAGCAGGTTTTTTTTCATTATTTCAAGTTATTACATTAATTTGTTGAAAGTCATTTTAAATAAAGATTTTGTCCACTGTTTCAAAGTATATTATTGGCACACATTTTTAAACATCATTGTTAGACCGTGCATTTCTGCATTATTTCCACCAGTTACGTCTCTTTCTTGAGAGTAATTTTTGTTAAAGGTTTAGTTCACTGTTTCAAAGTATATTATTGACACACATTCTAAAAGACCATTGTTATACCGTGTACTTCTGCATTATTTCCTACAACTACGTACCTTTCTTGAAAGTCATTTTAAATAAATGTTTAGCTAAGTGCTTCAAACTGTATTATTGACACATTTTAAACAGCATTGTTATGTCGTGTATTTCAGAATTATATCTAACAATTAAGAACCTTTGTTGAAAGTCATTTTTATAACGGTTTAGTTAATTGTTTCAAAGTATATTATTGACACATATTCTAAAAGAGCATTGTTATACCCTGTTTTTCTACTTTATTTCCATCAATTACGTCTCTTTGTTGAAAGTCATTTTAACAAAGTTTTGGTAAACTGTTTCAAAATATATTATTGGGACACATTCTAAAAGAGCATTGTTATGCCGTTTATTTCTGCACTATTTCTAACAATTACGTCCCTTTGTTGAAAGTAATTTTTAATAAAGGTTTACTTAAATGTTTCAAAGTATATTATTGACATTCTTAAAAGCATTATTATGCCGCTTATTTCTGCATTATTTCTAGCAATAAAGTCCCTTTGATGAAAGTAATTTTAAAAAACGATTAGTCCACTGTTTCAAAGTTTATTTTTGACACAAATTCCTAATGACCTCTGTTATACCTTGTATTTTTGCATTATTTCCACGTCCCTTTGTTGAAAGAAACTTTAAATAAAGGTTTAGTTCACTGTTTGAAAGTATATTACTGGCAGACATTCTGAAAGAGCATTGTTATACTGTGTATTTCTGCATTGGTTCTAACAATTACTCCAATTTGTTGAAAGTTATTTTAAATAATGATTTAGTCCACTCTTCCAAAACTTATTATTGACACACATTCTAAAAGGCCATTGTTGTACCGTATATTTCTGTATTATTTCCAATAATTAAGTCCCTTTGTTTAAAGTCGTTTTAAATAAAGGTTTAGTCTACTCTTTCAAAGTATTTTATTGACACACATTCTTCAAGAGCATTGTTATAACGAGCATTTTTGCATTATTTCCAACAATTAAATCCCTTTGTAGAAAGTCATTTTTAAGAAAGGTTTAGTTAACTGTTTCCTTTTTGTTAAAGGTAAAGTATATTATTCTCGCGCATTCTTAAAGTGCATTGTTATACCATGTATTTCTGCAATATTTCTAACAATTACGTCCCATTGTTAAAAGTTATTTTTGTTAAAGGTTTAGTTCATTATTTCAAAGAATATTCTTAACACACATTCTAAAAGAGCATTGTTATACAGTGTTTTTCTACATTATTTCCAACAATTACGTCCCTTTGTTGAAAGTCATTTTAAATGAAGGATTTCTTCACTATTTCAAAGTTTATTATTGACACACAGACAGCATTTTTATACCGTGTATTTTTGCATTATTTCTAAAAGTTACGTCCCTTAGTTGAAAGTCATTTTTAATAAAAGTTTAGTCAACTATTTCAAAGCATTTTATTGCACATTTTTAAACAGCAATGTTATACCATGTATTTCTGCATTATTTCCACCAGTTACGTGCCTTTGTTGAAAGTAAATTTTTTTAGAGGTTCAGTTCACTGTTTCGAAGTATATTGTTGACACACATTCTGAAAGAGCATTGTTATACTGTGTATTTCTGCATTATTTCCAACAATTACTTCAATTTGTTGAAAGTTATTTTTAAAAAGAGATCTGAGAAGTGAATAAGTGAGTTGAAATTTAAAAAAGTGAGTTAAAGATGTGAAATAAGTACTCCACTGTTCCAAAGTATATTATTGATACACATTCTGAAAGCCCATTGTTATATCGTGTATTTCTGTATTATTTCCAATAATTAAGTCCCTTCGGTGAAAGCCATTTTTAATAAAGGTTTAGTTAACTTTTTCAAAGTATATCATTGTCACACACTCTTAAACAGCATTTTTATACCGTGTATTTCTGCATTATTTCCAACAATTAAGTCCCTTTTTTGAAGGCAATTTTCTATAAAAGGTTTAGTTAACTGTTTCAAAGTGTATTATCCACACATATTCTAAAAGAGCACTCTTATGCAGTGTATTTCGGTATTATTTCCAACAATTACGTGCCTTTGTTGAAATTCATTTTAAACAAAAGGTTTAGTCTTTTGTTTCAAAGTATATTATTGACACATACTTTTAACAGGATTGTTATACCATGAAATTCCGCATTATTTCTACCAGTTACGTTATGTTCTTGAAAGTAATTTTTGTTAAATATTTAGTTCACTGTTTCAAAGTATATTATTGACACACATTCTAAAAGAGCATTGTTATACCGTGCATTTCTGCATTATTTCCAACAATTATGTCCCTTTGTTGAAAGTCGTTTTAAATAAGGGTTTAGTCTACTGTTTCAAAGTATATTATTGATACATACTCTTAAAGACCATTGTTATATCGTGTATTTCTGTATTATTTCCAATAATTAAGTCCCTTCGGTGAAAGCCATTTTTAATAAAGGTTTAGTTAACTGTTTGAAGTATATCATTGTCACAAATTCTTAAACAGCATTTTTATACCGTGTACTTCTGCATTATTTCCTAAAACTACGAACCTTTCTTGAAAGTCATTGTTAATAAAGGTTCAGTTAAGTGCTTCAAACTATATTATTGACAGATTCCTAAAGAGCATTGTTATGTCGTGTATTTCGGCATTATTTCTAATAATTAACACCCTCTGTTGAAAGTCATTTTTATAACGGTTTAGTTAATTGTTCAGAGGTATATTATCGGCACATATTCTAAAAGAGCATTGTTACACCATGTATTTGTACTTTATTTCCATCAATTACGTCCCATTGTTGAAAGTCATTTTAACAAAGGTTTGGTAAACTGTTTCAAAATATATTATTCGGACACATTCTAAAACAGTTGTGTTATGCCGTTTATTTCTGCACTATTTCTAACAATTACGTCCCTTTCTTGAAAGTCATTTTTAATAAAGGTTTAGTTAACTGTTTCAAAGTATATTATTGATAAACATTCTTAAAAAGCATTATTATGCCGGGTATTTCTGCATTATTTCTAGCAATAAAGTCCCTTGGATGAAAGTCATTTTAAAAAAAGGTTTAGTCCAATGTTTCAAGTTTATTATTGACACAAATTCCTAAAGACCACTGTTATACCTTGTATTTTTGCATTATTTCCAAGTCCCTTTGTTGAAAGAAACTTTAAATAAAGGTTTAGTTCACTGTTTGAAAGTATATTACTGGCACACATTCTGAAAGAGCATTGTTATACTGTGTATTTCTGCATTGATTCTAACAATTACTCCAATTTGGTGAAAGTTATTTTAAATAATTATTTAGTCCACTCTTCCAAAACATATTATTGACACACATTCTAAAAGGCCATTGTTGTACCGTGTATTTATGTATTATTTCCAATATCTAAGTCCCTTTGTTTAAAGTCGTTTTAAATAAAGGTTTAGTCTACTCTTTCAAAGTATATTATGGACGCACATTCTTCAAGAGCATTGTTATAACGAGCATTTTTGCATTATTTCCAACAATTAAATCCCTTTGTAGAAAGTCATTTTTAAGAAAGGTTTCGTTAACTGTTTCCTTTTTGTTAAAGGTAAAGTATATTATTCTCGCGCATTCTGAAAGAGCATTGATATACCATGTATTTCCGCAATATTTCTAACAATTACGTCCCATTGTTAAAAGTTATTTTTGTTAAAGGTTTAGTTCATTGTTTCAAAGAATATTCTTAACACACATTCTAAAAGAGCATTGTTATACAGTGTTTTTCTACATTATTTCAAACAATTACGGCCCTTTGTTGATGAAGGTTTTCTTCACTGTTTCAATGTTTATTATTGACACACATTCTTAGACAGCATTTTTATACCGTGTATTTTTGCATTATTTCTAAAAATTCCGTCCCTTTGTTGAAAGTCATTTTTAATAAAAGTTTAGTCAACTATTTCAAAGCATTTTATTGCACATTATTGAACAGCAATATTATACCATGTATTTCTGCATTATTTCAACGAGTTACGTCCCTTTGTTGAAATTAATATTTGTAAAAGGTTCAGTTCACTGTATCGAAGTATATGGTTGACACACATTCTGAAAGAGCATTGTTATACTGTGTATTTCTGCATTATTTCCAACAATTACTTCAATTTGTTGAAAGTTATTTTTAAAAAGTGATCTGAGAAGTAAATAAGTGAGTTGAAATTCAAAAATGTGAGTTAGAGAATTGAAATAAATACTCCACTGTTCCAAAGTTTATTATTGATAAACATTCTGAAAGACCATTGTTATATCGTGTATTTCTGTATTATTTCCAATAATTAAGTCCCATCGGTGAAAGACATTTTTAATAAAGGTTTAGTTAACTTTTTCAAAGTATATCATTGTCACACACTCTTAAACAGCATTTTTATACCGTGTATTTCTGCATTATTTCCAACAATTAAGTCCCTTTTTTGAAGGCAATTTTCCATAAAAGGTTTAGTTAACTGTTTCAAAGTGTATTATCCACACATATTCTGAAAGAGCACTCTTATGCCGTGTATTTCCGCATTATTTCCAACAATTACGTCCCTTTGTTGAAAGTCATTTTAAATACATGTTTAGTTTTTTGCTTCAAAGTATAATTATTGACACACATTCTAAAAGAGCACTCTTATGCCGTGTATTTCTGCATTATTTCCAACAATTACGTGCCTTTGTTGAAATTCATTTTAAACAAAAGGTTTAGTCTTTTGTTTCAAAGTATATTATTGACACATACTTTTAACAGGATTGTTATACCATGAATTTCCGCATTATTTCTACCAGTTACGTTACGTTGTTGAAAGTAATTTTTGTTAAATATTTATTTCACTGTTTCAAAGTATATTATTGAACCGCATTCTAAAAGAGCATTGTTATACCGTGCATTTCTGCATTATTTCCAACAATTATGTCCCTTTGTTGAAAGTCGTTTTAAATAAGGGTTTAGACTACTGTTCCAAAGTATATTATTGATACACATTCTGAAAGACCATTGTTATATCGTGTATTTCTGTATTATTTCCAATAATTAAGTCCCATCGGTGAAAGACATTTTTAATAAAGGTTTAGTTAACTTTTTCAAAGTATATCATTGTCACACACTCTTAAACAGAATTTTTATACCGTGTATTTCTGCATTATTTAAAACAATTAAGTCCCTTTTTTAAAGGCAATTTTCCATAAAAGGTTTAGTTAACTGTTTCAAAGTGTATTATCCACACATATTCTTAAAGAGCACTCTTATGCCGTGTATTTCCGCATTATTTCCAACAATTACGTCCCTTTGTTGAAAGTCATTTTAACAAAGGTTTGGTAAACTGTTTCAAAATTTATTATTGGGACACATTCTAAAAGAGTTGTGTTATGCCGTTTATTTCTGCACTATTTCTAACAATTACGTCCCTTTGTTGAAAGTCATTTTTAAGAAAGGTTTAGTTAACTGTTTCAAAGTATATTATTGACAAACATTCTTAAAATAAATTATTATGCCGAGTATTTCTGCATTATTTCTAGCAATAAAGTCCCTTGGATGAAAGTAATTTTAAAAACAGGTTTAGTCCACTGTTTCAAGTTTATTATTGACACAAATTCCTAAAGACCACTGTTATACCTTGTATTTTTGCATTACTTAAACGTCCCTTTCTTGAAAGCAACTTTAAATAAAGGTTTAGTTCACTGTTTGAAAGTATATTACTGACACAGATTCTAAAAGAGAAATGTTATACTGTGTATTTCTGCATTGGTTCCAACAATTACTCCAATTTGTTGAAAGTAATTTTAAATAATGATTTAGTCCACTGTTCCAAAACATATTATTGACACACATTGTAAAAGGCCATTGTTGTACCGTGTATTTCTGCATTATTTCCAATAATTAAGTCCCTTTGTTTAAAGTCGTTTTAAATAAAGGTTTAGTCTACTCTTTCAAAGTATATTATTGACACACATTCTTCAAGAGCATTGTTATAACGAGCATTTTTGCATTATTTCCAACAATTAAATCCCTTTGTAGAAAGTCATTTTTAAGAAAGGTTTAGTTAACTGTTTCCTTTTTGTTAAAGGTAAAGTATATTATTCTCGCGCATTCTTAAAGAGCATTGATATACCATGTATTTCCGCAATATTTCTAACAATTAAGTCCCATTGTTAAAAGTTATTTTTGTTAAAGGTTTAGTTCATTGTTTCAAAGAATATTCTTAACACACATTCTAAAAGAGCATTGTTATACAGTGTTTTTCTACATTATTTCAAACAATTACGGCCCTTTGTTGAAAGTCATTTTAAATGAAGGTTTTCTTCACTGTTTCAATGTTTATTATTGACACACATTCTTAGACAGCATTTTTATACCGTGTATTATTGCATTATTTCTAAAAATTCCGTCCCTTTGTTGAAAGTCATTTTTAATAAAAGTTTAGTCAACTATTTCAAAGCATTTTATTGCACATTTTTGAACAGCAATGTTATACCATGTATTTCTGCATTATTTCAACGAGTTACGTCCCTTTGTTGAAATTAATATTTGTAAAAGGTTCAGTTCACTGTATCGAAGTATATGGTTGACACACATTCTGAAAGAGCATTGTTATACTGTGTATTTCTGCATTATTTCCAACAATTATTTCAATTTGTTGAAAGTTATTTTTAAAAAGTGATCTGAGAAGTAAATAAGTGAGTTGAAATTCAAGAAAGTGAGTTAGAGAATTGAAATAAATACTCCACTGTTCCAAAGTTTATTATTGATAAACATTCTGAAAGACCATTGTTATATCGTGTATTTCTATTCGTAATATTTCCAATAATTAAGTCCCATCGGTGAAAGACATTTTTAATAAAGGTTTAGTTAACTTTTTCAAAGTATATGATTGTCACACACTCTTAAACAGCATTTTTATACCGTGTATTTCTGCATTATTTCCAACAATTAAGGCCCTTTTTTGAAGGCAATTTTCCATAAAAGTTTTAGTTAACTGTTTCAAAGTGTATTATCCACAGATACTCTTATAGAGCACTCTCATGCCGTGTATTTCCGCATTATTTCCAACAATTACGTGCCTTTGTTGAAATTAATTTTAAACAAAAGGTTTAGTCTTTTGTTTCAAAGTATATTATTGACACATACTTTTAACAGGATTGTTATACCATGAATTTCCGCATTATTTCTACCAGTTACGTTACGTTGTTCAAAGTAATTTTTGTTAAATATTTAGTTCACTGTTTCAAAGTATATTATTGACACACATTCTAAAAGAGCATTGTTATATCGTGCATTTCTGCATTATTTCCAACAATTACGTCCCTTTGTTTAAAGTCGTTTTAAATAAGGGTTTAGTCTACTGTTTCAAAGTATATTATTGATACACACTCTTAAAGACCTTTGTTATATCGTGTATTTCTGTATTATTTCCAATAATTAAATCCCTTCGGTGAAATCCATTTTTAATAAAGGTTTATTTAACTGTTTCAAAGTGACACACATTCTTAAACAGCATTTTTATACCGTGTACTTCTGCATTATTTCCTAAAACTACGAACCTTTCTTGAAAGTCATTTTTAATAAAGGTTCAGTTAAGTGCTTCAAACTATATTATTGACACATTCTTAAAGAGCATTGTTATGTCGTGTATTTCGGCATTATTTCTAATAATTAAGACCCTCTGTTGAAAGTCATTTTTATAACGGTTTAGTTAATTGTTCAGAGGTATATTATCGGCACATATTCTAAAAGAGCATTGTTATACCGTGTATTTGTACTTTATTTCCATCAATTACGTCCCTTTGTTGAAAGTCATTTTAACAAAGGTTTGGTAAACTGTTTCAAAATTTATTATTGGGACACATTCTAAAAGAGTTGTGTTATGCCGTTTATTTATGCACTATTTCTAACAATTACGTCCCTTTGTTGAAAGTCATTTTTAAGAAAGGTTTAGTTAAATGTTTCAAAGTATATTATTGCAAACATTCTTAAAATAAATTATTATGCCGCGTATTTCTGCATTATTTCTAGCAATAAAGTCCCTTGGATGAAAGTAATTATAAAAACAGGTTTAGTCCACTGTTTCAAGTTTATTATTGACACAAATTCCTAAAGACCACTGTTATACATTGTATTTTTGCATTATTTCCACGTCCCTTTCTTGAAAGCAGCTTTAAATAAAGGTATAGTTCACTGTTTGAAAGTATATTACTCACACAGTTTCTAAAAGAGGAATGTTATACTGTGTATTTCTGCTTTGGTTCCAATAATTACTCCAATTTGTTGAAAGTTATTTTAAATAATGATTTATTCCGCTCTTCCAAAACATATTATTGACACACATTCTAAAAGGCCATTGTTGTACCGTCTATTTCTGCATTATTTCCAATAATTAAGTCCCTTTGTTTAAAGTCGTTTTAAATAAAGGTTTAGTCTACTCTTTCAAAGTATATTATTGACACACATTCTTCAAGAGCATTGTTATAACGAGCAATTTTGCATTATTTCCAACAATTAAATCCCTTTGTAGAAAGTCATTTTTAAGAAAGGTTTAGTTAACTGTTTCCTTTTTGTTAAAGGTAAAGTATATTATTCTCGCGCATTCTTAAAGTGCATTGTTATACCATGTATTTCTGCAATATTTCTAACAATTACGTCCCATTGTTAAAAGTTATTTTTGTTAAAGGTTTAGTTCATTGTTTCAAAGAATATTCTTAACACACATTCTAAAAGAGCATTCTTATACAGTGTTTTTCTACTTAATTTCAAACAATTACGTCCCTTTGTTGAAAGTCATTTTAAAAGAAGATTTTCTTCACTGTTTCAATGTTTATTATTGACACACATTCTTAGACAGCATTGTTATACCGTGTATTTTTGCATTATTTCTAAAAATGCCGACCCTTTGTTGAAAGTCATTTTTAATAAATGTTTAGTCAACTATATCAAAGCATTTTATTGCACATTTTTGAACAGCAATGTTATACCATGTATTTCTGCATTATTTCAACGAGTTACGTCCCTTTATTGAAATTCATATTTGTAAAAGGTTCAGTTCACTGTATCGAAGTATATTGTTGACACACATTCTGAAAGAGCATTGTTATACTGTGTATTTCTACATTATTTCCAACAATTATTTCAATTTGTTGAAAGTTATTTTTAAAAAGTGGTCTGAGAAGTAAATAAGTGAGTTGAAATTAAAAAAAAGGGAGTTAGAGAATTGAAATAAATACTCCACTGTTCCAAAGTATATTATTGATACACATTATGAAAGACCATTGTTATATCGTGTATTTCTGTATTATTTCCAATAATTAAATCCCATCGGTGAAAGACATTTTTAATAAAGGTTTAGTAACTTTTTCAAAGTATATCATTGTCACACACACTTAAACAGCATTTTTATACCGTGTATTTCTGCATTATTTCCAACAATTAAGTCGCTTTTTTGAAGGCAATTTTCCATAAAAGGTTTAGTTAACTGTTTCAAAGTGTATTATCCACACATATTCTTAAAGAGCACTCTTATGCCGTGTATTTCCGCATTATTTCCAACAATTACGTCCCTTTGTTGAAAGTCATTTTAAATAAAGGTTTAGTTTTTTGCTTCAAAGTATAATTATTGACACACATTCTAAAAGAGCACTCTTATGCCGTGTATTTCTGCATTATTTCCAACAATTACGTGCCTTTGTTGAAATTCATTTTAAACAAAAGTTTTAGTCTTTTGTTTCAAAGTATATTATTGATACATACTTTTAACAGGATTGTTATACCATGAATTTCCGCTTTATTTCTACCAGTTACGTTACGTTGTTGAAAGTAATTTTTGTTAAATATTTAGTTCACTGTTTCAAAGTATATTATTGACACACATTCTAAAAGAGCATTGTTATACCGTGCGTTTCTGCATTATTTCCAATAATTAAGTCCCTTCGGTGAAAGCCATTTTTAATAAAGGTTTAGTTAACTGTTTCAAAGTATATCATTGTCACACATTCTTAAACAGCATTTTTATACCGTGTACTTCTGCATTATTTCCTACAACTACGTACCTTTCTTGAAAGTCATTTTTAATAAAGGTTTAGTTAAGTACTTCAAACTATATTATTGACACTTTCTTATAGAGCATTGTTATGTCGTGTATTTCGGCAATATTTCTAACAATTAAGACCCTCTGTTGAAAGTCATTTTTATAACGGTTTAGTTAATTGTTCCACAGTATATTATCGGCACATATTCTAAAAGAGCATTGTTATACGTGTATTTGTACTTTATTTCCATCAATTACGTCCCTTTCTTGAAAGTCATTTTAACAAAGATTTGGTAAACTGTTTCAAAATATATTATTGGGACACATTGTAAAAGAGCTGTGTTATGCTGTTTATTTCTGCACTATTTCTAACAATTACGTCCCTTTGTTGAAAGTCATTCTTAATAAAGGTTTAGTTAACTGTTTCAAAGTATATTATTGATAAACATTCTTAAAAAGCATTATTATGCCGGGTATTTCTGCATTATTTCTAGCAATAAAGTCCCTTGGATGAAAGTCATTTAAAAAAAAGGTTTAGTCCACTGTTTCAAGTTTATTATTGACACAAATTCCTAAAGACCACTGTTATACCTTGTATTTTTGCATTATTTCCACGTCCCTTTGTTGAAAGCAACTTTAAATAAAGGTTTAGTTCACTGTTTGAAAGTATATTACTGGCACACATTCTGAAAGAGCATTGTTATACTGTGTATTTCTGCATTGGTTCTAACAGTTACTCCAATTTGTTGAAAGTTATTTTAAATAATGATTTAGTCCACTGTTCAAAAATATATTATTTTCACACATTCTGAAAGGCCATTGTTGTACCGTGTATTTCTGTATTATTTCCAATAATTAAGTCCCTTTGTTTGGGTCCTTTTGTTAAGTCGTTTTAAATAAAGGTTTAGTCTACTCTTTCAAAGTATATTGTTCACACTTATTCTTAAAGAGCATTGTTATACCGAGCATTTTTGTATTATTTCCAACAATTAAATCCCTTTGTAGAAAGTCATTTTTAAGAAAGGTTTAGTTAACTGTTTTATTTTTGTTAAAGGTAAAGTATATTATTCTAGCGCATTCTTAAAGATCATTGTTATAACGTGTATTTCTGCAATATTTCTAACAATTACGTCCCTTTGTTAAAAGGTATTTTTTTGTTAAAGGTTTAGTTCATTGTTTCAAAGAATATTCTTAACACACATTCTAAAATAGCATTGTTATACCGTGTTTTTCTGCATTATTTCCAACAATTACGTCCCTTTGTTGAAAGTCATTTTAAATGAAGGTTTTGTTCACTGTTTCAAAGTTTATTATTGACACAAATTCTTAGACAGCATTGTTATACCGTGTATTTTTGCATTATTTCTAACAATTACGTCCCTTTGTTGAAAGTCATTTTTAAAAAAAAGTTTAGTCAACTGTTTCAAAGCATATTATTGCACATTTTTAAACAGAAATGTTATACCATGTTTTTCTGCATTATTTCGACGAGTTACGTCCCTTTGTTGAAAGTAATTTTTGTTAAAGGTTCAGTTCACTGTTTCAAAGTATATTGTTGACACACATTCTGAAAGAGCATTGTTATGCAATGTATGTCTGCATTATTTCCAACAATTACGTACCTTTCTTGAAAGTTATTTTAAATAAAGATTTAGCTAACTGCTTCAAAATATATTACTGGCACAAATTCTATAAGACCATTGTTATACTGTGTATTTCTCCATTATTTCCAACAATTACTTCAATTTGTTGAAAGTTATTTTAAATAAGTGATCTGAGAAGTAAATAAGTGAGTTGAAATTTTAAAAAGTGAGTTAGAGAAGTGAAATAAGTACTCCACTGTTCCAAAGTATATTATTGATACACATTCTGAAAGACCATTGTTATATCGTGTATTTCTGTATTATTTCCAATAATTAAGTCCCTTCGGTGAAAGCCATTTTTAATAAAGGTTTAGTTAACTGTTTCAAAGTATATCATTGTCAGACATTCTAAAAGAGAACTCTTATGCCGTGTATTTCTGCATTATTTCCAACAATTACGTCCCTTTGTTGAAAATCATTTTAAATAAAAGGTTTAGTCTTGTGTTTCAAAGTATATTATTGACACATACTTATAACATGATTGTTATACCATGTGTTTCCGCATTATTTCTAGCAGTTACGTCCCTTTGTTGAAAGTAATTTTTGTTAAATGTTTAGTTCACTGTTTCAAAGTATATTATTGACACACATTCTAAAAGATCATTGTTATACCGTGCATTTCTGCATTATTTCCAACAGTTATGTCCCTTTGTTGAAAGTCATTTTAAATAAAGGTTTAGTCTACTGTTTCAAAGTATATTATTGACACACATTCTTAAAGAGCATTGTTATACCGTGCACTTCTGCATTATTTCTAACAATTACGTTCCTTTGTTGAAAGCCATTTTTAATAAAGGTTTAGTTAACTGTTTTAAAGTATATTATTGACATTTTTAAACAGCATTTTTATACCTTGTATTTCTGCATTATTCCTTACAGTTATGTTCCTTTGTTGAAAGTGATTTTTGTTAAAAGTTTGGTTCACTGCTTCAAAGTATATTCTTAACACACATTCTAAAAGAGAATTGTTGTACGTTGTATTTCTGCATTATTTCCAATAATTGCGTCTCTTTGATGAAAGTTATTTGGTAGTAAAATTTGGAGTGAAAATAACTAATGCTCTGGGTTAACATACAGGCTACCTTTCATGCATATAACATAAATAGTTCTTTGGCAGGTTCCCTTAAATTAATTCTAATACATTACGCTCTATGGACATCGCTTTAAGTGCTATACAGGTTCTAAAACTTTCTTCCCTGGTAGAAAGCTACACCAAATCTGATTATTATAGGCTACCTTTCATGCATATTTTACAAGTAGTTCTTTTACAGGGAGGCTCATACCCAGACAGCACATAAGCTTAAATCAAGCTTGACATTTCTTTGAATTTGACGCATTAATGCAAGCTTGACAGTTCAACTCATTCTAAGCTGGCAGCAAGCTTGCAGGAGTCAAGTTGAATGTTCAAGCTTAAATACAGCTTGATTTAAGCTTGACAATTGATACTCGGTTGATTTTTCCTTTTTAAAGGAGCGTTGATGGCGCCATCTGTGAAAGAGAATGGACATTAATATTCTAGCGTCCTCAAATTTGCTGAAAGTTCGTAAAAGATGTGTATTTTATTACCAGTGCTATATTACCGGCAAGGCAAACGGGGCATTCTTCCAGGGCCTACAGATTTTAGGGCCCAAAAATCTTACATCTTACACTTTTGTAGTTTTAAAATAAAATTACAAAGAATAAAAAAAATTCAGAAGTTAAAAATTTTTTTAATTATAAAGTATGAACAATGAATTTGTATAAATTAATTTATACTTATTTTTAATTCTTCGAAATGCTCTATATCGATATAGCATACCAATATGTAGGAAAATAACTAACCACATTTGTAAAGAGAATTTTTAGTGTTAAAAAATAGCAAAATTTTTCAATTATTTGTTATTATAAGAAATATTTACAAATGACTAAAGTGTTTGTATTCCATACATGTTAGCAACTGTGATATAGCATTTCGAAGTAACGTTTAACTATCTGTTTCTTTGATTTCAGATTGCTTAACATAAAATTTGTGTTAAGTAAGTAAACCCATTCTATATTTCCAAATATGGAAATTCTTCAAAATAAAATACAATTATAGTACGAATTTGATTTCAAAATCAGTCGTTTGTCTAGATTTCGGCCAGCAGTATTGCTCATGAGTGTTGCGAAAGTTTTAAAACGTGTGCTGCTGTTAAGTTTATATTATGTTTTTTTCCCTATTAGTAGAGTCTCTAAATCACACATAACGTTATTTTAATTTTGATGCATCCCATGGAAAAATAAAAATAAAACAAATAACATATCACCCACTTATCAATCTGGCCAGAAAATCGCTTAATAATTCACTTCAAACTTTAGTCACTTCCATCGAAGCTTGGTAGCTGAATGGATAACGCGCTCGGCTACGAACCACAAGGTCCCGGGTTCTATTCTAGCCACGGACACTCGATGGAAACAGATTAAATTAAATTGAAATTACAGCGTAGAGGGGAAAATGCGTTGCAAAGTAATATATGTGGGGCGAATTCGGCGCCCCGTGTATTTAGGAATTTTTTTTTTTTTTTTTTGGAAAATTTTTTAAGCTTGAAATGTCAAGCTTGATATGTCAAGCTTAAAGCAAGCTGGGCAAGTGTAAACTAGCATCAAGCTTGTATCAAGCTTACACGCTTTGAATTTTCAAGCTTATTGACTTGATAAATCAAGCTTGCTGCAAGTTTGATGCAAGTTTGCTGTGCTGTATGGGTAGGAATTAGATTACGCTCTTTGGCATCTCTATACTGAACCGATTCTTAAACATTTTCAGAATTAGAAAGCTACACTATTCCTGTGTATTATAAGCTATCCTTATCCATGTGTATATATATATATATATATATATATATATATATGTATTGTTGGGAATTTTCGGTTTGTGCCTCCCAGATATTAAAATTAGTCCAAATTCTTATCCTACGTGTCAAATAATTAAATTTTGCATTTGGTGTATGAAAAGCGGCTAACTAATATGCGACATAGGGAGTTTTCTGTTTGCCCATTGGTTGACGTAGGGTTTTCTAGAAATCTCGAGAAATAAAGATGCTAACGCTTTGCTGACCTCACTTTTGGGAGCTTATTTTTGGCGCCAAATTTGGCGATATTTCGGAAAAATCGCCAAGGTTGGTGACATTTTGGTCATTTGGCTCGATTTTACCAATGAATCCTATATTGCATTAATATCGCGCTATAGCTTAGTATTACTCACTGACATTTCCGTAACGTAATCAATAGGGCCCGGATTTATATGCATTTGCATATAAATGCATATATCAGCATATGTTGGACTTTCACGCATATATCTGCATATTTTGGGCCTTTGTGCATATAACTGCATATACTGGCTTACAAATCTAACTCTTTGGCATTTAGCAAACAAAAGCATGCTCGTTAAATTTATTTTCATAGGCTTTTCTGTTTTTTCCAGCTAA
The DNA here is from genome assembly GCA_038373885.1 of Cheiracanthium punctorium. Classification (NCBI taxonomy): domain Eukaryota; kingdom Metazoa; phylum Arthropoda; class Arachnida; order Araneae; family Cheiracanthiidae; genus Cheiracanthium; species Cheiracanthium punctorium. The sequence goes on from JAWZYV010016612.1 coordinate 546,900, forward strand.
AACTCCAAATTCCCCTCTTTTCCTGAATGTGCTGATACAAATCTGAATCTGCTTGAACTAAAATTTCCCTGAAAGCTCCATCTCGTTCACAGCCTTTCAAAATCTCACTATACCCATTCCCCAGAACCTGTGATCACTAGATGGGGTACATGGATCCAAACAGTACTTTACTATGATAATTTCGATTTGATCAAAAGGTTTGTTTGTAGCTATCTTGATCCAACTGAAGCGGCATTGATAAAAACTGCTCAATAGTACTTATGCAATTATCTACTACAAATGACATAGCGGTAATATCGGCAGATTTCTCTGTTTTACCAAAGACAATTTTAGCTCTTGAATCTCAGAAACTAGCACTTTCCCAATCAGTTCAATATACAGATACTCTGGAGAAAAAATTTGAAGATGTACTGGGATCAAAACTGGATCTGATAGAAGAAAAACTTTCTTACCCTGGCTGGAAAAATTCAGACTTTAAAGAGCTCAGGATCATTAAGCCAATTTTTGAAGGAGAATCTTCCTTTGAAGAGTTATCAAATTCTGAGGAACTGAATATAAAAGATTATCAAGCTATAAATACGCCCCGATTGTGTCATGTGATGTAGAAATGTCTTTTTCTGTATTTAAAGAGTATTTTCCGTGAAAATCACCAATCTTGAACCATCCAATCCGTGAATCCAGTGTTTGAACCCTTAAAGCAATATGTAGTTATTGCATGTAATAGATAATTCTTATTTTTTAGATACAGTTTATATTAGGTATGTATTTTTTTTTCTTATTTGGAAATATGTTTATTGCATATGTTAATGGATATTCCATGATTTTTGAGCAGATTTTTGAGTTTTTCATATTTTGTTTGTGCATATTATTATGCATATTTTTGCCTATTTTCGTGCATATTAATCCGGGCCCTAAAATTCGCGCTTTATGGGGGTTCCTCGAGAAATACCTCCTTCCAGAATTTTCGCTTAGCTACTGCGACACCTATAAATAGAGGCAGGACAGGCCACCAGAGTTAGTTATATTCGAACGTTAATTCAGTTCGATAAATTACTCTATAAACTGTTACTATTGGAAGGAATATTTTACTTGTTTTTGAGTGCAGTGTGTAAATTCATCATTGCTGTGTCCTGAGGGACTGTTTATAATTTCCCTTGTATATTTCCATTGAATTTTTACCAGTAGAAGTGGGGTTCTTTTATGAGAAATACAACATTTGTGAAAGCTGAGCGAGCGCGCTGCTATAAGCAAGTTACTATCCGTTAGTACCTGTGAATTTTGTACAGCTGATTGTTCGTCGAAATTCCAGTAGCATTTAGCAATAAAATTTGTGTTCCATCCTTAGAAATGGACTTTTAACTAGAACTTTCCACATATACTTGACTGTAGAACGACGAACCCAAGAATCGAATCTCGACGAACCCAATATCGCTGTAACTACTGAGCCGAATCAAAAACTTTTTCAATTACAGAAAGCTTCTATTCCTGAGTATTATAGTGTTTCGAATTTTCAGGCAACCCGCTGTTCTAGGGGTTAAACTAGCATAAAATTTTTATTCTACGCGTCATATAATTAAATTTTGCATTTTGTTGCATCAAAATCGGTTAACTAGAACGGGAGATATGGAGTTTTGGGTTTCCCCATTGGTTAACATAGAGTTGTCTAAAATCTCGAGAAATATTGATGTTCGAGCTTAGCCAACGTCACTTACGGGGACTTATTTTCGGAGTCAAACTTGGCGATATTTCGTCATAAAGTTGCTAAGCTTGGCGACATTTTGGATATTTGGCGCGATTTTTCCAATAGGGTCTGTAAAGTTCGTTTTCCTGCATTAGTATTGTGTAATAGTCCAATGATTCAACTGCATTCCTATGAAGTCATCAAAATTCGCTCTTTAAGGGGATCCTTCGAGAAATTTCTGATAGCTTCTATAAATACGACAGCGTGCTACCATCAGTCTGTTTTTGACTCCTATGAGAAATAGACGTCCGTTCTGTGGAGAGCATAAGACTCTGTGTTAGCGATTATAGAAGCAGTAATTTGCTTGTTGTTAAAAGCTGGCTTTTTAGTGCTGTGGGTAAATCCTTCAATGCTGAATCTTCAGGGACTGTTTACGATTTTACTCGTAAGTTTCCACTAATTTTTTTACTTGTGGAATTGTTTTATTTTGTGTGTGAATTACATCTCTGAAAGCGTCGGTACTGAGCGGACTGTTGTAAGCAAGCCACTGGCAGTTAGTGCATATGAATTTTGTACAGCTAGAAGCAATAAGCAATGAAGTTCGTGTTCCATACTGACAAGTGGACTCTTTACTAGAACTTTCTACTCCTAATGGACTTTAGAACGGCGGATCCAGAAATTAAACAGAGTTTTCTGCAACAATTGGCAACCTTTCATGAATTTCTTAAAAATAAAATAAAAGTTTAAATTGTTCTTTTACTGGGACACTCAAAATAATTCTAATGCATTAAGCTGTATGGGTATTTCTTTAACTTCCGAACTGATTCTAAGACTTTTTTACCTGATACAAAGCTACACTATTCCTGAGTATTATGGGCTACCTTTAATGTAGGGCCGTACCCAGAAAAAAATTTCGGAGGGGGACCAAACGGTGAAAAAGACTAAATTTTTCGCAACTTCATCATGGAACACAACTTCATCATTATTATTTAGTTAAGAAAATTTTAAATTTCGGAAGGGGACCCGACCCTCTGGTCCACCCCCTACGTACGGCCTTGCTTTCATGCCTATATCACGAAAAGGTCTTTTAAATGCATACTCATACGAATTGCATTACAATCTCTGAATCTAATGAGCCTATTCTAAAACTTTTTTCACTGACAGAAAGCAGCACTATTCCTGTGTATTATAGGCTACCTTTCCTGCATAAAACATACATAGAATCTTTTACAGGGACACTCATAAAAAATGCATTACGCTCTATGCGTACCTCTCTAATTATTAAGCTGATTGTGAATTTTTTTTCACTCATAGGAAATTACGTTATTACTGGGTATTGTATAGGCAACGTTTAATGCATATAGCCTAAATATAGTTCATTTACATGGACAATCAAAAGAATTCTAATACATTGCGCTCCAAGGACATCTCTGTGACTAATGAACCGATTCTAAAGATATTTTCACTAATAGAAAGCTCCACTATTCCTAAGAATTACAGTCTATAGGGGGGTCTGAGCCGTCCATAGCGGCCTCATCTTTAAGGCCTCTGCCGATACCCAGAGACCGTCGCGGGTCGCTTGGCCAATTATCACTTGTAAGCAATAAATTTTTCGCACTGAGAAGAAAGAGGGAGATACTCCGGACAATAGGTAATTGGAGACCGTGGATAATATTGCGTTTTTTACACTTGTGGTTTCCACCCCATCTATTGTTCGGTAGAGGGTCGCAGCGTCCAAACCTGGTCAAATTTCCCCGTTCAAATACATTGTAGCCGCGACGGTCTCTGGGTATCGGCAGAGGACTTACGCGTTCTATGTGTGCCTTTCCGGCATTTAAGTGATTTAATAACACGTGCTTCTTTGACTAGCTGTAGCACTCGGATTTTTTCCTTTTTTGAAAATATTGTGAAACAAAAGTTACTTTTTTAAGTTATCTAAAAACGACCGTAATCAATTACGCTTTTTGCCTTTTTTACCTCATGAAGTTGTGCAGACAGAATTATTTTTTAAACACTCGCTTCGCGGACCACCAGTTCGAAACCAATGTTCTAGTGCAAGAAAGTCCTGGGGACTATTCCCATCAAATCCGAATCTGTCCATGCGAGCAGTTCCATTAAACGAACTTGGAGAGATCTCTCATGTTTTCAAAATGCTTATTCTTGTCACACCATTCTCGATTTGCTCCTTAAAAGCATGCGGTTATATATTAATCAATACATACAGAGTGTCCCAAAAACATTGACCTCGACTTTTATTCCTTAAATATTGGTCATAAACATGCATAATAAATTACCAAGTTACGTAAAAAAAAAAAGGGCACAAAATTCTTAACTTCTAAACAAATTCAAACTTTTCTTGAGTGAGTCTTATGTCTTACCGAGTATGTTGCTCGTTTTTTTTTTTTTTTTTTTTTTTTTTTTTTTTTTAAGTGCAATGTTCGCCATGTAATTTAATGGCGTCAATTGTAAATTGCTTAATTATTAATATTAACCAGAGTAAAATTTTGGGTCTGAGACTTCACGTAAAAAGTTAATAAATCGTCCAACTTCTTTCAAGAACACCCATTTTTCATTTATTAATTTATGTTTTGCTCCCTCGAAACCATAAATGGAGAACCAAATTATTTCTCCTCATAAAACTTTGCCACTAATTTCAGCAGTCTTAATAACGTCTTTTATTTAATATTCAAATACGACCCTCAGAAATCTAACCTATGTCACAAACCGACAAAATTTATCGATATTATTATCATGCCCAAATCTCTTTCCTTAGAAAACTCCACCAGCATAGTACCGTCCTACATTTATTGTATTGTATCATTTTCCCAACTGCTTTTATGGCAGAGCCGGCGACTCAGTATAAGCTCCGGATAGCGGTCCTTTGTGCAGACAATAGTACATCTCTAATGTTCTGATGAAGATGAAGGATATTGCACGGCCTTTGTGTGGGGCATCTTTTGCGATAGTTTAGGAACAATCGTTCTTTTGTACACGAGTAGAATGGAGAATCGCTGTTCCCTATCTTACACCTCCGAATCCTGCTCTTTAGGTCTATAAATGTCATTATTCTATTTCTCCTATATTCGATTACGACCCGTTATTTCAATTGTCGATTTCGGCACTCAGTGTAAACCAACAATTAAGTTAAGAGATAAGATTACTTCCGATCATTTTTTAAATATTTATTTCATTGTTGTATGTAAAAATCCATACGTTGTTGCGGCGGATGGGAATGGAAGTAATAGCCTGATCTCTTTCATCAGAAAATTTCACCTAAACAACTATATTCTGCAATGCATATCTTTCGCATAGGTACAGACCAGAACTTATGCATCGAGCAGTGGCCCATCCACAGATACGTGCAAAGGGAGCAGCAAACTGGGCAACCGCCCAGGGCCGTAATGGCCAATGCACATTTTGCGTGAACGGAACGCCACTCCAGGGGGGCAGGGGAGTTTTTAAATGGTCAATTTGCACTTGAAAGGTATTGTAAAAGGGAGGGGGAAATATTGCAGGATCGTACCATTTATGGGATTTTAATGACCAGTCGGGCTCCACCCGCGAAAGCTAACCCGTGAAACCACAAAACCACGCCCCGAGCACAATAGGGAGACTTTCCTCCGCAATCCGGTAAGAAGATACTGGAGAATACATTGAATCGCCCTTCTAGAACATGACAACGCATTCACATGAGCGTAGGCCTTGACTGTTGAATTCATGGATATCAAGTAGTTAAACAAACTTCCTGACCTAGAACTGAAAACTGCACGAGAGTAGCACAGCCGAGAATTAATGTTTTTAAAAGTGGAAAATTTGTATTTTCGTGTATAGCTTTCTTTTTCAAATTAACAGCATGTTAAGAAGCTAGAATGCAGCATTTACATTGTGGAAACACATTGTATTAAAATCTTAAATAATTAATGTAATTTACTTAATTAGAGTCAATAGCAGCAGCGGTTTTTACTGGGGAGAGGGGCATGTAAAGATCCAGTCGTCACGGGTACAGTTTAATAAGTAAAGTAAGTAAAGACCTGAAATTGTTTTTTGTCTAGGACCGCTAAATATATTGCCCAGGGTCGCTAAAACCTCGAGCATGTCCCTGCCTATCCAACGGCCTTTTCAAATCCTGCTGTAGGTATTCCACCACAATTTAGGTCCTCATCAGAGGTTAGGTGAAGGCCCTCTGAATATCGGCACAGCTCGAAAGTCTTCCTTTTTTTTAAAGGGCTGGCACTTGCCGAACATGCTTTCGCGACTGCAAAGGTCCGAAGTTTTGGCCATTTTATTATTAGAGAATCAGGTACATGGCCAACGTTACCTCCTAAGAACGGATGAGTTAACATCGAAGCCGGGAATCAAACCCGGACCCAAGGTGTGATAGAATGGTTCTATCGGCTACTGCTACTATACCACCTGGGCGGCGGAATCGAAAATTGCTAGCAGCAATAGCCGTAGCCAAGAGGGAGGAGGGGAGGGGGCTGAAGGCTCAAAGCGCCCCCCCCCCCCAAAAAAAACAACTTTCAGGTAGCACATAAATTATTATTTGTAGAAGTGTAATGAAAAACTACCACATACAACAATTTTGAAAAGAGCGTCTTTCTTGGCCAACGCATCAGCTAGTTTTAATCAGATGAAATTTATTTGTTTGGATGTGTATCGTCATCACTTAAACTCATAAAAATTTGCCCATCTTTTATGAAACACCCTGTGTGTCTCATATATCTGTCTCACTGTATTAATGACTATGTCATTTTATCTCCCACCCCCTTTATTGAAATTGGTCCGTAAAATTTGTCCCAAAAAAGCGACATAATTTTAGATATATTTAAATACTATTAGTTCACAACAGCTTTAATCTATTATTACAATATTTCATAAGCTGTAGAATATGCATCACATGTATTTTTCTAAAAATAGTTTACAATCATAAAAATTTCAACATAGGGTTAACAGGCAAAACACACGAAAAGATGAGCGATAAAATGACATAGTCAATTAATACTGTTTTAATATGGCAATAATGAAATTAAAAAATTGGGGGCTTCAGGGGGTCTCCCCCTAATGAGGCTTGAACAGCCGAGTTATATATATATATACAGGGTGGCCATAATTAAACTGCAAGTGTTCAAAAGGTGCTGGAGAGAAAACTACCGAAAATATTCCAGTGAAATTTGGTATCTACACGTTTCAGAACATGCACAAGTCAAATTTACACACAAAAAAAATCTTCATTTTCACCTGATAGATGGCATGGCGCTGTACCGTATTTCAAAGCTCACCGGTGAAATATGCAACTTCCAAAACCGATAGACAGTGACATTCTAAGAGGCATATAAACAATATAAAACATCATTTACAGTTTATCAAAAATCCATATAATTCGCTTCAATAATTAAATTTTTACAGTAACATGTAATCAAAAATGAACGTAAATTAAGATCACGAATTAAACAATTCATAAAGATGCTTTGGAAAACAATTAAACCATTATTTATTCTCAGTGACACTCATTGGACCTCTTCTTAATCGTTTCATACGCCAGTATTCTTTCAGAGTAGCTGAATAATTGCTACCATTCTCATAGAATATCTTCACTGACAATGCACACTCCTTCTTATTCAGAGTCATGATTGACCATTACTTAATGTGGTCTTGTTTTTACACTGTTCGATGGGCTTAATTTGCATATATGACGTCCACAAGCTTTGAAACACGATATAGCGCCATCTATCGGGTGAAAATGGTAATATTTTTTTATTGCATATTTGACTTGCGCATGTTCTGAAACGTGTAGATACCAAGTTTCACTGGAATATTCCTGGTAGTTTTCTCTCAAGCACCCCTTGAACACTTGCAGTTTAATTATGGCCACCCTGTATATATATATATATATAAATATTTCTCCCTTAAACATTTCACAATATCGTTAATCGTTAGCAATCAGTAAGAGTGGAGAGAGAAGAGACCATAGCTAGCTGAACTCTTGGATTACTATTCTTCACAGCCATCCAGGTTGTGTAGTGGTTAAAGAGCCACTCTATCATACCACGGGTCACGGGCTTAGGTGTAATTTTGTCTGTCCCTTCATAGGTGGCAACGCTGGTCCACCTATTAGGTGCCTCAATAATAAAGAGACTCTGGCCTTGATAGTGGCCAATGCCTATAAACGGCAAGTGCCCGCCTTAAATAAATAAATTCTTTATCTATATCTAGTGCCATAAAAATAGGGAGGCATGGCGGGGCGAATGCCCGGCACCCCCACACGTAGGAGCCACAAAATCCATATAGCTATTTTTCCCCCAACATCTTTTGTTTTTTGTTTCTTTTATAACTTTTTAGATTTGCACATCTAATATTCTAAACGGATCATCTAGCACTGTTTAAGCAGAAAACACACACAAATATATCTTACTGCTTACAAAACAGCTAACAGCTCACCAACAGATCCACTGTATTATAATATGTACAGCTGATTTTGAAAAGTTAAATTTATATGCCAGTATTTTTAGAGTCAAAGTTCTTTAACTAATGACCCTGTGTTCCCTTGTATTCTAGAATATTTGTATTCTAGAAAAACATGATCTGGGCCTCAAAAAGCCACTCTGAAAAAAACATCCTTTTGGGGGACCCCTCTTATTTCTAAAAATTATCATTTCACTTAGGTAATTTCAAGCAAAAGGCTTGTTTTTCTTTTGTTGTAATTACTTACAAACATTATATGCACTTACAAAGAATGTGCAGATACATAATCAGTGGTGTACACTGATTTCCTGTAAGAGAAGGGGAGGGGGGTATGGAAGTAATCTTTAGGTTAAATAAAACTTGTACTCCATTTGTTTAAAAATGTTCGGACTTTACATTAAAAATGCATGGACAAAGGAGGGAGGAGGGGGATGTTGAATCCCCCACACACACCAGTTGTGTACACCACTGCACATAGTAAGTATATGGAGTTGAAGTTTCCTTCCACACTTTTCTAGAGTAAGTCAATGCTCGAAAATTACCTTTTCCTTTTAATGAGGATCTAAATTAGGAATGGCTTGGCATGGCATACAAAACTCCAAATGCCAAATGGCATGAGCTGCTTTTCTTGCACATCGTAAAACTCAAAATTAAACTACTTAAATTGACACTATATCCTTTAATTTTTCGCCTCTAAAAACCAATGGTCTTGATCCCCTCTTGCAAAATATTTTAATATTCTTTGGTCGTGCTTTTCTTTTGCTTGTGCAATAATAACAGTGTATTGTACATTCTTTTACACTCATTATATTTGTATAAATACTCAAACTAAAAATGAAAAAAGATGCTACATTTCAGCTGGAATTCATGTAAAATCCATTAATTACTTCGGTATATGAAATTAAAAGTACCTTTTTGTTACAAATCAAGTGCTCGATTAATGTCTGAAAATGCTTTTATTAGAAATACTACTACTTATATCATGAACACAAAGAGCTCTATTGATGATTTATTAATGTTGTTGTATTGTGTTAAGGCAAAGCTATGGAAGAGTTATCTGCTTAGAAGGAGTGCAATGGGCAGAGGATCTCTAACACATATTTACGTTACATCTGGTGAAAACCGTTCAAAACTTCGAACCTTAGATAGACAGCTGCACTGCAGGACAGAACCCTGAACCTTCACACTTCAGCCATCTTGCTATGATGTATGTTCTATCCACTCGTCCTTGGTGGGGCCAGATTTATTAATTTTTTATCAAGTAATGTAATTTTGTATGCCGAAGCGTGAGGAAAAATAACTTTGTAAAGTTTTGGAGCTCTTCAAGACAGTGACTTATTTATAACAAGTATGCACTTTTGTCTGTCCTTTGTATAAAATGTCAAAAAACAAAGGTTTTTAGTTTTCAAATGAAAAAAAAAAAAAAACAATAAAAAATGAAAAGGAGAATAGGGATTTGAAAGTACTTCATGTCATTTTAAAAATAATTCAATCCGCACTGTGGGGATTATGAAATGAGCAGATGCAAATGAATACATTTAACATTTTTTGCATTTGTACTAGTTCCATAAACAAGTTATCTTCATTCTCGTATGAAGAATCAGTATTTCAGATATTACTGTGAAGGTTATATATCAAATGTATTGTTTATTAACAATAAAGCAATACATTGTCTCAGTTGTTTACTTTTCAGCTCTAACTTTCCTAATCGTGATGGTGGAACATTTTTTGCAACTGAAGAATGATGGACCTTTCATACTACCCAAAACAATTATACTGATATATTTTTACAAGTGTTATTTTACAAAATTTGTAATTAATTTTAAGATATCAAAGTATTTACTTTAATCACTCTTCTTCAGAACTTAATTATTTGTTCTTTGCTATAAAAGAGCAATCAGTGTTAAGTACACTAGTTTTGGGTAAAAGGATATTTGAAATCATTGTTTAATATCAAATGCAAATAAAACAAACATTTATTGGTCCACAGATTTTATTTCAAGATTGAACAGGACGTGATTTCTTTCTCTCTCTGCAGGATTAACAATTTTTAAGCTTTAGAAAAATTAAGTCAGATGTTTTTCACTTCAAATCTGCTATATTGATGTAATGTTAAAAATTAAAATATTGACTGATTCTACATTATTTCTCTTGCTTTGTCCTTTGCCGCCTTCTCTTTCGAAGACGATCTTTAATGTTGGCTCTTTGAAGAATATTATAATTTACATATTTACATTTAAAATCAGTGAAATATGGTATGTAAAATGACCTCAGAAGTCTATGTGATCTGGAAAAAGAAAAGAAAAAAGAATTATTAAAAGTATATCATCGCACAGAAAGTTTATAAATCTTTTACTTTTTAATTACACATTGGTTTAAAAAAAACAACCTCAAAGACTATTCATTAACATTAGCAGTTATAATTAAATCTACAAATAATTCTTAATTTAAAACAGATATTCTCAAAGCATTAAAATAATAAATTTTACACAAAGTAAATACCCAAATTAATAATTACAGGGTATGTCCTGAAAATAATAATGGTAAGTCGGTTAAAAATCATTTATTGAACTGTTCGTTACAAGTGATTATAAATCTTTAAAATAGGCTCCTTCTGCATCAATGCATTAGATCCAGCGAGTCTTCCAGCTCTTTTGAATGCATTGCGGTAGGCCTCCTCCGGAATGTCCTTCAATGCTGCCGTACAAGCTCTTTTGATTCCGTCTACTGTCCCGAAATGCTTGCCTTTCATGGGTGTTTTGAGGTGTGGAAACAAAAAGAAGACGGGGGGAGGTAGGTACGGGATGTATCCAGGCTGGAAGATCTTTGGCACCCCCAGCCCGGATATATAGTGAAAAAAAAAAAGAAGAAATATACCTGTATATACAGGATGCCCCAAAAACATGGTAACATGCTTTAATTCTTTATCTATTAGAGATAAGTGAGCAATGTAAATTGAAAAAAAAAATGTTCAAAATAAGATTTGAAGACTTCCTTTAGAAAATTCCTCTTGCTCATTTCAAAAAGTTACACTTTTTAAATCTGTATATGACTCCCATACAAAAAAGTCCCAGTTAGCAAAATGTGCCCTATACACTAATAAGGTGATGGACAAAATTTGTGAATTATATCCTAAAAACTGTCAGAGATATAAAGATAAATATATGCTGATTTAAACCACTTTTCAATGGCTCTCAACAGAAAAAACAGAGCAGAGAGAACATCAGATGATCGCATTTAAGGGGTTGTACAGAAATTACAAAAGAAAATATTTTCCCCCATTCTAGCAATAAATGTTTACATTCAAATTCATATATAGCTACCGATCATCTTTGTTTAAACATATTTCTGAGACATTTTATGATGAAAGGCTGAAATTTTGTACATTATACTTAGTGTATCGGGCACATTTTACTATCTAGGAATGTTTTTGTATGGAGGTCATATAAAAATTTATGAAGTGTAACTTCTTAAAAATTAACAAGAGGAATATTTTCTTAACAAAGTCTTATTTTTGACCTTATTTTGAACATTTTTTCAGTTAACATTGCCCACTTATCTGATTAACATCTTTTTGGGACACCCTGTATATATAGTATGCTAATATTTTGTTACTGAAAACAGATTTAGTTATTATACAAATTACAAATACAATTTGTGTTAATGTGGGAATACCTGTAATCTAAAAATTTATTATGTAAAATAACAAGAAATATTCAATTTCACATAGATATATGCAAAAACAAACTTAATGTGCTGAGAACAAAATTGTAACTAACCTTTGGCTGTCTAAAAATGGAAGAGTAAATGTTATGTTCCAGTTAGGATCATGAGAATATCTAGGTTCTAATGTTGTGTAAGTTGGATAATCAGAATCTATAATGTAATCACAGTACTTTACATCTATCTGAAACAGAAGCAAATTTCCCATTCAAGAAAAATACAATTTTAAAGAAACATCTAAGTGAAGACAATAGCTGGAATATTTAACTAAAATAGCACATTATTTGTGAATTCTGTTTTTTTTTTTCTGTGCACATTTAATAACTAATACTGAAAAAACTACTGGAAAATTCAGCAACTTTTAAAGCTTAACGAGTTAATACACATAATTTTATGATGGTAAAAAATCATTTAAAACAAATTTAAGGTTAGTTAGTACAAAATCTTTGACTGTTAATAAAATTGTTATCTTCAGCAAAAAAAAAATTCATCTCAGAAGAAAAAAAAGAGAATATATTCTAACCTATTATATGTTTTCAAATTTAATCAATAGAACCTAAATTGAAGTTTCTGAAAATGGACCATGGGGATTTTTTATTTTTCATAAAAGTGCCAGTTTAAATAAATTAATCCCACTAAAAATTGTTACATAAAAAATTTCAGCAATAATTGATTGATATCACTTTCACTTAAAGAAAAAAAAACTTCAGATAAAAAGAATCGTACTATTTATGGTACATACATATTATATCATCAACCATTTTTACCAGTACTTTTTTATTACAATACGTGCAATGAATCATCATTTATGTTAAACAATTACGAAATTTCTGTGCCTATTACTAATGTTGATATCCCCATTTCATTATATTAGATAGCTGTTTACTAATTTAATACAGCATCATTATTAATTTGGCAGCTATAAATGTTTTTACTATCATAATGAATAAGGTCAATTTGGTGTGATCGATAGTACAATACTGTTACGAATTTTCGGGGCAATCCGCTGCTCTGGGGCTTAAAATGGTTTAAAATTCGTATTCTACGCTTCAAATAGATAAATTTTGCTTTTTGTTGCATCAAAATCGGCCAATTAGAACCGGAGATACGGAGGTTTCGCTTTCCCATATGTTTTTCTATGGGCTTCTAGAAATCTCGAGAAATATTAGTCCTAGAGCTTAGATCTCTTCACTTTTGAGGACTTATTTTTGGCGCCAAATTTGGCGATATTTCGCCAAAAGTCGACAAGCTTGGCGACTTTTTGGTCATTTGGCGCGATTTTCCCAATGGGGCCTGGAAGTTGTTTTTTCCTGCATTAAAAACGCATAATAACCTAACATTTCTCTTCTATGACGTAATCAATATTCACGCGTTATGTAGAACCCTCGAGAAATTGACTTTTCTGGAAACCTCTTGTAGCTCCTGCGCCGGCTATTTATAGAAGAGCGCGTCGCCCCGACAGTCAGTGCGAGCTGAACGCTCGATGTGTGAATAGCTCTCGGTACGTTTGTGTGAATTGATAGTGCTATAGAAGCTGTGTTTTAGCTTGTTTTGTGAAGCTGTTTTCAAAGTGCTGTGTGTAAATTCTTCATTGCTGTGTCTTAAGGGATTGTGTACTATATCCCTTGAATATTTCTACGGAATTTTTGCGTGTGAAAGTGACTTATTTTGGTGTGAGAAATACAGCATTTGTGAGAGCTTCTGATCCAAGCGGATTGTTAAAAGCACGTTATTGCTAGATTGTGCTTGTGAATTGTGTACAGCTGATTGTACTACGAAGATCTAGAAGCAATAAAGTTTGTGTTCCATCCTGACAAGTGACTTTTTACTTGAACTTTTTACACCAACAGGACTTTAGAACGACGAACCCAAGGAGTAGCAGAGTAATTCCGCAACATTTGGTGTCAGAATCGGGGTTCTAAATAAAGACTTTAATTTTCCAGTTTATGGTTTTGACTAGACAAAAAATGGAAGAACAACTTCAAAAGCTCATGAATATGATGCAAGAAATGAAAGCCGGACAAGACGAGATGAAAGCCGGACAAGACGAGATGAAAGCTGGACAAGAACAGATGAAGGCGGATTTAGAGAAGAAAATTGAAGCAGGACAGACCGATTTAGATCATCAGTGAATGGCGGCAGTGATGGACTATTCGTACTGGGATACGTTAATGGTTCCCCATGCCACATGGTGATTGATACTGGAGCGAACGTAACCATCATAAGGACGGATCTGGCCAAGAAACTGAACTTGAAGATTATCTGGACTCCGCCCTCGCTGACCCTCCAGACTGTGACAGGTGACAAGATCGAAGTGGGCGGAAAAGCGCAAGTAGAAATCACGTTTGGAAATGCCAGATACGACCATGTGGTATATGTCGCCAATATTACAGACTCTTTTATTCTCGGACTCGACTTTTTAAAATCGCACAAATTTAACTTGGACTTTAAGAATAATGAGCTTCGTTCAGACTCAGAAGAAATAGCTGCGTTCGATATTAGAAACGAAACTGTTTTGCCTGTTCAGCAAATAATAGCCCAGACTGATATCACTCTACCTCCCAGAACTGATTCCATAATTTCTGGAACAGTAAAAGAAAGCAATAAATTCTGCTTTGGATTAATCGAACACCCAAGCAATAGTGATTCCGTCAGAGGAGTACTTGTGGGAGCAACACTTGTGGACTTGTCGAGAACGGAAATTCCAGTTAGAGTAGTAAATGTGACGGACAAGTCGAAGGTGATAAAGAAAAATGAAGTGTTGGCGACATGCACTCCTGTTACCTGCATTAATAAGAACACCAACCAAACGACAGCTAAATCTTCCGAGTGCCTGACGAAGGAATTATTACAAGACGTGGAGTTAACGGCAGAACAGAGAAGCGCTGCGGAGAAAGTAATAGCTGAATTTGAAGACCTCTTCTCTCGTACTTCCGGTGACTTTGGCCGTACGAGGTTAACGCAGCATAAAATAGACACAAGCAGCCATTCTCCCATCAAGCAACATCCTAGGCGGCTGCCGTTTGCTAAGCAAGAAGAGGTGAACCGACTTTTAGACGAGATGCAGCGTGATGACGTCATCGAGCCATCGACTAGTCCGTGGGCCTCGCCGATTGTTTTGGTCCGAAAGAAAGATGGTTCCACCCGGTTCTGTGTTGACTATAGACGTCTGAATGACATTACCAAGAAAGACAGCTACCCTCTTCCCAGGATAGACGACACATTGGACACTTTATCGGGAAACGAATGGTTCTCCACTCTGGATCTCAAGAGTGGCTACTGGCAAGTAGAAATCCATCCCGATGACCGTGAAAAGACTGCGTTCACCACGGGACAAGGATTGTGGCAGTTCAAAGTTATGCCTTTTGGACTCTGCAATGCACCGGCTACATTCGAGCGTCTAATGGAGACAGTGTTGAGAGGACTTTCCTACGAAGCATGTCTCGTTTATTTGGACGATATCATCATCGTCGGAAGGACTTTCGAAGAGCATCTCGAGAACATTCGAAAGGTACTACAGAAATTAAAAGAGGCAAACTTGAAACTAAGTCCATCGAAGTGTAATTTGTTTCGTCGGGAAGTACGTTACCTCGGGCACATAATATCCGCCCACGGAGTCCGAACCGATCCCGAAAAGACGTCCGCAGTCCAGAACTGGAGTCGTCCCGAGAATATCCACGACTTAAGAAGTTTTCTCGGTCTGTGTACTTACTATCGAAAATTCGTGAAGGGCTTTTCTCAAATTGCAAGACCTCTTCACAAATTGACCGAGACTGGACAGAAATTTCTCTGGACTGAGGAATGTGAGGACGCATTCAACGAACTGAAGACGGCTTTAACATCTTCGCCGATCTTGTCGTATCCTCACCCTGACAAGCCATTTATCCTGGACACAGACGCAAGTAAGGAGAGTGTCGGAGCAGTTTTGTCCCAGGAGATAGATGGCCAAGAACACGTCATTGCCTACTGGAGCAAATGCCTTTCAAAGGCAGAACGTAACTATTGTGTTACGAGAAAGGAACTCCTTGCTATCATTAAGGCCGTGGAGCACTTCCATCATTACCTGTACGGCCGAAAGTTCCTGCTCCGAACGGACCATGCCTCTTTAACCTGGCTTCTAAATTTCAAGAATCCGGAGGGCCAAATAGCCAGGTGGATACAGCGACTACAAGAATATGACATCGAGATACGTCATCGAAAAGGGTCATCTCATGGAAATGCAGATGCTTTGTCGAGAAGGCCCTGCATAGACAGTTGTCGCTATTGCTCCAGGGCAGAGAAAAATTACCATCTGAAACATCCCGCTGTCCGCCAAGTTACATCATCGGCATCATCTCGAGATCCCTGGAGTGACGAAAATGTTCGGGCGGACCAATTAACAGACAGCGACATCAAACCTATTGTGGAATTTATGGAAAAATCCAGCGCTAAGCCCAGTTGGCAAGAAATATCATCTTACAGTCCGGCAACAAAACAGTACTGGGCTTTATGGGATTCGCTTCGCCTGAGAAATGGAGTCCTGTATCGTAAATGGGAGTCGGACGACGGCAAGATGCTCCGATGGCAGTTGGTACTCCCTCGCTCGAGGATTCCGAAGGTTCTAGAAGAACTTCATAATGGCTTAACTGGGGGCCATTTTGGCGTAATGAAGACCCTGCAGAAAGTTCGCGAGCGCTTTTACTGGGTTAGGGCTCGAGGCGACGTCGAAAAGTGGTGTCAAGCTTGTGACGCCTGTGCCGCCCGCAAAGGCCCGAAGAAACGAAGCCGTGGAAGACTACATCGTTATAATGTAGGAGCGCCTTTTGAGAGGATTGCACTCGACATCCTGGGACCTCTTCCGCGAACTTCGGATGGCAACAAATACATCCTAGTTGTCATTGACTACTTCTCTAAATGGCCCGAAGCGTTTCCTATTCCCGATCAAGAAGCTACGACCGTAGCAGAGGTACTGGTGCAAGAATGGATTTCCAGATATGGAACCCCTCTGCAACTTCATTCCGACCAAGGAACGAACTTTACCTCTGCAGTCTTTAAAGGACTATGCCAACTTCTCGGAATGGACAAAACCCAGACTACGCCTTTACACCCACAATCCGACGGCATGGTGGAGAGGTTCAATCGTACAATTTTGAACAACCTCTCGCTCCTGGTATCTAGGAATCAAGAGGACTGGGACAAGAAACTCCCCCTGTTCCTGCTGGCCTATAGGAGTGCCGTCCATGAGACTACCGGCTTCACACCTTCCCAGATGCTGTTCGGCAGAGATCTTCGTCTTCCCGCCGATCTAGTGTTCGGCCGCCCTCCAGATGCGCCTTCATCGCCAGAGGAGTACGTGGAAAACCTTTGGGCACGGTTTGAAGATGTACATCATTTTGCTCGGGAGCGAATCAACCTGAACACGGAAAAGATGAAGACTCGCTACGACACGAAGGCTACGGGACACGAGTTCAACGCAGGTGACAAAGTTTGGCTATGGAATCCTACTCGACGGAAAGGCCTGTCTCCCAAGCTGCAATCGCCGTGGGATGGTCCATACACAGTCCTAAACCGGCTGAATGACGTCATCGTACGGATTCGTAAGTCACCAAACTCGAAGCCAAGAGTTGTACATTACGATCGGCTTGCCATCTACCGCGGTTGTAATTAGCTCAGACCATGGTCACTATGGCGTAATTCCTCTTTTCTTTCAACTCTCATTTCTTTCCTGTCTTTCCCTTCTCTTCCTCTTTCCTCAACTCTCTTTCACTCATTACTTACGCCATGTTTAGTGTACATATTTGTAATATATTGGTTTTTATTAACGTGTATTTGTTTATTACATTGATTACTTATTAGTGTAATTATTTATTATGTTGATTATTTATTTATTAATGTGTATCTGCTTATTGTGCTATTGATTACTTGCTTGAATTATGTTGTTAAGATCTTGTGAAGTGTTACCCAGTGTAGGTACTTGTGTGACCTCCTAACTAGGGATTGTACTGCCCGGGACGTGCAGTCCTTGGGAAGGGGGCAATGTTACGAATTTTCGGGGCAATCCGCTGCTCTGGGGCTTAAAATGGTTTAAAATTCGTATTCTACGCTTCAAATAGATAAATTTTGCTTTTTGTTGCATCAAAATCGGCCAATTAGAACCGGAGATACGGAGGTTTCGCTTTCCCATATGTTTTTCTATGGGCTTCTAGAAATCTCGAGAAATATTAGTCCTAGAGCTTAGATCTCTTCACTTTTGAGGACTTATTTTTGGCGCCAAATTTGGCGATATTTCGCCAAAAGTCGCCAAGCTTGGCGACTTTTTGGTCATTTGGCGCGATTTTCCCAATGGGGCCTGGAAGTTGTTTTTTCCTGCATTAAAAACGCATAATAACCTAACATTTCTCTTCTATGACGTAATCAATATTCACGCGTTATGTAGAACCCTCGAGAAATTGACTTTTCTGGAAACCTCTTGTAGCTCCTGCACCGGCTATTTATAGAAGAGCGCGTCGCCCCGACAGTCAGTGCGAGCTGAACGCTCGATGTGTGAATAGCTCTCGGTACGTTTGTGTGAATTGATAGTGCTATAGAAGCTGTGTTTTAGCTTGTTTTGTGAAGCTGTTTTCAAAGTGCTGTGTGTAAATTCTTCATTGCTGTGTCTTAAGGGATTGTGTACTATATCCCTTGAATATTTCTACGGAATTTTTGCGTGTGAAAGTGACTTATTTTGGTGTGAGAAATACAGCATTTGTGAGAGCTTCTGATCCAAGCGGATTGTTAAAAGCACGTTATTGCTAGATTGTGCTTGTGAATTGTGTACAGCTGATTGTACTACGAAGATCTAGAAGCAATAAAGTTTGTGTTCCATCCTGACAAGTGACTTTTTACTTGAACTTTTTACACCAACAGGACTTTAGAACGACGAACCCAAGGAGTAGCAGAGTAATTCCGCAACAATACATAAGAATCCTATTTATTTTTAATACCAATTTTGATTTTTAGCACAATAAATATTATACTGTAGTTCTCTAATTTGAAGAAAAAATAAATAAATAAATTGCTTAAGAAATCAGTTGGATTTTTTGCATTTTTTAAAATTAGTTATTTAAATAAAATAAAATAGGATTTAATGCATAACAGAAATACATTGACTGAGTCTCAAAACTTAAAAATACCACTTCTCTAACAACTGAAAAAAAAAAAAAAGAGAGAGAGAGAGAGAGAGAGAGAGAGAGAGAGAGAGAGAGAGAGAGAATATATAATTCAGGCATATATAATAAAAGTTGGTGATTTCTTTTTTTCTCAAATATTCAACATAATTTACCTATGACAAATCTATGTGTCAGGCTTGAACAAAGATTAGTTTTCATTTCATCATTTCCAGTAGTTTAATCCAGTTATAAATTGAATATTTATCAGTGAAATAATTATTCTTTTGACATCATTTGAATTTATAAATAACACAAAACAAAATTATAAATTACTTACATATCTTGACTTTTCTTCTAGATTTAGATCATTCATTTCAGTGGGAATGATCTGAGTTGCATTGGGAAGGTTTGAGAATGGTTTTGGTAACTGTCCCCTGAATTCAGACTGCAGGAACTTCAATCTCCAACTACAAAATAACAGAAGTAAATGAACAACCAATAAAAATTTCTATCAAATTACATTATATCAATTTGGGACTTAAAAACTACACCAAGATAAACAGAGTTGGGTATTTACGTATTATCCCGGTGGTCATTCCCACCAAACTATTTTTTAGTCAAATGTGTTGATAATCGAATTCCAAAACCATCAATAATTTCATGCGTCCGTCATTTATCTTGGCAAAAAATCACTCGTCTTGGCAGACCACCGGGACAATACATAAGTATTTACATTTAGTACATACGTAAGTATAGTATATTTAGTTCAGATTATCCTATAAAAATTTGTTATGCCACAGTAACTAGTACATTGATCCTGCACACACATTGAAAACAGAAATTTGTTGAAGAGAAATGAGGGAGATGAGGAATAACAATATTGATTTGTGTAAGGGGGCATTTAATTATCATTTTAATAACTAAAAGAATTTATGTGAAAATACAGGAAGGGCACTTTTGTATTAATTTCATAATATGGACATAAACAAAGAAAAAAACTGGCTGTAAATACCGTATTTACCCGCGTATGTGTTGATCCCGCATGTAAGTCAACCACCTACTTTCCTGAATAAGAAATTCGAATATTTCTTAAATCCCGTATATAAGTCGACCCACCACTTTCCCGATCAAGAAACTTTAATTTATTTTATTTTTTTTAAATACATTTATTTAAAATCATCGGAAAGATAATAATATGACATAATTGATATGATATGGTAAAGTACTAATATACAAAGTTAAACTGATTAAGATCCAATTCAGTATCGGACTTGTCAAACAATTCACAAAATTCCTACGTCATCATCGGCTCATCATGATACACATATTGAGTTAGGATCCCTTAGAAAGACCTCCACGGGGGCACCCTACCCTACGGCCTAGAGCCCAGCTAATTGGATGTAATCGCACAACAACAACAATCTTTGTATCACTACATTCTTCCTGGTATGGAAATCAACCTTAAACAACATCGTTGTGTTATGGAATGTGAGAAGAGAACAATTGCCTTTTAAAAGGGCATTTTTGACTTCTGATTTAAAAATTAAAAATTGAGGACCCTCGTATAAGTCGACCCCCCTACTTTAAAGCCTTTTTTTTGCCCAAAATTTCTCGACTTATACGCTGGTAAATACGGTACATTTTATTCTTAAAAATATTTCATAGTTTTTCAAAATTTGCAATTTTTTAAAAACAAGGTTATAATGAATAAAAAGTTCTGCCTGCAAGAAGTAATGAAATTTTATTTATTTACAAATATAATAGTAACACAATTACTTTTCAGGTAAGAAGAAATTAGATGGAAATCTGTACCACTCCTTTCCAACGCATAAATTAACAGGATATTCTGGAGGTAAAGGATGAAGCTGTTCATCAGAAGCAAATCGACCCAGTTCCATATATGTCTCAATAGGAGCACGATAACCTATAATATAAAATCAAAAGAATTCTTACAGCTAATCAAATTTATAGCTTGTTGAATGCAATGATTTAAAAGAACTTTGTTATTGATAGATTAGCAAAATCTATGCTAAGAATAATAATTATGTAAATGATAAATATGGATTAGTTTGTTTGATCTTCCAACAGATAGCAGGATATCCCTATTAAAATCTATATCACACCAAAACTGGTGGTAGTCTTACCCTATTTGTCCTTCTACTCCTCTCTCATCTACCCTGGATGGTTGAATAACTACAAATCCACCTGGGTTAGTTCCCTCTAGAGGGTACCGAAACTCTCTCCAATCAGCCCTGTTACTGACTAATGTTAACAAAGATTTTAATCTGTTTCACCTTGATCTATGATCGAAGCAAAACTTCAACATGAGGACTTTTGTACTGAAGATGTCAAATTATGTTTTAACAGCACAAACCAGCACCTTTATAATTTGCGGAAGCATTTACAATCCATATATAATATATACATTTAGCTCTCAATAATTAAAGCACATACAATCCCTTTATGTAAATAAACAATTTACATTCAATATTTTTTCAAGAAATTCACCTTTTTAAGGTCTTTTCCTGAGCATATTTTGACTAGTTTGTGAAGTGAAATCTTTTGGGAGGAGATAGTATAGATTACCCGTGATACCAATTTGAAATACACTGCTCAAAACAATTAAAGGATATTGAGGTTATGGGTGGATCTTGTGGCTGGGCATTGTTTAGATGATTGATATATAATCAACAGATGTGGTAGTCTATATGAGAAAAAAAATACACATGCTTAGCAGAAAATAATGCATTTTGCTGAGCATTTGGGTACAAAAGGAAAAAAACACAATTTGTGCAAGTTGGAAAGGAGAAAAAAAAAAATAAAAAATAAAAAATAAATTAAAAAAAAAAAGGTTTTTCCTTGAGAGAAAATGTTTTTAATAGGGGGGTATGATTTCCACAGACTGCCAACAATGTTGAACACTTTTGGGGCATGGAGTCAATGAGGCTATTAATGAGGAGCTTGAGTATTCTGTCCCACTCCTCCAGAAGAGATATTTCCAATTCTTGGAGAGTATATGGGGATGGTAGGTGGCCAGTAACTCATCTCCCTAGATTGCCCCAAACATGTTCTATTGGGTTCATATTTGGAGAATATGCTAGCCATTCCATTCGTACGATTTCTTCCTCGAAAAGGAAGTCATCTACCAAGCGTGCACAATGTGGCCTGCAGCTGTCGTCCATTAGCATGAAGTTATCTCCAATTGCTGCAGCTCAACGGATTACAAAAGATCTGAGAATCTCATCCCTATATAGACGACCAATCAAAGCTCCATTCCGAATAATGAGGAGTTCTGTGTGCCCATCAATGGAGATACCAGCATAGACCATCACTCTTCCACAGCCAAATCTGACATTTTCCAGCACGAACATAGGAGTGTTTCTAATGCCACATTCCCTCCAGATGAAAGTATGCCTATTATCAGAATTAACAGAAAAGCGGGACTTGTCAGAGAAAAGAATATTGCGCCATTCGCTTCTCATCCAGTTGATGCTCTGTTGCCCATTTCTTGCGGGCCCTACGATCATCTTACCCTAACACATACCAATGGTCAGCGAGCACACACACCTGCAGCGTGGAGTCAGTTTCGTACAGTTTGAGTTGAAACTCTTGTGCCAGGAGCCAAATGAAAATATTGTTGTTGAAGAAGAGTGCCATTCATATTTTGTTGTCTCTGAGCCTTCAGTATTAAATATCAATCTTCATTGGGCGTTGTTGCAAATCTATGACCTTACAGTGGTCTTCATGTTGCATTTCCAGTCTCTATGAAACAGTTCCCGATCCTTGATATCACACTTTATTGCTGGACGGAAAAAATAAATAAAATCTTTTTTCCCCCCCTCTAGCAATAAACATTTATATTCAAAATCATGAGTAGTTCACGATCATCTTTCTTTAAAGTTATCTCTGCAGCATTGTATGATGAAAGGTTCGAATTTGGTACATCACCTCATTAGTGTATGGGCACATTTTACTAATTGGCAATGCTTTTGTATGTGGGTCATACACAAATTTTAAAAAAAGTAACTTTTTGTAAATGAACGAGAGGGAATTTTTCTTAACAGAGTCTTATTTCCAACCTTATTTTGAACATGTTTTCGATTTATACTGCATACTTCTCTAATAGATAAAGAATTAAAGCCCATTACCACCGTTTTGGGACACCCTGTATTTGTATAACACTTGATTTGATAAATAAACTACATGCTTGTATAGTATTTATTATTTTCAGCTGATGCTCGTCTGCAAAATATTTCTTCCCCCTTTTTTTTTGGGGGGGGGGGACAGTCTGTATATGTAGAAGTTGGGACACACTGTTTCCCCTGTGTACCCTGGTTCACTCTTCAATATTACATTCATCAATGAAAAGTTCTTTAACCATTATAGCAAAGATAATGAATGATTAAGTACCAAGCATGACTGATTTAATTAACTTAATCACACTAATCTGGGTGCAAGGATTGTACTACAACATAAATTAATAATGTACCATGTTTTAATGTAACAACAACAAAAAAAAGTATTTTTATTTCTGTTAGCCATTATTTTGAGAGTGTAATTTCAGTTCTAAACTTGATTCATCATCGAACATTAAGGCTCTTGCATCTAGAGAAAACTTAATATATAACATTATATTTCTGCATTTGATTGAACTTTTCAAAATAACACTGATTTTATGATTTTTACAAGTCGTAAAATATAACCTAAAATTAAAATACTGCATGAATAGGTTTTACACTCAACAGGAAACGAACATTATAGATCATGAGCAAATAATTTGAAAATGGCTTTCTTTAATCATATAAAATAGAATTTAACAAACCTTTATAAGCAACAACAGTTCGAGAAACAGAAAGTAAGCAATAAATTATACAGATGATGATAGAAAACCAATCTGTTATATCTATTTGATTGCAACTTTTCTTATTAAACAAATGATGATACATTTTCTGTAAGATAGAAAGTAAGAAAAAAGATATTCATCAGTGCACAATATTCATCAATGATTAAAGAAAATTTACAAAAAATATTACAACATAAACTTTTCATACTAAGCAATATCTGACATTTTACTAAAAGCCAATATTTGTGGAGTATTACAGCTATTATTAACTTATTCATTCATAACAGTCATTAAAAAAATGTTAATGATTAGCATCTTCAAACATGTGTTTAACTATTATGGTAAAATACATCTGTTTCTCATTTTTGCAGCAGAATCAGAAACATTTATAATTATACCTACCAACTTTGAGATTTATAAAAATATTCGGTAAGAAAATATTTCAAAAATTGATAAAAGAAGTTTTTCATTTTTTTTTTTTTTCAGACTATCCCTTTCTTAAAAAAAAAAGTCTAAATATTTTGTATTGCAATTAGATTACAGTTGCTAAAAAAAAAAAAAAAGCAGAAGAAGAAAAAAGTTTATATTTTACTTAAAATGTAACAATAACTCATAAATAATTATTTAAAAGTAAAACTGGTAATTCATGCAAGAGTATATATTCTTTCACAAGTTGTTAAGTCCACCTTTTACTTATGAACAACTGAACTAATTTTAATTTCATAACAATGTTTATAACACTTTAGCACACTCAATAATACAACAAACTAATAATAATAAATGAAAGTCACATGTACAAAAATAAAGTTTCAACAACATAATTAAATAACTTTTAAGCATAAAAACCGCAGATGAGTTAAATGGTGTGAAATAAATGCTACCTGCATGGAATCAACTGTTGAAGCTCCCGCAAGACAAATCATGGGATAAATTGGAAACAGAAATCGTTCTTCCTACAAGAAAATCATCACCAAGATTTCTGAAACATCAGAATTCCAAATAAGAAAGAAAAACATCTATTTAACTGATACACATATTGGGAACATTTATAAGAAAGAAAAAACTTAAAAGAAAAAAATAATAATAGCAACATATGGAGAATATAAATTATTTTATTAGAGGAAACATTTTTTATGGCCTAAAATTCAAATAATTTATGGCCTAAAATTCAAATTTTATAAATTGTTAAAGTTACTTAAACTTGACATTAGTCAGTTAAAAAAATTTCAAAATTAATTAAGCATAAAATTTATGGGTTATAATTTATAGTATAAAGACAGGTAAAAGAGCACCTTGCGTCCTTCTCTAAACAATTTCATACGCTTCATATTGGTGAACAAAGAAATCAAGTTTTAGTTTTCCAAAATAACTACTTCTGCCTGACGTGAGGTCATGTAAATTAGTCTCTAATGTGAAATCAAGAGAAATGGAAGCAATAAAATACTTTGGACTATCTCACTTATCTGTTTCGAACTTTAAGAAAAAGAATTGATTTCTTTAGAGTGTTGACATCCTTTAATTCTCTACCTGCCAGATCTATTTTGAAATGGATTTCTTTACAAATTAATTAGAATGGTTGAATATACCATTTTATTTAAGAAAAAAAAACTTCAAAATATGAAAGATCTTCTGAGCAGAGGATGGTTAAAAAATAAATAAACAAAACAAAAGCTTTCTGTTCAAACTGGTAGAGTTTGCAGGCATGTTCATCTATATTTCATGTGATTTTTTTAGGGAAACACATAGCACTCTGAAAAGTTACTTAAAATTGAAAAGATTTGCATTGCTGTTTCTTGAAAAAGGGAGTTAATTTTATATTTTCAGGAATTTCATGGCAAGCAATTAATCATGACAGCTCAACTGTATAAACCCAAGACTTTAATGAATTTAAAATCTAAAAACTATTCCTTAAAATATTATGTTCAACTGTTATGTATTAAACACTTTTAAAGGTAAATTTTAAAAACATTTTAAATGAGAATTTTTTAATAGTAATATAACATCAAAAAGAAAAGTCTTACCTTGTGAGCAAGAGGGAAAAATACCATCATCCACAAATACATGGGAAGAAGACATAAGATATAATGTGGGTTGTGCTGCTTCTTTTGATATTTTTCAATGTAAGATAACATAACCTGGAAAATGCAAGCAGTCAAACCTTATAAATACAACAAGAAAAACCTATGCAGAAATGAGAAATTGAGAATAATGAGGATAGTAATTGATTTTCTTACCAGAAATGGTATTGCAAACAAAGACATTATAAACACAACATTGAAATTGAGAATTAAGTTCAGGAAATAAAATGTACAAGGTTCTGTACCTATAAGGAACAAAGAATTATAATAATTAAAAATGCAAAAGAATTTTTTTTAGTTTGCTTCAATATCTTTATGTGCAAAAATAGCAACACATGTATCACATGAATATTTTGCTTTTACACCTATCATTAAATCATTACAGTAAATTTTAAAATAAATATATTAACATTTAAAATAAATAAAACTCTTGAACAAATATCCTCAAGGAATACCATGATTAATCAACAATGTTTCTTTATCATGTAAATTTTTACAATGCTGTAAAAAGATTAAAACCATTCATCAAATTATTTTATCCTCATTAGTTAGTATTTAGCTGCGATATAACTATTTATAGCATACACATACAATGCCAATTATATTCAAAATATTCATTTTGAAGCTTAAATAGATGTTTTCTTCTTCCATCATGAATTATAATTGAATAAAACATCATTTTTGGTCAACAAGCATGAAGACAAAGAGGACGAATTTCTTATAAATGTCTAAATTTTATATTTCTATAAAAAGGAATATTTTTAGAGGGATATGCTTAGATTCTCCCCTGGGTAATTCCATGTCTCCAGAATTGTGGTTGTACCATAACCCTAGAACATATTACGCACCACACATTAGTTTCAACAAAATTCCAATAGTTCTTCAAATTCTTTTTTGAATTCTATAAAAAGTACAACAGGGAAAACTAATAATATTTTATGTGTCATTATTAGACACATATAAATAACTATTTTACATGCAGTAAATTCTTTTATGAGCCTACTTTAAATAATCTACAGGATCATTTTTAATTACTTTAATTTTAAAAAAGATTTAATGATCATTTCATCACCAATATTAATTTTTTTTTTTTTTTTTTTTTTTTTAGTACAAAAGACAACATTAATGTTACTATATCTATTTATTATAGACATTTTAAATCAGTTTCAATTTTTAATATTAGATATCATGTCAGAAATGTATAATTAATATTAAATTAAATTTCACACTCGGTAATTTTATTTTTAAAATGTATTTTGTATAAAAGATGTATTTTGAAGATAGTAAGTCTGTTTTCTTCACAACAGTGTCACAGATAAAATGCAATGCATGCATCTTATTAATGCAAGAAAAAAGAGAGTTTAATCAAGAATTTATAGTCAAGTAAATTTAAAAGAAAATATATTAATGCAGAAAATAAAAATGTTAATACAGTTAAAATATATTTACCATACAAATCAGGTCCATGTGATGTGAAAACATTATATAAAACGATGTTCAGGGGAGCAATAACCAATTTACCAAAATGTTTAGAATCTACCATTATAAGAGGCACCTAAAAGTTAAAAAAGATATTCTCTTAAATACATTACTGTAGGATGGAGCTAGCGCTCCAAATTAAATAGACGTTAATCTTTTTAAACATTTAATGAGACGAAACTTTAATACAACGACGACACTAACATTTAAAAACATTGAGAGGTAGAAATAAAAATAAAAATAACATCAAGAGAGCTATTCTGCTCTTTTAACATCGAACGTCTGCCCAGTCTCGTTCTCCGTCTAGAGTGTTCTTTGGCGGGGAACAACTGGCGGGAGTTGAAGTTATAGTTCGTTCAGTGGTGTTGCCTTTTTTTTTTTTTTTTTTTTTTTGAAAAAAAAAAAAAAAAAAAAAATTTAACCTTATAATTGACCAGCCAATGTGTAAAATGAAAAAGTTGTGGTTTTCCCAAAATTTTAAAACTTTGTAAAAAGCTAAATTTTGCTTCAGGTATCAACATTCTCCCACCCCTCAAAAATAACCTTCAAATAATGTCACAAAGTATTAATTTCAACAATGATTCTGATAAGAAGTATTTTTATACATCTAAAATTCACATACACTGCATTAAGCAACAACACATATAAAAAGAATTTGAGTCATTTAAAAATTTTCAGCATGAAAGTGCACAATACTAAAAAGTGAAAACCAGAGAATAGGATAGTTAACTCATAAATATCAGCTGTAATGTTATATCATTATTATTTAATTTATATTACTTACTTAAAGTTATTGTGAGTAAAAAAAAATAGGTAAATATGAGAAGTAGAACTCACCATTATCAAAAAGAGAGAGGCAAGTGATCCCTTGATAAAGAGTAGTGCTTTTCTTTTTACAAATACAATGTCAAACAAAATGGGCAAGCTGAAAGCATACAAATTATTTTTTTTTTTAAATCAAGACACTGAATCAATTTTAATATGCACAAAACTATTTCTTATTTATTACTTTGTAAATTACAGAAAGCATTTTATATTTCATTCTTATTTTAACATTAAAAACAAAAATAAATAAGAAAAAAAATCATCACAATTAAGACGTTTATTAAACTAAAATATCTCTTCCTCTTGAAAACAGAATTAGTTAAAAGTAATATTAAATATTTTGTTAAGGATAACAATAAACATTAAATCATTTTTTAAAAATTAAAGCTTGTATATAGTCTGAATAAAACATTTATGTAGTACTTAGCAACATAATTGGTTTAGTTTCCAGAAAGCTTCACTTAAGAGAAGCTTTTTCTTAATAAAAGTTCCATTACCAGCCAATGTAACTACAGTTCATTATCCTTAAAATGATTGGTAAACACTATGCAAAAGTGATTTCAATTTAACCAAATCTCTCAATCAAAACTTTGTTTCGGTTAGACAGCATTATTATGAAACAGCAATTCAAAATAATACTTACCCTAATATTACAACAAAAGGCCAACCTAATAGTGCACTCACAGCTGTAGCAAAAATTGCAATCTGCAATAAAATATAATTAAATTGTGAAATGCTAATAATAAATATTTCTTTTCATTTTAAATTTCTGCCTTGAACTACTTTATATAAGCAGAGAAAGTGTAGAGGATAAGTTAGTATTACAATTAAATTAAAATGTGATCTTGATAAATTATGCCTACTTTGATGTGAAACATACTTTACTGCTAAACTCACTTTATTTAATTTACTTTAAAAATATTAGCATAATCCAAATAAAATGGTCAGTCTAATAACAAAGTGAGCACTAAATTATTATTTGCAAATTCCCCGATGTTCTCTTGTAATGGCAAGTCAAAATTCATGGAATCCAACAGACCATCATTTGTAAGTTTACTGATATTTATACTACTTTGATTTAATATTTCACATTAATTAAAAATTTAAAAAATGATAAGTAAACATGCAGATGTTTTGCAAAGAACAATAAATTAAAACAAAATTGAATATAAAAGCTAATAATACAGTAGAATAAATACAATTTTTCTTTGTAAATTTTACAAATAGATTTAAACTTCTGCACAAATAAAAAATAAGATAAAATAAATATAGTGAAAGACACTAAGAAAATAATTTAGCAAAAACTTGCAACTTTTAAAAATTTGAGCTTTTTTAAAAACTTTAATGATTATGTAATTTGCACTATAATAAAAACATTTTGAGGTGGAACAACTTAAAGGTGGATAGTACAGTGCAGCACCGATAATCCAGGAATGACGCGGTGCCGGATTACCGATTTTTCCGGATTACAGATGTGTTGGAAAATTTCCATTAAAACCATCGTCGATCACGTGCTATTGGCCAGTGTATTATTTATCAATGAAAAGTAGTCATAAAAATATGCATATGATCGCTGTATAAACAGCCAAAAAAAAAAATACTAAACTACACTGGAACAAATGTAATTTAGTGTTTAATTCAAACTAAAAAATATAAAGCAGAAAAGATCGTTGATTTTGGAAATTTTCATAAAATATAACACAGATAGTAACTGAAATTTATTTAAATACTAATTTAAAATAAGTGTATTAAATTATTATTAGAATCTAATTAGCTTTTGTATTTACATTAAATACATTGGTTAATTTGACTTGCTTAGTTTTTTTTTTTTTTTGTATTTAATTGGTTAATTAACATATGCACATTCATCAGTTGACTCTCAGATATAAAATTGAATTTATTAAATCTCTCCGTAGTTTGTACCATAGAGTTTTATTTTGCAAGCTGAATTATTCCGAATTTTACTCTCTTCACAGCTTCTTAATTACGTCAAAACATACCAATTCCCCCCTCCTTTCCCTCTTGCTTTTCAAAGCACTGGCGAATTCCTTTCAGTGATAGTTATTGCATTTCACATGGTGACAGGATGTCTAGAAATAAGGCAAAGTGTCTGAAAGGAGCCGAAGCCATGTGTTTACGATGATGCATAAACATGCTGTCTCATTTTAAAATCTCATACATATTAATGTTCTATGAAAGCACTCGCATTATCTTTGAATTCTTCATTCAGCTACAGTGCACCTTTGACTGCAATTAATTTAAATGTAATAAGTGAACCAAGCCGTATTTACTTTTGTTTTTATCTCGGTAGTAGAGAATGCATTGATTCAAATATTTGCAGTAGTAATGGTGATCGGCAAAGAAGTGTTAGGGCTGAAATGCGAAACAAAAAGAAAAATATTCGGTGAAAAACGATCTATTGAAAAAGAAAAAAAAAATTAAGACAGCCATACATCAAATAAAATCAGCGTTAAAAGTTCAGAATTTTGAGATTCCGGATCCCTTTGGGGAAGAAAAAAAAAACGAGACTAGTGCCAGATTATGGATGCTGCACTGTACTGAAAGTAACTGTGACTTCAAGATAAATACTAACTTGATATTTTTGCAAAAACCAAGCTGCTATCGCAATGGTAGAAATGTACATTGAAAATGAGCTAGGCAGAAATGCAGTTGAAGAGATAAACATGCCTGAACCAATAGTCAAAAACAGCAGCATGAGTCTTCCAACATTCGCACCAAAATGATGGCAAACTGCCCTAAAAAAAGATTTTTCTTGATGAAATCAGCAGAAGATTAACAAAAGAATGTTTTAAAAATAGCTTAAATTGTTTTTTAAATTTTTTAATGTATTCTTAACCTATTTACAGTAGGTTATTGCTGTAGGAAGTAAAAAATAATTTTCAACCATAAAGACATTAACACTATGTTGACACAAAAATTTAACGTTGTTTTGAGAAGTTGAAGATTTGTTTTTGTTCTGTATGCATGTAAAGTGTGATAGTTCTTCATGTCCCTTAAATGTTTTTACATACTGTGCACAATTTTAACAAACCTGGCATATCATTTAAAAAGCTCTAAAGTGTCACATATGGGGAACTGCCGGCTCGCAGGCCGGATGTGGCCCGCCAAGGCTATTGATCCAGCCCGCAGAACATATTAAACCCTGTATAAAACCCATATAAACCATTCAAAATCCCCTATAAATCCCAATTATAAGGCACGTGATTCCGCTAACATCCTGAAGTTAGGCCCACGACTTCACTAACATCGTAAAATTTGGCTCGCAACTTTTCAAAGGTTGCCCATACCTGGACTATGTGTGTTTTATATTGAAGATAGTGTGAAAGTCAACTGTTATATCACACCAATGATAGACAAACTAATGTGACAGTTGCTTTCTAAAAGTGACGATACATTATATTATATACCTGGGGGGGAAATCACATTTTAAGTAATCTCTACAAAATCACAAATTATATTCTATTACTGATTTTCTAGCAAAACACAAATAGATGGGATGACATGTTTATTTTTATCATTTTATAAAAAAGAATCTTAATGCAAAAATATTTTAGCTGTAATACAATCTCTTTGTCATTCTAAAGATATACTTTGAAGCTTATGGTTCACTGACTGGTCAAAAATGCTACTTTAAGCAATCACTAAACTGCAACTTACTACTAAAAAGTCCATGGAAGAACTCAACACAATAGTGGAAAAATTGACTGGCAGAAAATTGTTTCTTACAAAAGCTTCTGGCTCATACTCAAGCTATTGAATGAGTGATCAAGCAAGTGAGAGGGACTTCACAGAAGATTTGCAGACAAAAACATTGTGCAGGCTTCATTACAATTACCACTGGGTCAACGAAGAATGACTACATTTAATTTCAAAAACAAATACAAACTTTAATAATGAATCCAAACAAAAATGGATGCATTATTGCATCAGAATTAAAAGTATTTTGAAGTATGGGCATTTCCATGAGGTAAGCTATACATCATTTGTGCTGAACTAACAATGAAAAGCTGTATAACTTGAAAATCATCATAAAATCACAAAACAAAGTAGCACTTTGCAGCTAATGAAGAAAGTGAACTATGTGCAATATACTTCTCTTTAAAATGTCACAAGCAACCATTTGTCAATACTGACATTTTCAAATATCAAGTATTCTCTGCTTAATTGTGGATATTCTTTATTTTAAGCTGGGGCAATTATGTAATTTTTTTAATTTTACATCAACTTCCTGAAAAATTTGGTATTATAAATAAGGCCCTCTCATACATAGCAGATTTTCTGAGGAACAGACATTTTCGGGTAAGATTTAATGATACCTTATCTCATAACAACAGAATGGATCAGGATGTCCTTAAGGAATCTGTCTTAAGCCTGGTACTGTTTAGCCTGTACATGGATGGAATCGAAAGTGCCATACCTCAAAGTTGTGAAGTTGGACTGTTCACTGATGACATTGCTCTATAGTACTCTAGTCCGGATGTGAATCATATCGAGTCAAATTTAAATCTGAACATAATTGATGTGTGGAAATGTGCAAGTGATTACAAATTAGTTTTTAAAGCTTCAAAACCTTATGTTAGTTTTTTTTTACCACTAATAGGCATTTATATGCTTATCATCCTCAAATTTATGTTAATGAACAGCCTTTTTCCTATGGCAAGCCTCCAAAGCACTTGGATTTTGTTATGAATCTGGAGATTACGAGCAATGAGTACATTCAGAATCTGGTCAAGAAGAGCTGTAAGAGACTTAATATACTTTATATCTCTGGCTGAGACTGAGGCATTGATGCTGAAACCTGCAAAGCTGCATATGTTATGGTAACTAGGCCAATTTTTTAATACAGGTTCCCGATTTATTGCAGTGTCTCTTCCAACAACCTCCAAAAATTTGAGCGAATTCATTTAAGTGCGAATCGAAGTGCAGTAGTGGTGTTTTTACTGAGGGCTACTCTATTAAGCTTTCAAGACATAACCCAGATAACTGCTCAGTCTTCAGGAGAGAAGTAATTGCTATAAATGAGGAAGTAAAGGATTCGCACAATTCCTATTCCGAGGAAATCTGGATCCTAACTGACAGCCGCATCTCAATAAAATACCTAAAGGGCTGGAATCAAGTTAATTGTTATGTTGGCATTCAAATTCTTGAAAAGCTAAAGCTCTTGGCCAAAAATTAGTATGTCCACCTTCAGTGGATCTCTTCCTATGTTAATATAATGGAAAATGAAGTTGCCAATGGTCTTGCTAAAAAGGATTCTGCCAAAACTGAGACAACTGACTATTCTATCAGCTTTCTTGAGATGTTCTCGGCAAGAAAAAATCTTGACAGACAGAATTGGATCACCCCTCCAGATCATCACTGGTTGACCACAAGCGCTCCAGTGTTTGAGGGTGATTGAGCAGATCAAACAGCTTTCTCCAATCCATCTGTGATCAATTAAAGTGTATGACTTTTGAATTTGGCAGTAGGGTCTTTCCAAATTGCAATAAGTGCAGAATGAATCTGGCTTCTCCTGAACAAGTGTTTGGGACTTGCATGTGAGGACATTTCCTCACATCTCTTGTGGTGCTTGATTTTGTTAGGGTGCATGGACTCATGAACCAGATCAAGCTGGTTCTCAAAAGAATGGAACAACAACACATACTTTTTGTTTCAGCATTAAAATATTTATGCTTTTATTGATAAGTCTACACAAACAAATAAAATCCTGTCTAAATGCATTATATATTTTTAATTAGATATCAAACCAGAATGACAATACTTAAATCAGAAAATAGTGTATATTACACTCATATTACTATTCTTTTAAGAAGTAGACTGCAGTAAAACCATAGAATCAGTAAAATGAAACTCAGTTATTTAAACAGCATTTGTATTTCATCATTAATAAATATTTTTTTTTTTTAAAGGAATGCAAATGCACGACAAATGTATAATTTAATGATAAAAGATATTTACTAATTAATTTCATTAGGCAAAATAGTACAATATTTTCAGATTCCACCAGTAAAAATTTAATGTTTCTAATAAAACTCATAAAAATGAAAAGCCAAATAGCACAATTAAGAAAACAATTGAGTTACAATAAAGAAACAAACATACTTGTAAAAATACACATTACTTAGTGCACTGCAGAAAGCTAGAACACATCGCAAAAAGTAGAATACTAAAACCTACAGAAAAAATACATCAAAATTAACTGTAAATAACTAAAATACCATACAAAAAAAAAAAAAAAAAAAAAAAAAAATCAAGTCATACAAATATTGACCTTGAAATCTTGTTTAAAATATTACCTTTACCCCAATAACATTAAAACGATAGTACAATCATAATGCTATGATACACTTTAAAAATAAAATCAAGACGAAAAAAATATTGAGCTCAAAACTATTTTATAAACGTGGTATTCCTTATTAGAAGTAAACCATGACAAACTATAGCTAATAAACATCATCGCTGTTGATTCAACAGCCTGTTTGTGTGATTAACTTGATGTTTTGATGATCAATACAAAGCATATCTTTTAACAAATTTGAAATCAGTTTTAATAATTTTAAGATTTGTTCGCAAATTCCTTATTTAGAAATTCTAAGAATTTTTAGGCTTCTGTATAACATGCATAGCTCAAAATAAATTGAATATGAGTAGTGTTAATTTGAGAGGGGAACTACAAATTTATGGCAAAATGTGATTTTGTTTATCATTTTCAGTTTCTTTTCCACAAATATAATCTAAAAAACATTTTTTATAGCATGTTTTTGTTCATTTTATATTTGCAAGTTGAAAAATGACATGAAAAAAAATGTTGAAATGTTTTTCGAGGGGGGGGGGACATATTTCGGGTGCTTTTAATCAAAATAAGAATCTGTATTTCCTCTGATTGGTTAGAATTATTTATACCCAGTTTACCAAATACACATATAAGAAAAAAAAAAAAAAAAGAACTGAATATTTGTAATAACTTTAAATATTTAAAAAACTGTTTTACTACAAACACAGTGTTTTCTCTGGAAGCTGTATTTTCATTTTACATAAGTGTAACAAAAAAGTTACATTTACAAGTAGAATAAATACATACATACATATATACACTGGGTGTTTCAAAATAGATGTTAAAGCGAATATCTTTTAAACCATAAGTGATAGAAACATACTTGCAATTAAAAAAATTTGTCAAATAAAGAGTAATTTCATATATGGCAAGCTTTTTATTAGGGGCTGTATGCATATTAAAATATGAAATTTAATTTTTATATGGTCCCTCCTTTCCTATCACTTATGTTTAAAAAAATGTTGCTCTTTGTCTAAGAAAAGTAATTTAAAAAATTCCGTGTCTCTAAGTGAAATAGTTACCGAGATACTGCAATTTGAAGATTTTGGCATTTGTCGCCAAGCAGTGAGAAAATACAATTGCTTTTCAACTGGCATTAATTCACTTAATAGTTACTCGACAGACACAGTTGATTTCTCAAATCCTAATTTAGCTACAATTTTCCTTTAAAGGATGTTTGGCAATTTCTAGTGAAAATTACCACACCATAATAACTCATACCATTATTTTGTCATTCTCTTTTACACTTCTCTGGAAGCGTGCAAAATTAGTGAATGAACCTCCTAAAATACTAATTGCTAATTTTGTAATGCAGTACTGATCCATTCAGGTAAAACTATGTTCATTTTACACATTTGAATGCATTTAATTGCCATTTCATGGCAATGGGATCATTATTTAACTTTTATCTGCTCATAGTTGGTCCCCTAAAGTAAAGATTTTTTCACCTGAAAATGAATTTTAAAATTCATTTTCTTAGACACAGACCAACATTTTTCTAAGTATAAGTGATAGGAAAGGAGGGACCTTGAAAAAATTAAATTTCACATTTTAATATGTATACAGCCCCTAATAAAAACTTGTCATATCTGAAATCTAATCTTTATTTGACGATTTTTTCTAACTGAAAGTATGTTTTGATCGCTTACGGTTTAAAAGATAATCACTTTAATATTTATTTTGAAACACCCGGTATCTATCTATCTATCTATCAGTGGCGGCTCGTGGGATACAGCAAGTACAGCCGGGCTGCACTTGAAATCATCAGCACATACTTTAAAATAATTTATTCTACTAATTTTCCTAAACTCAGATTAGAATTATGGAATTCCTATGGTAAATTAAAAAAATCTCCAAAAAAGAAAACCAAACAAAAAAACCGTATTGTGGCCAGATCGCTCATTCAGAAAAAAAGCACTTGAATCTTCCCGCAATTCAATTGAGAAAATCTTTGGTTCAGCCCAGAGCGCTGATAAGAAAATTGGTAGCACCGTTGCCATGACAACGGTTACGTAAGCATTTCCTCCGGCATAGGCTATAATGGGGGTATGCAGCTAAGACTCAGCTTATTCAATTTTGAAAGGTCGGCAGCACTTGTGAATTCGACTCACTGATTGGCTCGAGAAGTGAGGGAGGGAGTAAGGAGAATATTTGTTCGACAAACTCTCGACTTTATATTGCTGAATTTATCAAGAAGGTAAGCCTGAATAGACGCTTATGAATGGACAATTACCCATCAAAGCAGTATTGTTTTTAAGTAAGCAAGAACTGGCATTTAGAGGACATGGCGAGCGAAAAAATTCTTTAAACATAGGAAATTTTAAAGAGCTTTTAAAATTATTGATATCTGAATTA
Source organism: Cheiracanthium punctorium (assembly GCA_038373885.1). Classification (NCBI taxonomy): domain Eukaryota; kingdom Metazoa; phylum Arthropoda; class Arachnida; order Araneae; family Cheiracanthiidae; genus Cheiracanthium; species Cheiracanthium punctorium. The sequence goes on from JAWZYV010016612.1 coordinate 583,828, forward strand.
AAACAATGCCTTTTTATGAGGGCATCATTGACCGATTCACAAGTTTAAAAGAAAGGAGGATTGATTTGACTTAAAAAAAATAAGTACGTTTTCTTTTTTTTTTTTCTTTTCTTCCCAAGTTATCGTTACAAAAGAAAATTCTAAGGAAACTTCGAATCAGACACGGATTAATGCAATTTTGAGGATAAGAGCGGCTGGTTGAAATTTATGTCCATTTTATGGAAAAGTAAAATAGGATCTCTTACATTTTTTATGTAATTTCTTTATTTTTTCCACGGTGAGGGCTTAATCCGCCAGCTTTCGAATTCAATAACAAAGATTTTCCATTCCTGTCCGGAGGAGGAGGGGGGGGGGAGGCTCATATGCTTTCCGGCTGCACTAACAGTTTTGACCACGGGCCGCCACTGCTATCTATATATATGTATATGCAGGGTATCCCCAAAAGATGGTAACAGGCCTTAATTCTTTATGTATCAAAGATAAGTAGACAATGTAAATTGAAAAAAAAAAATGTTCAAAATAAGTTTGGAAATAAGACTCCATTAAGAAAAAAATTCCTCTCATTAATTTTCAAAAAGTTACACTTTTTAAGTTTGTATTTGAGCCCCTCTACAAAATTTTTTAAATTAGTAAAATATGCCCCATACACTAATGAGACGTTGAATAAAATTTTATGAAAATTAAAAATATGCTGGCTTAAACCACTTTTCAATGGCTCTCAAAGGAAAAAAATCACGTTGGATAATCGCATTTCAGGGGTTGTACAGAAATAACATTTTTTTTTTCTTCTTTCCAATCTAGCAATAAGCATTTACATTCAAATTCATGTATAGCCCCCCAATCATCTTCATTTAAAGATATCTCAGATATTTTATGATTGCAACTGGGCGTTGCACTCAAGGGTGGTTCCAGACTGAATTCTCCAAGGGGCCAGGCAAGGACATATTTAAGGGGACAGTCCAGAGGTCTGAACCCTACCTGGAATTTCAATTTTTGTACACAAAAGGATGATGAAATAATCTTTTTGCAAAAAATTCTTAACTTTTCCACCGTTTGGACTCACTCCCAAATTTTTTTCTGGGTGCATCCTTGGGGCCAGGTACTTTTGAACTTTTTACATAAGTCTATAAATTGTTCAAAATGCAAATTGAATGTGTGAAATCATGAAGTAAATTGATCTAAAGTTGTAAACCAAATGGCCTCCATGGGCCCTTCTCTGGAGCTGCTCTTGGTTGCAGAAACACATGAATTCAACATCTTAAAAAAATTTCAGTAGAGTGTCCCTTAATCTACACACTTTTGCAAAACAATATTAAACTATAACGTTACCTTATTTGATTGTAAGAAGCTTCCATACAGATAGCTAGGTATAGCATGAAGCCATAAATAAGCATAAGATCGAATAGCATACTGTGGTGAATATTCCCATGTTTGAAAACCTTCTCCATATAACAAATAATGCATCTAGAAAAATAAATAACATAAATTACAATTAAATAATCACACTTAGTGCATAAACTGTATTTACTAATTTTTAAAAATATATATATTTATTACAGGTTCCCAGTAATTGAAAACTTCATCACAGTCAGAAATGTTGCTCCAAACAGCAGCACATAAACGGGCAGACATTAGCACTTTAAATGCAGTAAAAGTTGATGGACACCAAGTTTTATCAGGTTTTACATCTGCGACAACTTTTCTGTTTGGAAAAGAAAAATGTCAATTTTATTAATTAGCATTGAAACGGTCATATACAGCTATAAAAATTAATTCGTTTAAATGTTTTTAATGAATTGTCTCATTTTCATATATTTTATAGCAAATTAATGAAATTTACCAGCAATTTAGTTCTAACCACATGCCTTTGGCTAATGTCAACCAAGTTTTGTTTCAGAAGGAAAATGTTTAGAGTGACTTGAAATTTAGCATTTTCGTTTCATTTGTGGTCACTTTCTCACCCTTGTTTGAGAGTGGGAGGGAAAGGTCATTTATTGAAGTAGAAATGTTTGTTGATCAATTATTAAGTTAAATTGGCACTTTCATATTAAATTATAAATGCATTGAAAAGCAACAGTTCAACATGATATTCTGATGCTTAGCGATAAAGAAAGGGAGAATTTTTCATGTAATTAGACTGTACTAGGAATAGTACAATATTCAGTACTAATTAGCCTTTTTTCTAAACTGCAATATCAAAGCTAGCTACTTCCACAAACAGAGGATCATTTTTGTAATGATTTTGTCTTTCAGTATGGACTAAATTAAATAAGAAAGGAAATTCTCGATTAGCCTCAAATAAGATCAGGATACAATTATCATTTTCAAAAAAAAAAAAAAAAAAAAACTTTAAAGTATCGTTAGGAAATAAAGAACAGATTGAACCTCATATTTTTATGTTGTCTAAAGAAAAATACTTTAATTTTATTATTTAAAAAAAATGTGAAACGCATGGTTTTAATATTCCTACACACAAACTAAGTGACATAAATTATAAAAAGAAAGAATTCAGTTTACATTTGATTGGGCACAAAGTAATATAGCTAAAATCATAAGTCATGTTAAAAAAAGAAAGAAAAAATCATGAAGTTTTTTCTAATTCTTATTAATTAGATAAATTCCGTGTTTGTTGTAATGTTTGTTAAGTTTTTAATTACTCAAGTTAAAAACTTTAACTATGTTGGTTGCATAAAAAAAGGCTGTTGAGTCTATCCAATCAAAAGCAAAGATAATATAAATACATAAAAAAATATATTCATAAAAATATAGAACTCACATATCTGCAGATGCATTATCAAGAAGAGCTTGTTTAGATTCTTTAAATTCTTTTTTAGATTTAGAATGATGTCTGTTTCTAGAAGGCATACTGCTCAGTTTTCACAAATAGTTACAATCTATAACAACAGTGAAATAAAAAGAAAAGCTTTTACAATAATATAAAATATATTTGTAATATCACTAGCAAGAATTACACATGTTTAGAGTGTAATAATAAGGAAATTTTTTATGTGAACATTCAAACAAAAAAATCTTCCCCAAAAAGATTGATTTATTTTTCTTCAAGATTCAAAATAAAATCTTTATCAAAGCTTTAAATGCATGTACAAAATTAACAATATATAAACAAAATATCATAATCCTAGACTTCTTGGTGCAAAACTTTAATATGTTACCTTGATAAAATTTGCACCCTTAAGCATATATGTATATATTTTTTTAAAGAGAAAATCAATCAATGGCATAATTTGTAAGTATCTAAGAAAACTTTTCTCTATAACCCAATTAAAAAAAAAAATACTACAATAACTATCCAAAAATTTGAACAGGAGCCCACACAATTGTATATAAGACTGTTTGTAGATCACAAGACCTACAGATATCAGTTTAAAGGTTGGGTTTTTGTCATCAAAAACTGGTTTTGACATGACTGAGGTAAAAAGTGTCAAAAATCTACTTTTTCTTTATTTTATATGGCAAACAATAAATTTCTATATAAATTTTTCTTAGCTATTAATTATAATTAGCTAAAAATTATAATTAATTATAGTACTATGAACATACCGGGTGATTCAAAATAGATGTTAAGGCAATTATTTTTTAAACCGTAAGTGATCAAAACATACTTCCAATTAGAAAAGTTATTCCAATTAGAAAAATTAAGAGCAGCTTTCACACATGGCATTTTTTTTACTGGGGGTTGTCATACATATTAAAATACGAAATTTAATTTTTATATGGTCCCTCCTTTCCTACCTTTGATATTTAGAATAATGTTGCTCTTTGCCTAAGAAAATTAATAAAACAAATCCCGTGTCTCTAAGTGAAACAGTTAGCAAAAAAATTATTTTTAAAAATGATGACTTACACCACTTTACCTGCTGTGTGGGAGTCAGTTTTCAAGGGAAAACATCTTTACTTTGGGGGACCAACTATGAGTTGAAAAAAGTTAAATGGCGATCCCAATGTTGACAATTAAATGCATTCAAATTTGTGAAATGAACAGGTATAGTTTACTGGAACTGGTCGATGTTACTGTATGAAACTTTTTTGAGAGCTTTAGGCTAAACATATTTGCCTACATGTACGACTAACTGCATTTTGTAGTTTATTTACAGGATCACCAAAAAGACAATACATTAATCCGAAAATATACAATTCTGCCCCCAGCTTTAACACAAATATTCAAATTAACACAAAATTTTCAAATTGATATATCTCGGAAACTATTCCACGTAGACATACGGGCTTTGTTTTATTAATTTTCTTAGGGGAAGCACAACATTCTTCTAAATATAAAGGGTACGAAAGGAGGGACCGAACAAAAATTAAATTTCGTATTTTAATATGTATACAGCCTACAGTGTGATGTTTCTTTACATTTTCAGTTTACGCTTTTGGCATCACACTCAGTACTGCGCATAGGCAAGCAATTAGTGATTATGGTGTGTTATAAAATAATTAATGACAACCTGAAGGGGGACACATGTTTAAAAAGAATTTCAGTATTGTGGATAGAAAAATGAAATATGTTAGTGACCGGTGTATGAAAGTTGGTTTGAAAGGAAGTGCATAAGCATGTGTTTGTTACAAATGTGGCAGCATGAGATCACCTACGCATAGACAACACCTGGGAATTGAAGGCCAGTCAAATGGGTACTTTATGGCCGTGCTGGAAAATGCTTCAATCTACCACACATAGAGTTTATGGGTTCTAACCCAGCTCCCGCAGCACTCTCTCCCTACACTGATGACCTGGACAATAAACACCCGTTCTCCTTCTCACCTTCAGAGACAGATGGTGCCAGCACTGACCTCTCCCATCTGTCTCTTGCTCTTTCAAAGTCCACAACAGGTGGCATTGACCTCACAAAGTCCACAAACGAGTGGCAACATTCCATAATGCTTGGAAAATCGTTCATCAGCCTCTGACTGACTCTGCAGGGGGCAAGTAATGTGGCGGCACGAGATCACCTCCGTGTGCACAGCACCCAGCAATTGAAGGACGATCAAATGAGTACCAGAATATGCCTCAATCTATCCACGTGGATTTTATGGATTAACATACAGCTCCTGCCGCACGCTCTCCCTACACAAATGTAGTATGAATAAAAGCTAAGTAAAAGAAAGCATGCTAATGATGGATGCATTGATGTTGGTGGAGGAGGAAAGAGGAAATAGTTATAGCAATATGTTAAGCCAGTGAAGGTGAAGGGGGAGAATAAGGTAATAAGTGAGGGAAAGAAGATGGCATAAGGGAAATTTCTGGATAGTGAAGTAAGTAACTGAAATGAGGTAAATGCTTTTATTTGATGAATCTTTGAGTTGTTTAAGGTTATTGAGTAATTTTGAAGTGCAAACAAGATATTTTTTGTGTTAAGTGTTATTTTAATCATGCTAATTTTAGATTAGCTATATAAATAGATTGCTAAATCTACCAAAGTTATTTCAGGTTAAAAGTGGGGCTCTGCCCATTTTAGATTAGCTGTACTGCTAGGTTGTTTAATTTATTGAAGTTTTTTTAAGTTAAAAATGGACCGATGGTTAAAATATTTTTGAGTTATTTTGTAGTGAGTTTGATGTTTTTCTCTCCTTTTGTTAGTTTAATTGGTACTTATGTATTATCCCTGCAGTCTACCAAGACAAGTGATTTTTCACCAAGATAAACACCAAACACATTAAATTATTGATGATTCGGAATACAATTGGCAATAGTTTGCCAGCACATTTGATGAAAAAATATTTTGCCGAGAATGACTGCCAGGATAATACACAAGCCCAGTAGCAGAATTTTCTCTATCAATCTGCAGCACCGGGATCAGAAACCAAAATTTATCTGCAACCTTAACAATCCCTGAATAAATTACAATTATGAAAAATTATAGCGCATTATGAGAATATATTTGGATTTAACAAATACAGGAAAACCTTGATGAGTGCAGTATATTTCAAGGATTCATTAACCACACTAATCAAGGGATTTCTGAATCGGCAGACATATCTACATGAAAAAAAAAAAAAAAAAAACCTGTAATTTAAAATTGAGTTGATACAATATACTTACAAAGGGAAATAGACTCTTATACAAAGCAGTGCAAGACAAACACAGATAATGTGTTATAACAATCCCTACTTTGTTCTTTGTTGTTGTTTTTTTTTTTTTTTTTTTTTTTTGTGTGTGTGTGTTCTGTATTTTTCTTTTTTGTCTGCTAGCCATTAGAAATAAAAATGTTTTAAAACAATTTAATTGGACTTGAAATCATTAGCCCGGAAGAAGAAGAAAAAAAAAAAGTGCGTCTGACTCAAACCTAATTATTTTTTCAACCTGCTAGATTGATCTGCAAGCTGCAAAATCAATCTGCAGTGCACGCTGCCATGCTGCACAGTTCCTGCTACCGGGTCTACATAGGTACCGTCTAATTTATGTGCAATTTTAATTTGTTTATTAAAATTATTTGAATTTGCTTAGTTGATCATGCAAAATGACTGGATTAAAGGGGGCGATTGTCCCCAGGATGGGATTTGGAGCATGGGTTAGTTGCACGGCATGAAGGATGGAAAGGGCAAGTTGCACCGTTGATGAATTTAATACAGGGCCCTTGGTAAAGGGGGAGTCTCCCCCCCCCCCCAAATTCACAAAATTGTATTATACTTGGCAAAATTAGATACCTAGTTTGGCAAAATTAGTTTAAAAATTTTAACAAAAACTATAATTTACTCTCTATTTCTGGTACACTTGGCAAAATTACGCAAGCCCAGTTGTCAAAAGTAAAAACTGGGTAACATAGTTGATACAAAATTATAGAAGTTGGTAAAAACCGATATTTGACTTGGCAATTTATCGACATCTCCCCCCCCCCCCTAAAAAGTTTTAGCAATGGCTCTGATTTAATCCACGGGCGAGATGCACCTGTGAAATGGATTGAAAGGGGACGGTCATAGGAGAACCCTGTAGTCTCTAAAAGGGCTGGCAGTAGCCTATTTTCGAGGGGGGGGGGGGACGCAAGATAAGGATTCCGGTGCACCTCGCCCCTCGATCTGATTGACAGCTATTGACGCGGGTGCAACTGAACTCGTCTAGGATTAGCACCGTTCTGTAGAAAATTATCCAGGTTTCTATAGAAGGCAGAGAAAAAACCTGGCCAAGCCTATTTTCCTGACATACGAGTAAGCTGTAATTTTAGCTTATTTCAATCAGAGGATACGCAATCTTACAGCATTCGAAAATAGAAACTTTTTAAAAGACAAACTCTTACAAATGGAATTCGCTTGTTTGGATAGAGACAGAGTTTTATAATTAACAATAGAAAGCTAAAAGAATATATGTAACAGAAAAATGTATACTAACATTATAACAATTTTTATGCAGAAAAACCAAACCTAGTATTATGGATTCTAAGATCATAACAGCGTGTTACTACAAAATATTAGCTAGCTTGATTAAGTAAAACAATATATCAAATGATAAATGATAACTCGCATAACACTAAATTTTTTTATTGTTTGTTTACGTATCAAACTAACCGGAGATACCGGAAAGATTCTGCTTCAGAATGAATCCGATGAACTCACAAGAACTACTGGTGTTTTTATAAATCCCAAATATCTGATTTCATGCTGCACCAATTTCAAATATTTGTATTCATTTATATGTAACTCTCATTACAGTGAAAAAAAACCTCAAAAGTGTAATTCATATAAAATGTATAAATATACAGGGCCTTATTATCGCAAGGGCAAATCGGGACTTTGCCCAGGGCCCCCGACTCGAAAGGGCCCCCCAATTTCAAATATTGTTCTGAAATATATTTTTTATATCAAAATGTTATGAAAAATAAAATAAATTTTATAGATGGGGGGCCCCAAATTCATCAATGCCCGAAGCCCCCGTTGGTCATAATCAGGCTCTGTAAATATAACAAAATATCAGTTTACAGTCTTTTTGTATTTGGCATCATCTAAATTGATACATTCTCTGTTACTATGGCAACTGTTCATTTTGAACCTAACAAAGGTGCTTTAGGAAAAATCAAAAAGATCAACCAAATTAATTTTATTGGAACTACAGAGATTTTTTGATTAAACCTTTTAAAAGTTCTAATAATTATGCTTCATGACAGCATTGATCTTGGAGGAAATGACCATGTCTGGCGGAACAAACCAGATCTACCTGCGGCAAACGAAGAAAATCGCAAATTGGAAGAAACTGTAATTAAGTTTGTTTACTAGTAACAATAACGTTTCTGCTTTTTATTTTGTTCGTTTCACACATCTTTACTATACTTAAGCTTATTTTATGAAAATCACATGTTCAATAATTTATTTTAGTGTTATTCAGTTATTTTTAAATTTAATTTAATTTTTTAAATTAGTTATAATTTTAACTTTTGGCTATTGTTTTCATTTATTCTTGATTGCTTTAAAATGATAGCTTTTAAAATTTGTACTTTTTTACACTATTAATGGTCTTATTGTTCAGTAATAACTAAGGTGACCATACGTCCCGTTTTGAATGGGACAGTCCCTTTTTTAGGTGACTTGTCCCGTTGTCCCTAAGCACAGCTTCGGGACACCGTAATGTCCCGTTTTTAGAAAATGTCCCCTGCAATGTCCCGTTTTTAGAAAGAGAGCAACCTACGGTAACGATTTCAATGAAGGGCGCAAAAAATTTAAAATTTTCCAATGGTAGTGTCTGTAAAAACAAACAAAAAAAAAAAAACCTGACCTCCCACCCTCCCCTCTCGGGACGCAAAGAAAACGGTGGGGAATGTATTGTTTTTGTTTGTTCTTTTAATGTTCCTTTTTCTTGTCAACTATTTCAATTTATTTCTTTTTTTAAAGCCATGTTACTCTTTTGCTTATCCTCCCCCCCTCCCTCGATCTTCACTTTCTTTTCCCTTTTCACTCTGGTTTTCAAAGAATTTTTTTTCCTTCCGAATGACAATTTCTTTTTTTCTGTGTGTCCTTTTGTTTACATTTCTCACTTTCCTACCTTTCTGTCTTGTGTCGGATATTGTCTTTGAAGTCGAAGGAGAGCCTACCCCTTGTACCACCCGAAACGTACGTCTTGCACTAGTTTTTATAGTATATGCGTGTTTTAGCAAAATTTGTCTTTTCATTTTATTTTGAAATTAACCTCAACACAAGCTTTTTCGCACATTTTCTTAAAAACTAAAAGATACCCAGACCTGAAATTCAATCTCCCTACACTATGACCTTAAAAACAGTAGATGTCCCGTTTTGAGGAAGAAAATAAACACATTATTGCCAAAAAAGTAATAGATGTCCCGTTTTGAAGGAAAAAATAAATGGTCACGTTAGTAATAACCCACATGAAAATGTCATAGAATTCTTTAAAAGTTCAGTGGTATTGTACTCCTCCTATTTTTCTAAAGGTACTTACGTATTATACCAGCTGTCATTCCCGCCAAACTTTTTTTTTTTGTCAAATGTGCTGGCAAACTGTTGCCAATCGTATTCTAAACCATCAATAATTTCATCTGTCAGACATTTATCTTGGCGAAAAATCGCTCGCCTTGGCGGACAGCCAGGATAGTGCATAAATACCTTTCTAAAATTTATAGAATTGGATACAACTTCGATGTCATCCCTTTTTGGCGCTGTTTTATTTGGCAACTTGTATGGCACCATAAATGATATGATATGGCAATGATTGGGCATTGTTTAGAATAGAAAGTTCAACTTTCTTTGGTACACCTTCTTTGACATCATCCCTTTTTCCTTTATTGGCTTTTTTTAGCATGACAAATGACATGCAACAAAATGCTTTTTCCTATCATCCCCCCACAGTTATTTTAGATCACTTTTATCATTAATGTATATTCAAATATATTTTAATGTATTATTTTCGAAGCTATACAACTGCTTTCAAAATTTTCCAGTCACTGCATACTTGCTTAAGCTTCATTTGACCAATACTGTAAATTTAGCACTTGTTTTGTCTGTCAAAGCTTGTTTTGCCTCTTTTCTTCTGGCACCGAGATGTTCTTTTGGCATTTGTAATTTTCTTACACTTTACCTCAACTTTGCTGTAAATGTAAAACATATTTTCCAGATGGCCTCCACTATATAAGAATGTAATTTTAATTAAAATATCTTTACAGCTTAGGGAAAGGAAAATAGAAATTGAATGTCTCAAACTGATTTTGGAGAACAACATAAATAAAGGAAAAAATATGCAAGAACATTTTAATAATGTACGCCAAACTCTAAATTATAAACAGGTATGAATGAGTTTTAAGTTTCATTAATTTTACACAAAATCAAGCACTATTTTTTAAATTATTCATTCCTAACCTTATAATGAATTCTGCACAGTCGGAAGAGTTTTTTGTGCTGTTTGAATGCAAAATAGTAAACTATAAAGTAAAATGTTGGTTTTGTTAATTATTTTCATATTTTTTGTTGTTAATTTATTCTGTGGTGAATATACTGGATCTAGTGCATGAATTTGTCTGAAAATAAACATCAAGAATAAATTCAAATTTGAAGCAACTTATCATTATTATTTTCATAATATTCATGTTTAGAACTCAGAATGTGAAGGAATGACCCACTTCTCTAACACTTTGCCAAAATTATTATTATTATTGTTTGTTTCTTTCTTTCTATATGATTGTTCAGTTTTTTTATAAAGATACTGTTAACACGGCAAAAGTTTTTTTGCCGTGTTAACAAAATCACTTTAAATAGCTAAGGTATCAAAAAATTTTTCCAATTATATTTCTGTAAATTAGAATGAAATCACACTCTAAAATCTGTTTTTTATTGTGAATATTGTATTTTTATTTTTTCCTTCCCCTAGCAACTTATTAAATCCAAAGAGCATGAACTAGAAATGGAGCTTCATGCCCAAAAGCTTGTTGAACGTGAATCCAGTCGACTTGAACAAGAAACAAATTTAATGAATCAGGAGATAAAATCCTTGATTGAGCGTGAAAATAACAGAAAGGTAATTTTTTAAAACCAAATTATTATTATTGTATATATGCTATAATAATAATAATTAGATTAAATGGACTAAAATTTGCCAAATTGAAACACTAAAAACCTTAATGCTTATGATGTGATCTTTAATGTTAATGTGATTTTTTATTAATAAATTTTTACAATCATTTAATTAGTACAATTAAATGATTGTAAAATTTTAGTTAGTAGTGGAAAGTTAGTTGATAGTTACTTCAGTATGTGTATCTCTTGAATTTAATTATTTCAAATGCTAATCTGTAGTTTTGTTAAAATTTTGTGAGGGCAATATTGTATCAATAAGAGTATGGTAATAATTTTCACACTGTCAAAAGGTTGAAAACTCTGTTGCCAGACATATGAAGAAAAACTAAAATAGCTACATTAGCATTAAAAAAATCTGACAATTTTAAAACGCCTGTAAATTAACGTTTTATTTATTTATTTTTTTACTAATATGAATTTTCATTTTCCTAAACTAAGAACTTTAAAAATTAGTGTAGTTTTTATTTCAGTATTAAATTTGTCAGTTTAAGTGGAAAAAATTAACAGGGCCATACTTTGAAAAAAATTACCGAAGTTCCAAATGGTGAAATGGCAGAAATTTTTCACAAGACTTCATCATTATCATTTTGTTAACAAAATTTGAAATTTTCAGGCGCGGACCAGAAATTCCTTAAATATGCTTTTGGTAGTGGATTCTGTTACTATGGTCGCTATTATGATAAGCAGAATATGAAAATTATTTTCATTTTTACTTTTACCTTAAGGGAATTTGATATCATCAAAAATTTGAAATTGCACCAGAAACTCAGTAATGGCAACATACCTTATGGAAATATTATTTTGCTAGGGTTGACATTTACAACAGCCATGATAACCAAAATGTACACAAAAAAATGAATGTTTCATATAGATATTTTTATGATATTAACAACATTTTAAGAGTTTTTTGTATAGTTAAGTTTTTCCAAGATGATCTGCAGAATGTAACTACTCAAAAGGCAAAATAAAACATTTGCCCATGCCATGTAACATTATTTTAGAATTTAAGCTAGACAAATTTTACCCTATAGAAGCACTTTGAAAGTGAATAGATTTGTTTGCAAAACATTTTTTTTTTTTAAACACTAGGGTGCTATTTTGTTTGCTTCCAGATTTTTGTCTACGTGACTTTGTAGACATGAACTGTCACGATGAAGATCTTTTCAAATGTGTTTGCCAGATAATGCAGGGCAGTGGTGGATCTAGGATTGGGTAAAGGGTGGGGCTAACTTACTGGATATTCAATAATTTGGGTACAGTTATCCACAGGCCCTACGAGAGGGGGAGGGCAGACGGGGCGCTGCCCCTGGGCCCATGCGAGTTAGAGTGGGCCCGTGTTTGGCTGAAGTGCGTCCGTGAATTTTTCGGAAGGTCTTACAAAATTCATTTATAGATCCTTAATTAAAATCTTTTTTTTTTTTTAATAGACTAGGGGCCAAGGCCCCCAGACTCGCTACGCTCACTTTTCGTATGAGGCATTCGGCCCCTAATCAGGCTTATTCGTAAAAACGAGATAATTTCAACAGACAAAACCCGAAGATTGGATCAGATAGAATGTTACTGAGCTAAGCTACACATTGCTTGGTTCTTGCATCTTCATTGGTACATAAAAATTTAAACTTAACACTACAGTAGACCCCCTACCCCTCATAACACGGAAGATATTTTGTTATGGGAATCCGTGTTGTACGGGTCCTGAGCTATACTCCACCTGGAGTGCGGACTCCACTTATAATCGCTGGAAAAATTATTTGCATTCCTCAGAAACACAATGATATTTAATGTTGCCATTCAAAAGTTATATTAATTAAAGCGTAATAAAATCAGAACATATGTTTCAGCTGTATTTTTAATAATGTAAAACCTATTGGACACCTTACAAATTTGCCACCCATGGTGATTTTTCATTATTTGGTGACTTGCATACATGTCAAATTAATAAAAGCTACGGAACAGATAGAATAGCCTGCCACCCATGGCGACTTTACATTATTTGGCGATTTACACATGCTCACAACCTATATTTACTGTTCATTTAAGGTTACCGGAAAACCGTTATCCATATTTTCATTTACATAATCGTTTGCAGATTGGCGTACTTAACACCACGAATTATACCATCTCGTCGCGCTAGCAAATATCCAAAGTGTACTATAACTGCTATAATGGCATAGTTAACGCCGCCAAATATTTCTACTGGTAGCAAATAATCCAGCTGGACGAGAAGCGGCTTTAAAATAATCTGCATTTTAATTATTTTTCATTTTCAAGATATTAGTTATTCTGTTTTGGAAAAACGAATAATCGCTAATTCTAAACTCGTCTAAGCGAACTTACTATTTGAAAATTGTCAACTTTGTGTAACACATTTTGAGTTAATTTCATATAGTTTTTATTTTGGCGTAAAATGGGCATAATTCTAACTCATGTTTGTAAATTTTGCACGATTCTAGATACTTGGAAGCACTTTGTTGCAAAGGAATGAATGATTTTATGCCAAATCTGGCAACCATTCAGTTTATTTTTTCAGTTTTTTATTAGTATCTTCTAAAATAATTCGGTTTTCGAAATTTAAATCAGCTTAGCAGGTTCCTCGGAATTTTTCGAATCTGTGGGCACCTTAGTCGAAACTCAAATCCCTACGGTTTAGGAGGAGATAGGTCCACAAGCTTTGACAGCGGCCTTTACTTTTTTTTAGAATAGAGAGACTAAATTTTAAATACATAATTCTAGAATGATTTAGATGGCAGAAATATTAATTCTACCATTTAAATATTAGTATTTTTTCAACCTTCGAACATGAATTAAAAGTACCATTACATATCAGAAAAACTTCCCTCCCACTCTCTTTCCTTTTAGCATTTTATATGAAAATCATTAAAAAGAGCAGTTTTACAAAAAAAAAAAAAAAAAAAAAAAACTCTTTCCGTCCCTCCTGTTTTTCCGAAACTTGTGCTTTACGAAAGGGGACGGGAAGATTTTCGCCCCGCCTTATAAAATTTTTGTCGGAGGCCCTGGTCATCCAAGCTTGGCATTTGGCACGATTTTTTACATGTCGCCTGTATATTTTATTTTTCTGTCTACATATAGTATTACGTAATTGAATTTAGAGATCGTACCATTACATATCAGAAAAACTTCCCTCCCACTCTCTTTCCTTTAAGCATTTTATATGAAAATCATTAAAAAGAGCAGTTTTACAAAAAAAAAAAATTTCGAGATCGTACCATTACATATCAAAAAAACTTCCCTCCCACTCTCTTTCCTTTTAGCATTTTATATGAAAATCATTAAAAAGAGCAGTTTTACAAAAAAAAAAAAAAATTCGAGATCGTACCATTACATATCAAAAAAACTTCCCTCCCACTCTCTTTCCTTTTAGCATTTTATATGAAAATCTTTAAAAAGAGCAGTTTCACAAAAAAAAAAAAAAAAAAAAAAAAAAAAAACCTCTTTCCGTCCCTCCTGTTTTTCCGAAACTTGTGCTTTAGAAAGGGGACGGGAAGATTTTTCTCGGAGGCCCTGGTCATGCAAGCTTGGCATTTGGCACGATTTTTTACATGTCGCCTGTATATTTTATTTTTCTGTCTACATATAGTATTACGTAATCGAATTTCGAGAAATGTGTGCGAATTTCCGATAAAATAAAATACTCTAACCTGCTAGGACTTACACTTCATAGGTAAAACTATGTCTGAAAAAAATTAATTTAAATTATACCTCTTTTTTAGATAATGATATCATTGTATTCCTTCTAATTATGCACCTCTTTACAAACTGCTTAATAGTGATGCATGTATATTTTGTGAATGCTGTTCCTCTTGAAATAGCTTGTTCTGGGGCTGTGCATTTAAGATGTCTTCCTGATGACTTGCTCTTTCACTCTCACTAGACAAATTATCATTTTTCGGAATTTTCATAAAATAATCACCTATATTACAACTCAATGACCACTTTCTTGGGGCCATAATATTTGCATTTAAATTAAATTCTACACACGAACGGAGCTAAATAGAGAACAAATGAATCACACTAGCGCTTCACCCGAAAAGAACGACCAAGCGGCGAAAGCAATTTCAATGGGTTAAGATTTTGAAGTCTGCTTAGAAAGGACTACAGTACTTCCAAGAAATTCTTCCACCTTTCCTAAACATTCAAAACGGGTGTACTTTTGTTTAAACAGGAAATGTCCGAAAACCAGATAAGGAAAATTAGCCATAGTAATAGTATTCTTTCATAATACCCCTGAAAATCCAAACGGCGGCGGCGGAACAAAAGAACCTTTCACAATGGTACAGGAGATAATCACTTGGGATTCCTAGTCGCTTGATGCCTATGTTACACTCCCCATCCCCGTACTATGTACATCTATCATAAAGTATCCCACATCAGGTGCACATCAGTACGGAATCCGAGACGCGCACTGCACAAGGCCCGCGCAGAGACTGTTTATGTTTAACAGTGAATTATATGTATTGTTAGCTCCCCTTTTTACGACTTTGCAGGGGGTGAATGGACATCATCGACCAAACACTGTTCTTTGTACTTGCTATTAACCAACTTGCCATAACCCGTTCTATTCTTCTAAGCTATTCCTCGCTATTCACGTATATATGGTATAGGCGAGAGCAACTTGGTTACTGATTATCCTTATAAGAAACCGAAATGTTTCAAGGGAGAGATGAAATTTCGGGCGATTCTTGGGACTCGGGTTTTGAAAATACCTGTAGCCTGGGAACGAAAGGGTTAAAAAAAATTGATTGAGGTCAGGTCTAAAAATCAAAGTAGTAAACCAAAAAGTAAATTAAAATTTCAAAATAACCGATTTTAGACACGCAGTTTTTAACTAAGCATCAAAACTCTATTCTATCTAGTGTAAATTCAGTTTCAATGGAGGGGGCTATAGCCCCTATAGCCCCCCCCCCCCCATAGATCCGCCTCTGATGCAGGGTGAGGGGAGATGATTAAAATCTTGAAAAGTCATCCAAGGTTTGCAATTTTTGATATTTGATTGCCAGTTTGCTACCAAAAAATAACTTCAAAACCAAACCAAGCTTGGAATATGCCTGGCGAAGATTATAAAATAGTTTTAGTAGGCAATTTCAATTCCAAATATGTGTTTTATGGAACAAGAAAGACAAACAA